>OW679198.1:149652761-149789822 GCA_940337035.1 Agriotes lineatus | reverse complement strand
CAACAAAAGAAGGCCGAATTTGCCATTGATATTATTTTATTTGAATTTACTCCGCCACCAGCCACGAGACGAGAGGCTCTTATTGGCCAATTTGACATCGCACTGACGTCAGGCCGGAGAGCTAGGGCCTTGTTTTTTAGTCGGTGTTGGTTTATCGCTATCCATACAGTTCAGTAAAATATATGAATCATGTGTGGTAAAAAAGCCTTTTTTTCAGTTGCATATGGTTTATTAGAGCCTAGAAAAATTAGCACAAGACTACTTCACTTCACTAGTGTCATTTAAATGATAATCAGCACGACATCTGGCAAAATCTGACAGTACCCGTGGTCGTAATTAAGTAAAACCTTCTAGAAGTGTCCGAGGAACATCCCCGTCGCAGTTGATTCAATTTGAACTGTCATTATTTTGCGCCAAACGGAACTGCTGAAAATCGAGTTAGCATAAGCGCGCATTGCCAATATAATTTACGGGTATCCTTCTCGCTTCTTGGCGAAGCGGGGGTGGAGTCGCGTGGTGCTTGAAAACCTCCCCGAAAACATCGCAAAAAAGTACAAAGGGGTTTAGAGTAATTACGCCTGCCCGAAAACGAGTGTTTATTTTGCGCTTGATGAACCCCTGCTGCAGCACTCGTGTATTATTCCGGCCCGAATATTTTACAAGTGGTCGGTCGTCGAGCCCGATTGCGCCCCTCCGAGAGCATCCGCAATTAAGGGGAGTAAGAAAGAGGCTCTGCTTGTAAACATTTTTGTCATTTACCTCCATTTTCGGCTTTGTTCCTTCGGCTCCGAGAAAGCCATTAGGGCTCCGACTACGAAATGCGTTGGAAGTTTTATTTAAACGAAAACTTGCGTTTCAGTAAATGAGATGTTTTGGTTTTGTTGTGCGATGTGTGTCGGCTGAAACAAGTTCGGATGAGCACTATATTAAAAAACAGAATCGCAATGCAACTCCAGCTTTTAATTAAAATTAATGATGTTTTCAACTGAAGGCGCTGAATTTACACGTTATTTTAGCACGAAATTGCGGCAAATCTTAGCTTCAGCAAGACGGTGCTACGAGTCATAATAAATGAGTTTCCATAGATATTTCCCAGAACGGTTAGTTTTTCTTTATTGCATTTATTGGCACTTAGAATGTCCAGCCCATCTCCATTTCAGTGATGCCGTGTGTCTACATATGCCCCTATCTAATATTATCATTTCTGATTCGGCCCCTGTGATCTAGCCAACTTTTCTACGATTTCTTGTCAAAGTTATGTTAAAATGTCTAAATATAGCTAACATAAATACAAATTTCCATTATTTTAGTTAAAAACCTAAACTCGTTGATACCCGACTGAACCGACAGTTCAAACTCGACGTTATCGACGCTCCCTTTTATGGCATACGCGAAGTGTATCAGGTTCACGATCATGTACTTCGGCATTTTTCTAGGTTTCCAAGGTCAACCACACGCCGAGCGAGCGCTGGGTCAATTCGACCGACCTCATTATCAATTTTCCTCATACCGCCAAGAGCTTTTTTCCCAGCGCCCGCGCGGCCATTAGTTCCCAATTACAAAGTGGAAGCTTTCCGCGGCACAAAGAAATTGAACAATCCGCCGTGACGTCACCGCTCGCTTCTGCGAACGCCGATTTTGAGGTTATAGGCCGGTCGCCACGGTTTTTTCGTCCCAATTAGCGTACGCTCATCTTTGAGGCAAAAAAACCGAATCTAATTTCGAGTACGAATGTGCCTCGCCGTATCCGCGTCCGTGCGATCCCACGCTAAAACCGAAATTACTTAAGGTGCTTTGTTAAGGCAGCACTATAATTTGATCGATTCGTATCTGGTCCCCGAAAAAACTTTTTGTTGCGTGAATCGGGATGGTACGATTGAAGTATGTATGCAAAAACGTTTGGTAAACGGACAGGACAACCTTCTGAACCTGATCTGTGTAATGATACGTCTCCTTCTCGGAAAGTTTCCAGGTAATGCTACGCCCTGCTTATACGCTTTATTGCTTTGGTTACTATCGACTTACTTGCATTTGTTACATATTTTTATTGAAACGTATGTAGCTTTATAATAAATCCGTGCCTTGCCAATGATTTTACTCCTTCTGTCCTAAGTCCTAACTTTTGATGAAGAACTGTCGATTAAAATCCCTTTTAGTGTCTTGGGCCTGTTGCAGTGTGGGGTGGATATGCCCAATAACGACTGAAAAACGAGGCCTTAGCAGGCCAGCCAATGCCAGTCAGTACAAGAATTTACTCCGCCCCGGTCACGAGATAAAAGGCTCTTATTGGCCAAATCGGCCTTCTTGTATTGACGTCAGGCCCGGAAAGCTGAGGCCTTGTTTTTAAGGCGGTATTTACCTTGCTTCGACGAGATTTGGTTTTGCATACAATTACACACAGGGAATGCATCGACTATGTAACTAACTGGCTTCATCATTGCACATTCTGAAACATTGCCAAACAAACCAATATGCCAAATCGTTAGTGTCTTCCAATATAATCTTGGGTTTATTCAGCTCTGTATTAAGCGACCTACGATTAATTGAACTCGCCAACCCTTTGCAGATGCAACGTTCTATTTGGAAAATCTCAGCATGCTACAGGCATTTAATAACACCTTTCACGAATAAAAACACTTGAGGGTGATCTGACAGATTCGACAGTTTTATCGCCAGCCCAACTTATCTATTACAACCGTAGAAAGGTTCAATGGCCCCTTTTTATGTTACCACTCTTGAATTCGACAAATCCATTTGCTGTACAGGTTTATAATTTTCGGTTCTCCAGGTTCTGCCAGTCGGGAGTTTTCTCGCACTTTGCAGCCATTACATGGAATACTTCCAAAGTTCACAAAAGTTAACCATTCGCGTCAATCACGCTTCAATTTCTGAGCTTTCACGGGCTTTCAGCCAAATCCCATATAGCCTGTTAGCATAAAATGGAAGTTTTGTGCCCCGCAATAACGTCTTAGGGTTATTGATCAGCAGCGCACCGACACAATATTTGCTCTAATCGAGTTATAAAAAAGGAACAGTCAAGGTTGCATAGACGCCTGATAAGAGAATCGCGTTTTTATGTAAAATTTAAAGCGCAATATCTCAACAGCGCTAAGCAAACGTTGCTTGTTTTCTTAAGGCAATCAGAACCAAGTGAGCCAACACCAAGGCGAACAGGCCTTATCGGGCAGATAAGATAGCACCAATGTTTGGTTTTATATCAAAGGATATCCGCAAAGAGTGGAGGTTGCAGCTGTAAAAATGCATGTGAATGTCCGTTCCCTTTTGATAAAGCTGCGGTTACACGACACGCAATGGTCGCTGCTACCAGGCGAGCAAGTGCGACCAAGCTCGAAACTGTAGGTACGGATGGTTCAACTCATGTTACTACGTAGCCATAGTTAGATTAGAGCGAGTGTGCTAATGTTTAGACTGCAAACATGGGAGCATTAATTCGAAGCAAGCGATACTACTTAAATTATCACTTCGATACAATGGTTCGTTTAACAAAACGTGTGGGAATCGAAGAAACATCTCCTACTGTTTGCGTTTAATATTTGATGGAACAAATGGTTATCTGTGGCCGATTTCTCTAAACAAATACAAATACTCCTACGTGTACAAGTCTAAAGACCATAAAATCGAATTTTCAACTCCCTACACAATATGTTTGTAAATTATAGATCTGGCACAGGCTATAACAACGCATCAGGCAATTATAAATGGTTTGATTAGTAATATAAACACACTTTTAACGTCTCCGAATAGTTCCAGATTTGTAAAACAGCCAAGGGGCTTCTGCTTAATCAATTTTCAACCTACGCTGAACTGCAAGGAGGAATCCCTCATGTTAGTAGAACAGTGAGCCATTTGTACCAGCTTTGATTTTTTTTCATTGTCACTAGCATTAACGCTATTAAGCAGGGGCGGATGGGATCACCAAAATACTGGGAAATTTGAAATTTCCCGGTGCGCCTTCGGTTTGCGGGCGCCTGGGTGAATATTTTTTTGACGATAATGTTGTCTTCAATTAAAAAAATACAATAAAACAAATATATACAGACTAATATTTCTCCATAAAAATACGCCACTGCTACTAAAATTAAGAAATTCAATAGTGTGAGAAAACCGATACTATAAATTCAATAAACCATACCAAAACAGAATGGAGGACCGGAAAATCCATCACCGGTATCGGCGATTCAAATTCTAACAGAGTTAACAAAGCTAAACGTAGCAATGCAAACGGAAACGAAGAAGATCGGTTGGAGGAACCAGAGAAATTAGAAGAGACTCCAAAACACGCCGATGAACGAAGAGGAGAGGCCGAGGATAATGACAATGATGATCGACCATAGAAGGGCCGACGTCGTCTTACTCTATATTAATCATGAGAGGATGAGAGGCCGGAATCACACGAGAAGCTTCGGCCTCCCCTCCAACATGGTTATGCAATCGTCCCGATCATAATATTTTTTTAATACCATCCAAGGGTACCCGCCGCTCAAAAAGATGTTCCGTTCAATCTTCAAAAGGCATTTACTCGCAAGAACAAGTCAAAAAGATATGGCTGAGCTAGTCAAGAGAGAAAGGCACTTTTCTGTATAATTTGGCATATGAGAGATCAAACTTTTAGAGGTATGTCTGATTGGAAACATGTTTATCAGCGCATATAGTTATATATGTATATAGAAATGTAGTTAAAATGAGAAATAAAAAAGATGTAAAAGACGTTTTCTCAGTAAAATCAAACGTCGTGGAAGAAGGGAGTACAGAAAGCAATAAAGTAGCTCTGGAAACATTGAAGAAGAGTTAAAATTCAAAATCATGCGCAGACACTAAAAAAAGTATAGTAAAGTATAAGTAAGTATAATTTATCCCAAGAGGCTTATTCTACATTGGTGCTGGCCTATCAGTAAGTACTTTCATGGCCTATTTCACAGGCAGATGGTGGGCGGTCGTTTTCTACTTTGAAAGTCATTAAAATAGGCGGCGGAGTACCTTATCTGATAATAAACTAGAGTCACTTATGTTGATGAATATTGAAAATAAAGTTCTAAAGAGCACTTTATTAGTACGTATATTGATTTTATTTCGCTATGACATACAACTAATTATAGAGGGGGAGGAAAAAGTAAAGCAATATGGCTATAACTTTTTTATTATAGATTTAAAAAAAGAAAGTTTTAAACAAATCAACATTTACTAGGCAAAAAGCAACTTTAATATTGCAAATAGGAAGCTATAACTTTTTTACATTTTTAGAATCGCCAAATGTTTTTTCTTCTGGTAGTATCAAATTTTTGGTGGGTTACAATATCAATTTTTGGAAAAAATCGACATTAAGTTTCTAGCTCCAATAAAGTTTTTAACTCGGTTGGATGGAGTTTGCCTTCTGAAGATTTTGTTAAGATAATTATTTTTTCAAGATTTGTATTTGTAAAATGATGAATGTAAATGCTAAATATTAAAATTTTGTTCTTGTCATCAACTAATTTATAAATTAACGTACATAGTTAATATATTAGTTTCATTGACATTCAATTCAATACTTAGGTGAAAAGAAAGAGGGACCATGAAAACTCTTACAGGAAGGGTTTTGCCCTGCCTGGCTGTCACAAACACTGTTAAACAGTGAAACTGTCATATAAAGACCAATTTGTTCTAAGGTCGTGTATTGACAGGTCCCTGCAGTATTCCATCACTCGATGATATTTAAATCGGGTATAGTAACAATGTTTATAACGACAACACAATTACAAAAACACAATTCTTGTTGTCTAACTCGTTTATAACGACTATATTATGGTCACAATGTTAACTTTCTAGTCTATTGTTAACTCTGCAACTGAGTTTAATCGAAAGTATGCAATACACATTTTGTGTCTTACTTTATAAAAACATTTATGTACGTAATTATGCTTAGTCTTGAATGAAATACTTAATCTTTCAGATGTTTTAAACAATAAATAGCAATTAGATACATTATACTACATGTTCTGTTATATAGCCAACTCGGTGATAACGACCAAATTTTAGTAATCCCTCTTTCAATTTCATTATATCCGAGTTTCACTGTATTTGTTGTTTGTGTCTTTCAGTAAAACCTAACAATAATATTACTAAATGTTCGAGGAAGCGCATATTAAATGTTTTGTTTTATACAAACTAAAGGATTGAAAATAAAAACTACACTCTACGTACTAAAAGCCATTTCTCTGAGAGCAAAGTTGCACGAAAAGTTACGCGTATGCACACAAGAATTACTTCCATCGGAGTTTCCTTAATTAGTTTACCGAGAACAGAGAGGGCTGATATTTGTTTGCTTGGTAGTGAACTGTTCAAAGTTTTTAAAAGCGTTTCTAGTTTTTGTACAGCCGGAAGCACAGAACCAGCCTTAATTTGTTTACATTTCTAATTATAATTTCCTGGAAGTTTTCTGAAAATCCCTTTCCTGCAGGCGGCAGCTAAGCCCGCGCTTTAGAAAAAAACTCGGCGCGATGGCGTGCGAAGCGAAGATAGCGAGAATCCCCGCTAACCTAATATTCAAATACTCGATGGGTTTCGAGGCAGTTGGCCATGAAATCGAAAGGGCTTCAAAATCCTAATTATGTTTCGACTCAATTAGGAAAAGCGATAATCAGCGCCGAAATGCCAAAATCGATCAACGTGCGAGTGCTAACGCTACAAGTCAGATATGACCCGGAGTATTGACGGTGCATGCAAATCCGCCCTCCGGAAAGGGAGGCGCACAATGCGCATGGTTTGTATCGAAAAAGGGTGTTTGATCGAAGGGGGTGTGTGTGCTGCACCCTTGCGCTGCCACCAATGTCAAGGTTTCAGCTGTCGCTAAGTGCAGCAGTTACGGGAAAATTAGGGTTTCGGCTGCGAATGCGCGGGGGGCGACGACCCTCGCTGTGATAATATATGAAGGGCTCGAATGCCCCAAAAGCCGATGTGTTGCTAGGGATATCTGCTACAGTCAACTTCCACACTTTTATGGATTGTCAAAAGTACATAAAGCATATACATACAGACTCCCCACTCAGATCAGGATTTCCATAAAATGCAGTCATACATTAAAACATACTCAGTTTCGTCGCAAAACTGCACCATATAAATAGAGATATCAATATTTAATATTTGGCTTTTATCATATTCATCGACGTTCCACTAAACTAAATTCCAAATAAGAATGCAGTACTTGGACCTTAGGAGTAATCATAATTATGATAGTGATTGGTCAAAACAAAGTCATCATTACAGCAATCTGAAAAGCAAGTATTTTTTCAAAATTGTCAGTTTGACATTCGGTATATGAATCTAAAAAATATAAAAGGAAAACCGATAAATAGTGGATAAAAAAAGCTAGCCTACAACGTTTATTTGAATTATATAGGGCGAAATTATTGTAAAACACGAGCAATCACAAAGTTATATTTTCGTAGTGTAAAACTGAGTTCGAGTTCAAAGCACCCTCTACTGAATTCTTATTTGAAATTTAGTATAGACAAAATATTGGGCATGTTATAGAACGATATCACATTACAGACACGAACAACGTTAATAATCAACGTTAAGAATTACCCAATTTTCTATTTAATGCTGTTTAGTCACGGATGATATTTAACCCTCCCTCCCAAGAGTGATTTCGAAATTCACCAACCTACGGGTGATGCCTATCAGGACCTATGTTTAAACCACTAACAAACATTTTTTAGTAGCTTTGTAATTGCAATGGACACTGTATGTAGTTCGATGGCGCAGCTGAGTTGGACGTACACTATTTCATTGTTAATATTACGGCATTGATTGTAGAGAGCTTTGTCGTTTGGGTGGTTGTTCATGATTTTAATGTTAGGTTGGTGGTCAATCGGTACCGCATATAGTGCACTATCTCACCTGGAAATGACGGACATTCGGCGAGATGACCGCTAACCCTTGACCTGATAATCAATTATACTATCGATGATCCAGGAGCGTACCTAGATAGCCTGGCCTGCGCATTTTAGACAAATGCATTGTGACGTTAATCGCAGTTGCTATTCACACTGACATAAGTTAGAACTCATTGGTCTAATTAACAGTCGGCTAATGAGCGCTAGATGCGGTAAGCACCCCTGATCGAGATATTCTACTAGATGCTACGTGGGAGCACCGCGGGGACGCAAATCCCCGGTAAGTACTATCATCCCGAACACGTGCGGCTAAATACAGTATATAATAATGCTCGCTTATTTATGTTTACATGCTTAAAATTAAGAAATAGTCGTTCTACTATAGCACAGCATCTTCTAACAGTGCAGAAGTAAAGTTTGTACCATTGAAAAGTATCTATGTTCCTAAACTCCCGATATTTCTGGAAACTGTCGTCAGGAATAAAACAACAACTTGCTGATAAAAATATAATTCACAATAAGTAATAAAGACCGTACAGTTCGAAATGTTGTTTAAGACAAAATTACACACATTCCCGCATCTAAACTAATATTCCATCTCTCTCATAACAAAAATCACAAATCACTAGTTTTTAAACTCTTCTTTCAATCACGCCACTTCGGTCATTCTGCACTTCTAACGGCTTTTCCCACGCATGCATCGGTTTCAACTAAAGATCATCCCCACAAATTTAATAGCGCCTTCGATCAGAGACTTAAAAATCTGGTGTGATACACTCACACAACTTCCTTTTACAGTGATCTTATAATTAGTCAAAAATTTCATTTTTAATTTTTAACCATTTGTTAAAAATTTTCAAAAATTACAAATTCTACAAAAACGGTACAAAATCGAGTGTTAGTTGAAGAGACAAATTTTCTTTAGAATTTTAAGGTGAATTCAAAAATGTAATAATATACCGGGTGTTTTATTTAAAATAGGAGTTAATAAAAAAATTTAAAAAAAAAACAAAAGAAACCCACTTTAGAAGTATTCAACTGGAAAATCACCTATCTCACATCAATACACATTAAAAATTTAAGAAAAATGTAAAATTTAAAAAAATCGTTAGAGCCGTTTTTGAAAAAATCGAAAAAAACTGAAAAATCACAAGAGTAAACACCTACTTCCGGTTATGCGATTTTCTTCAAAAGGTTGCTGTCTCATCTACATAGTACACAAAACTTATATATGAAGTTTCAATGCCATACCTCTTTTCGTTTTTGAGATATTCTGTTCACAGACACACACACAGACAGACACACAGACAGACAGACAGACAGACAGACAGACAGACAGACAGACCAATGAAAAAAAATATGTTTTTTGGGTTCAGGGGACTCTAAAACGTGAAGATCTGTTGAAAACTCAATTTCGAATTTTTGGGGTGAATCCAATACTTCCTTTATAGTAGTAAAAGGAAGTAAAAATGGCACAAATTGTTGGTATATACAACCAACTTGGCAGCATGCAAAAATGAATTATTCTAATATCTTCGGTTGTGAGAAAATAAAATATTCTAACACCTGTATCAGTACAGTTTGTGAAACTGCAGTTACATAGCGCCGAAGTAATTACATAACTCCGATTATGGACGAAACAATAATTCCCGATTGGTGACGATGCTTCACTCGCTTTTATATACATTATAAAAGAATTTCATCGTAACGACAGCACTAAATCAACAATACAAAATGTATTGGACTTGAACGACCACTCAACGTTACTCCGCTCCGCACGGCTGGCAAAGAAAACTACAAATACCTCCACACCGACTTCCAGCTTTTAGAGCAACTTTGACCCTGATGGTGCAAGTTACAATGTCTTACAAAACGTTAGTCCCGTGTTTCTCAACTTTTTTGTACGGGCGGCCCCTATTTCATTAGCTGTAACTTGGTGATCTCCTATGCCTCAATAAAGTTTAAGAATTGAAATTTCTCTGCATTCTCGAGTTTTGCACTAATTTTTATTTTTTTACAAACACTAAAAAAGCCAAATATGCCTTAGTATCCTTGTTCAGACGGTTTTCCAACAACACGGACCAAATCATGGGTGGCTTGTAAGAGTTCAAGACCCACCAAAGAACAAATCCTTGCTCGAGTTTACAAGGTGTGTTTATCTTCAAAGCCGAAATTAAATTCTAACATTAACATTGACAATGATGGTATTTTATTAAAGACGAAGGAGTATCGTGTTTTTCAGTGTAATTACACATCTTCTTGTCGGTTCCGTAGGTTTCGGCAATTAGGAGCTGCCGAAAACGCCCTTATGCAACTTAACTGTATTAAATTGTTTGCGTACCTAACGGCAACAATTTTAAATTTGCAGCATCAAAATCCCCAAGGAAACGCCATGAACGCGTCGGTTCATCAATAGAAGCCTGAAATTCTGAATAAGACGGCTTCGAGGAGCGCGAGCGCCGAACTCGATTGACCCACTTCTTGGAGGCGATGCACAATTGGATTTGGAAGCCGTGGAAGCACGGGCCTTAATAAGTGTTAATTGAAGCGACAATTAAGTCGCAACCGTCTTGCAAAATCACGCGTAAGGTTTTTCTTACATAATCTGGCAAATTATTTCCGAGTTCATTGCACCGCGATTGGTAAACTCGACGGTGTTGCAAACATTTTCTGAATATATAATTCCGCTGGAGGTGCTGTGCTGCTGCATATCAATCACTTATTGTATTTTGCTGAATATCGAAAGCTCCTCGAATCTGTGGAAACCAACGCGTCGCGTCGGCCGGAATATGATAATGGAATTTAAGCTTGCTCGGCGTTGTAATTCCACAGAACCATCGTGGCTGGTTGGTTTGGGGTTTGGAAGTTTTTCAGGGACAAAATCTTCAGTCCAGTTCATTGTAATTTTAAAAAATCCACGGCATATTGAAGTTATGTCATGTCATCAACTAACTCGAACGGTTTATACAGGGGTTGAAATAACCATTTCTATCCAAATATGAGTTGCTCATTAACGTGCTAAAAGCAGTAATGGCCAAAACTAGTACCAACTTTCGGGCGCCTGGAACATCTTTACTTTTAAGTTTAACAAAGCAGCTCTAATGGGCTCACATGATTCACCGCTTAAGTGTAAAATAAAAAAAGCGTTTGTTTATAACCTTTTTGGCATATGACAAAAAATATCAGAACGTTTGATGGGTTCTCATAATTATGTACAAAATCGGTAAAAAATGTTAATGTTTCTAATAAGACTGAAACAGTTAAACTAAACACTTACGAATAAAATTAATTCGTACAAAAAATATCGTCGAGGGTGAGATTCGAACCTACGCTTCCAAGTTCCTAATCTGATAGCTAGAGTGGCTTCAAAGCAAGAAGTACATAGGCGTGGCTACAGTTATGCGCCAATAGACGGTATCAGTGGCGTAGCAATGGGTATTTTTAGGGGGCCAAATTAAAATTCCCATTTTAAAGGAAAACTTTTCATGCTGATTTATTTTTGGTTTCAAATGCTAAATAAATTAGCATGGCATAAGAAGTACAAGCTCTACCAGAAGCTCGCGAGGCCGCCCTCCCCTAAACGCTTTCCGCCGCGGGAGTACTAGCCGTGCGTCACCCGCTCATCTCGCGCGAGGCATTATTACTAAATTTGCCCGTTTTGCTGTGAATTTTTGCCAAAGCTGTGCATGGAACTTCGCCATTTGGTCGTGGCAGCATTTTAGACAACAGCTGGGAATCTGGCAGAGGGCGCAGGCCAAAGGCTCTTGAATACGCGTGCGACCTGAGAAAGTTCGAATATGGCGCTACGGACAATAAATAACTAACCCCAATGCGTCATGTAGCTACCAGACTGTAAGGTGCTCGCCCAAACCCCTTTTTGATATTATTAACGAGTTAATAGTCATGGAAACATGTAAACAAAATGACACGACGAACGGCAATGAACTGAATACAACAACGGAAATCACCTTGTTGAACGTAATGGACTCGTCCGGACGTTTCTAGCGTTCTGCGCATCTATGACGCGGTGTACTTTACAAACTGAAAGACTTCTAGTAAGACGCCTTAACAGGTGCGAACGAAGTAAATCAGATCGGTGACGACGAAAATGTCGCACACGGAAGCACAACATACACTTATATACAGGGTGTTCCGAAAAATCGTTTACAAATTTTCAGGGATTGGAGAGGAAGGCAAGTGAAGTAATTTTCGCTATGCAACATATGGTCGGAAACGTCTCCTTGTTATTGAAAAAAAATATTTATTACAGATTACTTTTTATCGTAAGTTACAAAAGTAAAAACAACAAAGCGGCGCCGCTGGATTTCTCCCTATGGGGAAATTTAAAAAGCTTAATGTACGCGACTCCAGTGAACACACAGGAGGACTTGGTAGCCCGAATTATTGATGCCTGTGGAAGGATCCGGGAAACTCCAGGAATTTTGGCTAGAGTTCGAGCTAACATGGTGCGTCGCTGCCACGCTTGCAACGATGTTGTAGGTCGACAGTTCGAGCAATTATTATGAATGATGGTTGTTAAGTACCACTTTGTTGTTTTTACTTTTGTAACTTACGATAAAAAGCAATCTGTAATAAATTTTTTTTTTTAATAATAAGGAGACGTTTCCGACCATATGTTGCGTAGCGAAAATTACTTCACTTGCCTTCCTCTCCAATCCCTGAAAATTTGTAAACGATTTTTCGGAACACCCTGTATAAGAACATTTTCATTCTCATTAAAATTACAGTGTCATTTTATATATTCTTTTGTAATTTGCGCTTTTAAAGCCTTTCAGCTACTACTTACTGATTTTCAATTTAGTAATCTTCCACCTTAGCTACAAGTGTGACATGCAGTTCGGTTGCATCAGCATATACATGTTGATACTTACATCTTTAAAAACAAACATGTTATCGAGTACTTTAATTGTGTTTACTGTACCATTCTATTTTAAAACTGGTCAGCAGTTTAATTAAAAAAAAGTTTACAGCATTAATATTCGGTTACGCCACTGTTTAAGTTGCATTCAAACCAATTTATATTTACATACATTTGATAAGGTATGGCACGATGGCCTTGTACAAGATCAAGTCACTCCTTCCAAGTGAATTTGATCTTCTTATCAAGTCTTATTTGACTAACCGGCCGAATGAAACGAAAAGTGCTCAAGTCAACTTCACTTTAAATAGGAAAGATTGCCCGGGAGTGTATCTAAACAATATAGCAATTCCTCCAGCAAATGAAGCACGTTATCTGGGACTCCATCTGGATAAGAAACTTACATGGACATGTCATATACTAAAGAAAAGAAAGGAGACTGACTTACGAATCAAGAAGATGTACTGGGTACTCGGTAGAAATTCATGTTTATCTTTAGAAAACAAGATCCTTCTCTACAAGGTATTATTAAGCCCATATGGACGTATGGCATTGAACTCTGGGGATGCTCATGTAAATCTAATGTCAACATCATACAACGTCTACAGTCTAAAACACTAAGGTTGCTCACAAATGCCCCATGGTATGTTAGTAATTTGACACTACATACGGACCTCGGAATGCCAACAGTTCAAGAAGAATGTACTAAAAAAAAGCACCCGTCACTTCCTACGTTTACAAGCTCATCCAAATATCCTCGCGTCCAACCTACAACATGATCCTCCCACCAGAAGACTAAAAATGAAGAAATGGCCGATTGATCTAAAAGGAGGTTATCTCTAAAGTATGGGATAACATCGCTGGATGGATTCCCTTCATGTTATTATAGCCATATACAGTAAAAACTCCCTTACCGGACACCTCTAATAAGCGGACACCTCTCTTACACGGACATTTTGTTGGGAACCAACTTGCTTGCATTAACTTTGCTAATAAAATTTTCTCTGTTAAACGGACACTCTCTTAAACGGACATGGACACCGTTTTTCGACGATTTTTAGATTGCGATTCTCTCTTGTACGGACACTTCAAAATGCAGGCCCAGCTAATGTCGTGGGGCGTCAAAACAATCCATAAATCCAACATTTAATGATCATGTTGTTAAATTATAGAATTCTTTTGCAATACGGGTGGTATTAAGTGAACTCAAATCAGTGTTATGACCGCAGGAAATTCGACACTTTCATTGCCCTATGTACGATATTATTACAAAACAATCCATGTCCCTTGATTTTAGAGGCCTGCAATTCAAAACTACTTTGCCTTTTGCGTGGGCAGCCCATTATGATAAAAATAAAAATAGGAAGAATTGTTCCTGCTTGCTTTTATGAAATGAAAGAATAAGAAAACTAGGCTCAGGGCCCCCCGCGACCGCGGAGTCTGCGGGTATCAAGTTACGCTACTGTAATCAATTCGAACCAGAGGACGATTTATTCTTATCGGTAATGGCTGGACTGTATAGGAATATCCCAGAAATCGAAGACGTCGACCCTGACGAATTTGTAAACATTGACAAAGAAATAACCCTGGAAGATGATGTAACCGAAATTTCAGGTAAATCAGCTGCCATTGATGTGCAGTTGACAGAATTAGAAAACGATGACAATATAAAAATTTATGAGAATATAATGAAGACCTACAGGGAAGCTTTAACAGTGAAAAATTTTAAATGTTTTGGTAAAGAAAGTACGTAGGTATTCAAATTGTCAAAATATTTAGAAATACATGAGGAAAATATAATAAGCAGTCAGAAAAAACCTTTACGTCAAACGAGTATTTTAGATTTTGTAACAACTATTACATAACTTTGTTTCAATTATTTTATTATTCCTATGTGTATTGTTAGCCCGTATACCTTTGCATAATACAGCTTTTTTAAACATAAAAATGGATTTTTCCTTTAAGCGGACACCTCTAATAACCGGACAAAAACTTGGGCACCGTGCGTGTCCGCTTATGGGAGATTTCACTGTAATTAACTCATAGAACTCAAATTTATTATAATTAATTAGTTACATATGCCCTTCCAGCCAAGGTATATGTAATATCATTTAAACGTATCTTAATCTGGACAGCCCTGCGTCGAAATGTCGAATTTAGCTTGGAAGACTCAATTTCTGTGCTCAGATTTGGAGAGTCTAATCTTATATTCAGATACCAATCCAAGGCGTAGATTCGAAATTCTTGAGATTAGAGGATTTGAACCTTGTGTTCATATTCGATTCCTATGTTTAGATTCGAATCTTATGTTTAGATTAGTGATGGGCTTATTCGAATCAAAAATAACCTTTTATCCGGTTATTGAAATAACCTGTGTAACTCGGTTTTCGTTCCAAGTAATCGAATCAAAAATAACCTCAACCTGATACGTACTTCGTGCCGCGTCTCAGCGACCCGAAATTCTGTAAATAATCATAACTCATATAACCTTTTCTACTATGTACTTGATTGACCCAAGTGAGGCTCGCCGCAGATTGTTGATGTTATTAAGACATTTGATACTAGTCGACGAGTTAAATTTATGGGACGTAAAGTTGTGCTACGTATAATGGGCCAACGTTGCCGCAAACAAAAACTAAATAGTCCCCTTAAAGATAACGTTCTGCTGAGTCAGAGATTTGCCGAAGCTGTGTTTATAACGGCCTAAATTTTTGCTTCGAAACGCGGTTGATTATGCCTAATAGGGATAAACAGAAAGCGAAATAAGATTTTCCAATATCGTAACAGATTTATATTTAATTTTTAATAACGGAGCAGTTGGGACAAGAAGTGGATTTCGATGTTGAAAATTTTAAGTGTGCTTCCTTAGAACCGCGGAAGGCTGACTACTAGAGAATTTTAGGAACTAAAAATAGATTCAATAGATACTTTGTATTCGCATATTTATAATTTATTTATGATTAGTATTGATATAGCTATTCTCAATGGTTTAAACTCATAAATGAAATAAAAATCATTTATACAATTATTATAATTAACGATTAACTGAGTTCCTCTGCTATCTGCAAGTTACGATGCCGATGCAGATGGCGGTGAACCTTCAACCGGCAAACCGGCTGACTTAATCGAAACGAATCGAGAGCCAAAATTGATTCGAATGATTATTCAAATAATCAATCGGTTATTAATATGATTCGAATGCAAATAATTCGGTTATGAAAATTGTCCGGTTATGCCCATCACTAGTTTAGATACAAAGATTTAAAACTATTGTTCAAATTCGGCGGATTCAAATCTTGTATTCAGATTCGAATCTTATGGTAATATATACTCAAAGACTTCAAACTCTGTTCAGATTCACAGACTCAAAACTGGTATTCAGATTCAAAGATTTTAAACTCTTGTTCAGAATCACAAATTCAAATCTTGTGTTCAAATTCGAATCCCTAAGACGTGTACAGTTTGTAACACGATTTACAAATACCGTGAAATTTTTCAATTAGAAAAAAAATCGCACATCCTAAGATACGAGTACAAGAAAGTAAACCATCTCGGCTATGGATTCGTTTTCAGCAAGCGATTTCATTTTTGTCAAACGCGCAGGAAGCGAAGTGATAATTTCACGGGCAACCCATAATTAGCTGCGGGCCTAAAACGCAGTAAATTCCTGAAAGTGGCCTTAAATAATAGATTTCCTTTTCGCGTTTCAAAACCGACTACAGCTGGCTTCACCCAAACCGCGCACAATTATTAAAGCAGACCTGGAGATTCGGGGGGGGCCACGCGAATGGAGGCCTCGCAAGCGCAGGCCCGCTGCAGTGCAAAAGCTAAATTGCACCCATCAGTTTCTGTTCTCTCCTGGGCTCGGCCTCGTCATTAATATGAATTTGGCAGCTGGCTGACGTTTTCCAGGACGGTAATAGCTTGTTGCTATGTGCGTTTCAGCGGCGTCCTTGCGGGGGGAGCGCGCCCATGGAGGGGCCGGCTTTCTCAATGGGTCCTTTGTTGGGCCTTCTATCTCGTTACAACTTACAGCTGAGCGGCACTTGATGCATGTACGGTGCATGTTCGAGCAGATGTTCCGCCATTAATAAGCGTGCGCTGCACTTTAAGCTGCAACTTTGTTGGCAGTTTATATTTGTAGTGCAATTAGCGATGCCCCGTCTGTGTTGCCGCCTTTGCGGAGAAGAGAAAAACGTTTCCCGATCTTTCCGAAACCGGCTCTGATCAGCAGTTAAGATCGTTCTCACGAGGGTTAACAGGTTTGAAGCTCGACTTAGTAAGCCACTTATTTGGCCACGGACATCCCATGCATGGGGTGGTTTTTTTTTACAAATTTACATTTTAACTGAAACCGTGTGCGGCCGCAAGGGCGCCTTTAAACCCTAAATATGGGTATTTTTAAACAGGAATTTCAATTACCCTCAGCTGGAGTGAATGTAAACCACTGAGCTCTAATTGAATTACCAGCGTTTTCGATTCAAACTGTCGTAAGCAGATTCAGAATAATAAATTGAAATGTTTATTTCACACTATTTTTCATTAAAAAATTAAGCATCCTACAAATACATAAAGGCAAATCAAGTTGCGTGAATGCGTGCATGCGTCACCGATCGGTCTTACTTCGCTTGTTTCGGCGCCATCTAACGGCAATGACAAACTTTATTGTTACACTGTTATAGGATGACGTGCAATACTGTAGAATGACTTATTTGTTATAATAAAAAACTTGGTCCAAATAATCAATACGAATAGACTGAAGAATTGATCTAAACTCTAAAAGAATGAATGGCACAGAAAAAAACGAACATCTTCAGCCAGTATGAAAATAGTATTCAGATTTCTGTTAGTTGATAAAACTTGGTAAATATATTTTTCATATTCTATTAAAAGTTAGTAATAAGAATACAAGATTCTTAAAATAACTAGTAATTACAAAATAATTGTAGGACTACGAATCTGAATTATTTCAATTGAGCTCGTTAGCGTTTGATAACCACATCGTAATTATGTCACAGATAATGTTTCGTATGTATATGTAGTATTATATTATAGTACGTCCTCGAATTCCATGGGCAACCTTTATCAGAAATATTTCTGATAAAGCACATGTATTTATAAATGCCCAGTTTAAGAAGGAAATTATTTTTAAGTCATTTTAACATTCGCAAAAATAAATTTTCCGAACATTCAACTTTAAATTCTGTACAAAATCGCGTACTTGATGAAGAGGAATTTCCGGAATTTTTAAAACTTTATAATTGCTTCAAAATCCTATGCAATTATTTTAATATCGCCTAAAAAATCCCACAACTAAAATGTTTTCCATATTAATGGCTAGATGTTAGGCATCAAAACTTTTAATGGCGCAGCTCGTACCCAGGAAATTTACTGATTTAGCAAACGTTAAGTTGTACGAAAACTGCCTTTAAATCCCCTTCTTTTAAGAACAAGATCTGAAACCTCCATGGCGATTGTTTTCCGCCGAAAGAAGCGCCACCGAGTTTCAAAAAACGAAGAGACCCGGAGGCGCTTGCAGAAGTGCACTCATTGGGCGAGGCACGGTTCAAGCAAGCATTAGAAAGTGGCACAAAAAACCGCGAGGAAATAAATCCCGGCGTATATTATCTCTCGGCCATATATGGAAGTTGCATGACGAGCGTACGCGTTTCACCGCCGATATGACGGGCCGTCTCCGTCTTTCTCACACGCCGCAATTACAATATGACACAACAAAGCAAAAATTGCGACACTTACATTAGGTACGGTGTAGCTGTTGTACTCCTTCGTGTTGATGGTTTCCGCCTGCTTGTTCTTGAAGGCTCTGTAGTTTTCCCGTATCTGCTTGCCATACTGAAAAGAAAAGCAGAACACCGTTAGCTAAAAATAACGCAAGGCCGAAAATTATTTTAGGCACTAATTCAAATGAGAAAATATTCTCAGACAAAAAGATTTTTCACTTCTCCAAAGTCCATTGTTGAAAAAACCGAGAATATTATAAAAATAACTATAACACTGCATGCAATGATAAGAAGTCTACAAATTACACAAAATAAACAAAAGATAATATTTTTTAGCAACAAATGCGCTTTTTCGGGTGCAGATAAAGTTCCATTGAACTTTTAGATAAAACTAACTATGGCAGGTCAAAACATATTGAGGAAAAACGACGCTCCACACAATTGATTAACATTTATTATTAGAATTTGAAGAGTGTATAGACAAACAGAACAGATCATAATCGTTAATAACGAGTAAAATCAGTCCTAACCTCATATATTTTTCAAGTCTAGCTTGATACAAAAATCCAGTTTTCCACAGCTTCTCACAATGCATCCATTGATATACTGCAGATCTAACAATACACCACCAAATGCATGCGATTACATTATTTCACGCTTTCACAAAAACTTTCAATTTCATGGCAACCTTGATCAGGCGATATTTTCTCATTATTGTTAGTGCATTGAGAAACGCACTGAAAAGTAATGCAATTTTTCCAGTTAAGATTGTTAAATTACCACGACTTGAACAGTACTAATTAATTTTCATGTCAATCTTGAAATCGTAGTTATGCTTCTTGATCCAATCAGTTTTTCGAATAACCAATCAGTGTTGAAAAAATGGAAATATTTGGGTACAAAATAGGATTTTCGACAGTGTAAGAAGAAATAACAAGACCACACACATACACATGCATACAAGTGACTCGAAAGTAGCACAATGAGCCAAGTTCGCCACGAGTTTTTCTCTGATAAAATATTTTATTTGCAATACTTGTTTACAGTGTACGTAATTAAGCAAATTCTGATCAAATATTTCTGAATTAATACGAATCCTGTAAAACAATGTATGAATTTGGACATTTCTTCAAAAAGTAGAAAAAGGATGTCTTGCTAGTTCAATTACGAATATCATTTTCAGGTGACCATTTAATCAATCAATCTGCTTTATCGCCAACCATAAATATTAATGTAAATATACCATTGGCGGACCACATCTACTAATGTCCATTGACGTACGCCAGTTTTACTTCGACACGAAGTATACGAAGTATTGAAATTCCCTCATATCGAAAACCACTCTGAGTCAAATATCTCTAAAATTCGAGCCAACCGACTAATGAACCCAATATATCAAATCTCCGTCTCGGCGGTGCGGATCTTTTGGTGAAGATCCCAGGCCACTAGATCAATTGGGGGTGCCTAAACGTGCTGTGCGGGGGATGTATGTTCGTATGTGTACACGATTCCAGTCACCAGGAACCTTCCTGAAATCTTGGATCGTTTTCATACGATAGGTCCTCCGAAAATGAAGGAAACATCAACTTTTGAGATATGGTCGTTGGCAAACAAATTTTGTTTTGTTTTGTTTTTTTTTTTGATAAATAACTGGTTCATAGCATTTCATTGTATTAGCAAAACGGAGTGATGCTGAGTATCGAAGTATTCTTGGAAAGCACGGAAAGGTGCTTTTCTTGGGTGGGGGGTACCGTATATTCTTAAAACTTACAGTTCATAAGTTTACTCCCACAAAATTTATGTATACAGTGTCTCAAGAACTATTAAACAGCTAAATTAACATTGTAAACTTAGTGACTAATCAACCATTTCTGTGTAAGCATGGAGGTACCTGATTGGTCAGAAATGATAAGCGTCAAATTAACCTGAAATTGTTTTCATTTCTGACTAATCACTAGAGTTAGGAACGATAGGCACTAAAATTTTAAAAAAAAAGTTCTAGAAATAACAAAAATATGCACTTCAATTAGAATGACAACCCACTATTAAATATTTTTCGAAATTTTCCGCTATAACACTATGTCTCTTGTCAGTCAAATGTTTTTGTATCGCGAAAAAGATCGCCCTGTACATTTCATCGACGATGTATCGCACGGTTTTAAATCAGAGATAGATCAAACTTTTCTTTTAAAACTGATAACACTTATAGCATCTAATACAATCCGAGCTTTCGCAGAAATAATTTTTCAAATTTTAATGCTATTATTTATCTCCCGGTACCTCGCCTAAGGCCTAAGGCGAAAATTATTGAAAATGTTTCCCACTGCAACAAGAGGCAAATCCAAAGTGCAGAGTTTGAGTTTGCAAATTTCAAAGAACATAGTGTGACATCGTAAATATCGACGTGAAATAAATTGCAGTGGCGAACATATGGTGCTGTATTTTAAGATACAAATTTTAAAAAAGGCATTTACATATATGCTGTTAGATATATCAAAATGTACGTAATTGTAGCACCCATGGAGGAGCCTAATTTTATCTACAGAAATACGATAGGCAAAAAGGTTAAAATTCCAAACTCTACTAATCACGTACCGCCATGCGTACACAGTGATCTTTCCATAATTTCCTAATGTTGCCTTGTCTGTTAATTGTTAAAACACACTAACACACTATATCAAAGATGCAACCAAACTGTTGAGCTGGCTATATAATATATAGTCTTCCAGTACTCACTAAAGCGAACCAAAAATCCTCAAATATACGTATGTTGCCTTGTCTCTTGAAAGTCATAACCACAGGACAAATTATAAAACTAAAAAGATGGTTATATACTTCTGCACTTACATATGGTCTAAAGAATACCCACAATATGCATTAATATCCACCATAAATGTTAAAATATTCGCTATAAAAAATAGCATTGTAAAGCTTCAAAATACGAACTTTAATTTTAAAAAAACAAGTTAAAACAAAAATTAAACACTTGACTTTTTATATAAATACTTCCAGAAATGAATAATTATTCACACAAAAACAATATAAATTAAGATATTTTCTAAATTTATAAATCATGTAATAAGTAGTGATATTTGAAGGAAAAAAACTAAATTGTTAAATTATTTTTATTAAAACAATAGTTAATTAAATATTTCTCTAAATTATCCACATAACAATCTTGCAGTCTGTCACTGAGAACATATTTATAAGTTGGGAAAATTCTTTCGACATCAACAGATGTTACGGGGGCGTACTTCGTTTTGAAATCAGTCCAAATCATTAACATTTCTGTTTAAAATATGGTTTATATGCACAAGTTTGTCGTAGTCTGAATGTTTTTATAGTACCTTGTAGTATCTTGGCATTTTTAATAATTTTTTTTCTACTTCGCTGAACTGTCGAGATAACTGCAATATGTATATACTAAAACGACGTCAAATATGCATCAGATGCACTGACGTCTGAAAATAATAATTAGTTTCTTCTCGATAAACTCATCAAGGAAGAATCTTTTTCGAATCAAGAGTGATTTTGGGATGATTCTTGAAAAATTGTTAGACGAAGAAACGGAGTATAAAGTGCACGACAACAAATTTCGAGATGAGCTGGAAAGGGAGAAGAAAGCAGGGACAGAACTGCAACTAATGTTGGGGCGAATATTATCAATGACTTCTTATTGATCCTTTTGTAGTGGATAGGACTATTATGTTTTCTTCGAAAACAATCGATCAAAATTGTTTAAACATTAGAGCGGTACGTACTGTATACATGACGGTGCTCCGGTCCATTTCAATCACATAACATGAGCCTTTTTAGAAGCAACGTTTGCTGAAAGGTGCGCTGTTCATCTGGGTCACCTAGCACGGCCCACAAGATCGCCCTTCACTAAAGATCTGCATTTGGGGACATCTAAAATCCATAGCATAAGGAAGAGAGAGCAAAAACCACCTACAAGAACCTCCAAGTGGCATATTGAATATGGACCAGACTGGTGTCAAACATCCGAATGGATTCGTAGCTCTCTCTTTGTAGAATGGCTTCAATTTTTATTGACTATGTACGCCCAGGTAAAGACTTGAGTGCGTTAATGATTCTCGATAATCACATTTCTCACCAAAACATAGATGCCCATAACATAGCAAGAGCTTCTGGAATTATTTCCCCCTTCCGCGCCACTTCACACAACCCACAAACTACAAGTTTAAGAATGCATTTGAAAGAGCTGCGGACATATATCAAAACAATCATCCTGAAAAAAGGATAGCCCAGTTTAAAGTAGCACACTTTATAAGGATTGCCTTGAAAATAGCGCCACTGTTGAAGCAGCGATAGATGGGTTTCGGAAATGTGGAATATTTCCTTACAATAGAGAGATTTTTCTCCTGCTGCGGTGTATTGCATTCATCCAGAAGAAAAACCAGACCAGACTGGTACAGAAGAAACCTCTGATGATGATATCCCCCTACTAAGTCTGAAAGAAACGATAACAGTTCCTCCCTCTACTGCTCGTATCCGGAAGTCCTGCCATAAGTTTTCAGGAACAACTACATCCACGCGATCAGAACTTGGCCCTTCAGGTATTACTTTACGGCCAAGGATTAGATGGACTCATCATATTTAGGTAATAGTTTAGAAACTGCGCGTGACATCTTGCAAAGAGCTGCTCGAGCTGGTGCTTTATCGATTTAACCCCGGCTCTCCACAACCCACCAAAATGGGGAGCACGGGCTGGTATGCAATTCCAGTTATCCTCTTCACTAAAGAGGAATGAAGTTTTTGTTTCTCGACATTTTACTGTTACACAAAGTAGCATATGACGCAAATGCTAACGGGAAAAGGAAATGCTAAAAGTCTGAAATTCTTACAAGTTCGTCTTAAAGTTGATGTTAGAAGAAAAGGAGAACACTGAGAAGCCACCATATGTAATATTTTAACAATGTCAAAAAAATAAATAATTCTAAGCAAGGAAACAAGAAAATTCGCAAGTATTCACAAGCATCCTTTAATGCGTTTCGTATGGTTTGTGGGGAAAAGATGAAACGTATCTGTGAACGAATAGTGTTTTTACTGTTTTCACTTATACCAAATTCAAACTATTGTGACTACAAGGGCACATTTTCCGGCTAGCAAAACGGTGAAGACGGCGTGCGATTATTTACAAAAGGTTAAATTTATTAATACAGCAGCTTTATACAACAAATATGTTCATATAGAAACGAGAACAGATAAAACTCCAAGTTTAAACAAAATCACAATAATCTGAAATGCAATAAATATCTCAACCAGGTCATAACTCAGTTTACAGTAACACACATAATCATAGTCAAATGTATAATAGTGAACCATATGGCACTTGGATACAAACTAAGTGTGTCGGGTGCACCCAATAAACATACGTATAAATACTTACAATAATATATTAATTACCTTAAATGAACAAACTACATACATTATTAAAACTAAATTTCGATGACGCCTTAAGTGAAACTCATCGGCAGTGATGTCGCAATGTTACAATGAAAGATGCACAATAACGAGAACCAACTCCCAAGATTATCGCGCAATAACAGGGTGAAATCCGAAGAATCCCGAAGGGATCGTGTTGAAGCCACTAGAAAATCGGAACTGCAATGACGCGAACTAAATTGCACGGAGAATCCGGAGGACTCGGCCCGAGCCGTGATAGCACTCCGCCTCACAATTTGCAAGTTAACCGTTAATAAAGAGCAAAATTTATACTGTTGCTCGCTAGGTGGGATTGCTCCCTGAGTATAATCTTAGTTCTTGGCGATAGCAACCAGTTCAACGCCGGGATCTGAGCGAAGGACGCATCCAAGGTCATCGCTACAGGAACATGGCCAGCAGTGTTGAATCCAGGGGGGTGACCGGGGAGAACATTCCCCCCGGGTCGTACTAAATCCCCCCCCCCCCCGGAAACATTACCACTTCCTATTCATGTTTTTTTAATCTATAAAAGAATGGGTGGATTGCGCGAGAATAGGTAAAAATACCCCCCAGACGTTTCATCCCCCCCCCCCCCCGAGTAATCAGTCTGAATTCAACACTGATGGCCGGTAAAAACACGATCCTAAACAGCTAGAAGCACCCAAAAACTCTAAACCAATTCGGCAATATACGAAGGCAGGCTCTAATCACCACGTGCAACTTACCCCGAATGGCCGAACTCGGGCTGAATAATGAACATGCACCTAAGCTCTGAGAGAATCGGGACTAAATAGCAGGAAAGCGCGCCAGTACCTCGAGAAGAACAGAACGCGCTCGCCGCGACAAAAGCGGACTAGGTCAGAACGACGGCGCGCCGGATTCGAAAGATCCGTCAGACTCTAGCTCGAAATACGACGCCTTTTGCCCGAAACACCACTTTGTCCTCGTGTGAAAAGCAAAATGAAAAATATCAAAATGTAGACATATTTTCTTTAAAAAAAAATGGTTTGAACAACAAGCTAAACAGCGAAAAGCACGAGATTTTGTCTTCGGTATAGCGAGTACTACAAATACTGGGTGAAAAACAGGGCCTCAGCTCTCCTGCTTGACGTCGGTATTGGTACTGCAAGGCTACGGACAGCCAACTCATTATTTTTACTACACCTTATTTTTCTCTAACAAGAATGTACTTAACATACCTCAACTTCTACACTTTCCATATTCAGTATCGGTATCTTCGTGGTCGACATCACGACCATCATCAGCAGCAGTAATACGGCAAATACATTTCGATTTTTGTTATCGACAGCAATAACGACTATAAAATTAAAAACATATAGGGCCGGTTGCAGAAAGCAATGTTAAGTCTGGTGTTAGCTAACATCGCGTCAAAGTGAACAAAATCGCATCAAATTTTGTTTACTAATGTATTAGTTACCGTAAGCATTTGAGATTTGATTCGTTTTTGTTCACTTTGACGTCGCGTTAGCTAACACCAAACTTAACATTGCTTTCTGCAACCGGCCCTTAGTAATTCGTACAATTGATTTATGTGATTAAACCGCTTCCAGCAAATACCTCACAAATAATAAAAATCCGCCAACCGGATTAGTCAAAATAACGCCTTTGTGTCTGATGCAGGCTGATGTACGGATGAGTCACGGACACTGCACAGACGACCAGTTGCAGTTGCACTTGCAGTCATTGTTGCCATGCGGGTGCTACCGCCGCCCCCAATGGATATTAATGCCTATAACAACGACGAATGTACGACCGCGGCGGCGTTAATCTCGAGGTCCAAAGATTTATGGGCCGTGTAGTACCTTAATTACGAGTCATATCAATGAGCGATTGCAACAAGCGCGATCGCATCGCGAAGTACGCAAATTAGTGCCGTCGCCAGGGTCGGCTCGTCCGCCGCCAGCGACGACCCACAACTCTTGCGCAATTCTATTAATTATTATTTAAATGGCCAAATCACAGCCGCCGCTCGCCCACCAGATTCGGCGCGCCAAATTAATCATAATTTTTGCGTTGGTGTAAATTTTAATTTGGCGACTATTGATTGTGTTCGATTACTAAACCTCTCGAGTGCTATGGAAGACCCTGAAATGCGGGAAATTTATTTCGCCGCTTGCCTTTAATGAATCACTGGTAGCTCGCTCTTCTTTTGTTTCCTGTGAATGCGTTGCTACCCCGTCACAGTTTTAAATAATTTAATTAACCAAACATTCCAGTTCCTGTCACTACTCATCTAATTATCACTACGTTTCTTATTATTGGTATCATTTAAATTAGTATTTACAGAGTGCAAAAATGACATCTGATATACCAAGTACGGAAACAGCCAATACCGGCTGGAAAACAAGGCCTCAGCGCTCCGGCGTAATGTTAGCACTAGTACGTATACTAATCGGCCAATGTGCTGACGTCACGCTCCAGCGCTGAGGCCCTGTCCTTCAGTAACAATTATTTGTCCACCAGGTGGCCCTATCTGCGCTTAAGTTTTGTCACAGTTTACATTCACACTGGACATTAATTACAGCATGCATTGGAAATTATCTATTTTACGTCAAAGGAACTAGCAATATGTACGACAGTAGCGCCTCTCGTGGAGGTTGCATTTATTTCGAATAGTAGTTCAACTGTCACTTAATGTATTTCTGCCCCCAGTCATTTACTAGTTTTTAAATTTAAGAAATAACTATTTTGTGATTCGATAATAACCGTTTTTGTTGTAGAAATCACAACTCCCCCTTATTAACCCTTAACTACATCAACAATAACTGGTTGAATTTCATACAGCTCGAAGCAAAATGTATTTATAATTGTCGGTTGCAATGAGTAACTGAACGGCACGTGACACCGCCTGCTTTCGCGTTATTGTTGCTAATTGAAGTCGACCATACAGAGCGGGAAAAAAGAGGGCCGTATTAACAACTCCTACACAAGAGCACGACCCAGTGACCCATAATCTAGGCATAGTGAGAAGCATTTTCTCCGATTCGTGTTGTTTGCCAGTTTCGCAGCCATCTGCCTCGTTGAGGCAGTTTCCAATTTGCCAAATTTAGAAATTTACGCTATACTGCAAGAAAGTATGAAATTATCGAATATTCTGTTCGAGTAGCTTCGTCGGTAATTTTAATTGGTAATTTTTAAATTGTGAGCATAGAATTTGCTTGAACAGAATAATGTAATGCAAATGAATCACAAGCCTTCCATTTCTCTGCTAGAAATATGTTTTTACACTCTTTGTGTTCTACAGTTAATAACAAATTTTATAATAATTTAAGGAAAAAAGGCGACATATCAACGCTGTAACTTTAAAAACTTTATTGTATGCTAGTATATAATCAAATGTGACTGGTGTGAAGCAGTGGCGTATTGAAGCAAATTTTGTTAAATTGTTCGCATATGAAATAGCAAAAATCAAAAGTAAAAACTTACCAAACTTTAGAGGTTATTAAAAGGTAATGAACTGAATCAAATATATCTCTCAAATTTTTAGTTTAAATGTATACATTTGCCAAAAATGCATCCCCACTGAGCTCAATAGATGTATCCGTGACTAACTTATATTATTTCATATATTATGAGTATAATAACATGGTAATCGTAATTATTTTGCGCAAACCTTAACGTGCAATGTCACTTCTGTTGGAATGGTACTTACGGCCTTCGGAACATGCATCCCGGACTCAGCGCGGCCTTTCTTCATCTGAACTCAATGAAGTAACCCACCGTACGTTCCAAAATTGAGTAAGCCATATCAGTAATTCGAGATCCGCGCTATTGGCTGCGGCAAGACCGAGTGTCTACGCGGGCGTGGCTCCCATTGAATGTTAAAATATATCTCTGGACCTACTTCTTCGACGCTCTACCCCCGCTGCGGTTTATAAATTGTCGAAAAGCTTTGTGCCTCTTCGATCTGGCTCATATGCGTCCGTGAAAGCTTATTGTATCGTATAGTTTATATTCACGAAATAAAAGTACCCGCGCTTTGTTAAAGCTTTACAATGAGAAGAATAATGAAGAACAAGTAAGTATATACTTTTTTTTTCTCAGAATAAAAAAATCTGGAATAGCTGATTTGTTATGGTAGAGCCATGGCTGCTTATAGCAAGCCGCCACTGGTGTGAAGATCTAATAATTCATCATTCGACCTTTGTAATTTTTTGTTTTTATCTATTTTTAGAGATTACATCTTTACAACACATGTACCAAACTGTAATCGTTACATCACTTTTAGTATTTACTATAAATCATTGCAAAATTCGTAAATTGGATTCTTATGGGTTACTGAGAAGCTTCGTTCAGTTCCCAGTTTAAAAAATCAATAAAAAACCAAAATGATTATGGAAAAATTAATATATGGTACTTCCTATCTGCTGATCCTGGCAAGTTCTGTCCACTCTACCCATCTCATAGATGGGACTGACACTTCTTAAATATTTCTTTTCTTATAACCTTATGGGGCCACAGCAAACTTTATCTTCTATATCATATACCTTACCTTAATGCATATGTCGATAAGGGCCACGTTTAAAGCAGTAATTTTGAGAAAGGCGCCGCTTCAAAACTAACGCGAAATAGATGTCATGACTGTTCGATCCCATAGCTATCGCCTTCAGGAAATTAAAACATCGCCACTTTTCAGTCAAAACGAAATTTGGAACTTTATTATTGTTATTAGTTATGAAATTATTTGACATCAAATAATTCGTTAGTTTTGAATTTTTCAGGATATTTCAAGAATGCGAGTTAGGTCAAATTTGAGGACGGCATCAGATTCTCCTCGAAATTATACTCAACTTTGCTAATTTAAACAATCCTGTATGTTCGATATTAAAAGCCCTAACAATATATCTGAGAAAACTCAGCACACTATGATGAATACGCTAGTAAGAAATGTTATATGTACATATTTTTATCTAGTTTTTATTAACGCTGTATGTCTTGACAATTTCCAGTACATTTTCAAAAATATATAAGCTATGAGATTTTAAAATGTTGAACACAATTTACCTCTAAGTTTCGTAAAAAAAATATAATTGGTTATTGAATCAGCCCAAAACGTCTACTAGTCGAATCGTACATTTAAAAAACCGATTTATTCAAATTGATCATATCCAATCAGCTGACAAATACGAAATTCCTGTAAGCGCGTCCTATTGGATGTTGCGTTTGGGTTCACCCACAGTTGCGAATTCGCATTACATATGTGAAATACGTCCGGGGCGCAGTGCAGTTGTCACCAAAATTGAAAAAACATCTACGTCACTCATCGTTCATCCATTCATGATCTTTAGCCTATTTACCACACATTCAACAAACCTTAACCTGACTTGAAGTTAACTTAATTAACAAGTTCAAATTTACGATGGCACCAAGATAAAGCTTGTCCACGAGAAGATTTGAACCCCTGTTCGCCTCACTACTCTAAAAGTCCAATTGCAAATTGTTGCATTCAGCAATGACGTAACGATGACGTCGTATGTGTTTTTATCATTTTGGGGTTCACTCTAAGTTGTAACACCCAGTGACTATAATAAAGCACGTGCCAAAGAATAACGAAGGGATACTAACCTTAGCGAGCCTCATGGCGGTAAGCCAGCAGGTTCGAGCACGCTCGGAGTCGCAGGCGAGGCACCGGAGCCCCGGGCTTTCGTCCTCCGAATCCACTCCGGAGGGCCGTAGGCACAGGCCCCACTCGGTGGGGGCGCGGAACTGGTTCTTGGCGTTCAGCGTCGTGTAAACGTGGTAGTCCGACAGCCTCGCGAACACCGTCAGACCGCTGATATCTGACTCTGAGATCTGAAACAAGAGAACAGCGTGATAACCTAAACAAATTAAGCTGCCGCTTATCGGATGGCTTCCTAATTTTGTGCTGGTTTATGGCCCCGGCGAATTTGTAAGGAAAGGCGAGACCTTGGAGAAGTGCTTTAACGATCATTGGGGTACAGCTCTTGCTGCTCGGAGCAGAGATAGATGGTTCAGTTGTTTTTAAATAACTGTTTTAACAATGGATACATTGATGGTTCGACTGTTTTAACTTTTAATTAATACATAATAATATAGATAGTTCAGTTACTTTTATAACAAGAGTCGTTTTTAAACAACTTAAAGATTATTCAATTGCTTTTTAACAACGTATCCGAAGTTTCTTTAACACCGACTTCCAACTAATAACCACAGAACAAAATTGTTAAAATATATTATCTAGATAAAAAATATTCTGAAACACTCTGTCTAACAGAAAAACAGAATACTTTGCTTAAAAAAAATAGAAAATCATTTATTCTCCTAATGGTAGCAACATAAAAAAATAAGTTATGTATTAGTTAACACAAACTGAAACTGCTTTACCACCATCGTGGAACAAAATATTGCTAGAAAATCTAACAGTAGAAGGAAGTTCCTAAGCAACTGTGGCAAGACTGCACGGGATATCACGCGCACATTCGACTAAATACGCTAAGCCTTGCAGTAACGGGAATGAGCTGTCAAGCAGTGTCACTCCTGAGGGTCAAAAGACACCGCCTGTTACTCGATAAATAAACTACCGGCATGAACTTCTAAAATATCGAAACAGATATTTCGCCCACAAACAGGGCAGTATGCAAATTATTAGAGCCAATTAAACGAAATAACACTTTCAGACTCTCTATTATACCACGCTGGCGCGCTGTAGGAATCTGAGGTGCAATTGCGCAGTCGTAATAGATGTGCTTGGTGCATCCAACACCGCCTATAAACAAGGCCACCTTTCTCCAGCATTAAGTAGGTAAAACGTCGGTTAAATCGCATAGGTGCAAAATGTTACTAGTTGTAAACTGAGCCCCTGGTCGTACCCCATTCGCTTTGTTTGGAATAGAAAACGACCGTTTCCAAGCTAAAATCATAATTTTGAATTTTAGTATGGGACTATGGGTAGCTCAATATTGTTAGTATGTATTTATAATAAATATAAAACTTGAAATTTGGTTTATTTATTTACGTTTTTACTCTTATTTCCGTTCGTCAATCGATTACTCTTAATTTTACCGCAATAATTTGTGCAAAACTAACAGTAAATAACTTACACGCACATCACCAAATATTAACGAAGGCACTAAATCACTTATATAATAATTGCAATCAACGTGTAGTAATAAGCTGTTGTCAAAGTTCACGTCACCGCCAACAAGAATAAAATTGTAAAAGTTACTGTACTATATACGTAGAAGCTATTCTTATTTAATAAATGATATTTAATTTAATTTAATTTAATTTAAGCCGACATCACGATCACGAGATGTCAGAGAGCGTTGGCCTTGTTTGGGTGGTGTTAGGCTTCCTGCTTTCGCATTCTGTGATCTGTTTCCTCTTGCCTATGATTCACATTGATGCTAAAAATCATTCGGTGTATAAAACTAATAAAAATTATATTTTTAACATTCATAGTAAATAGAATACAAATAATTTCATATTTTGCATGTCTAGATATCTTTTTTGGATTTTTGAAATTCCTTAGGTCTGGAAAAAAAGTCGCCACTTGTATGTGTAGCACGAATAGCCGATAGTTATCATTGTTATGGAACTTCAGCACTCTAGTTCCGCTTATGTCTACAACCCAACGTTACCTATATCCTATTATATTTACGTGGCATTTAAGTAGCTTTTAGAGAAAACTAAGGCGAGTTAGATGGCTAAGGCTAACGTTAGTAAATAAAGCCAAAAATAGATGCAAGCGCCAAACTAACGGTAACAGCACTGCTAAGAATTGATTTTTGAGAGGCAAAATATATTTTCATGGCGGGATAAAATACAAAATTAATACGGGCTATTCAAATAGAAATATGTAACGGTTAACCATTCATAATACTGTAGTGAATAATTATTTTTGTTGCCAATACCGATGCTAGTTAGTAGCATTCAATGACAACGATTTTATCATCGCTGGAAAATTTTACGTTTTCTTATTTTGTAGTCTATGTACGGTAAAAACAATAATTTCAGTTGAAGCTCTCAGAGAGAACCTGATTTCTAGTGAGGCGCCTTAAAAGCTCGGTTAGGTATGCTACGTAACACACATGCTTATCGTTGTACATTATGAGTCGGGAAGTAAATCCGAGCACGGACGAAGTAAGCCCGATTAGTGACGATGAAACGTGACACGCGCAGACACACATGCAGAACGTAAGTTTATATAGTAACATAGTTCGTATATTATGGACATGGACATAACGGTATACGTTAATCACGTACTTCTACTGCAGTGAGAGTGAGTATTTTTAGAAGGGTATTGCTTCATACGTCACTCTGGACTTAACCGTACACAAAAACGCTCCTAATATATCGTGTGACACGTCACACTTAAAGTATCTGTAATTATCTCAATTCTGCAAAATACCTACTTTAAAACAGCGAGCGCAATTTAATTGTGTTCGCGAGTTTCGTGATGGTTTGCATTTTCTAGTAGTGCCTGAGGTTTGTACAAGTAACAGTTAGGAAAAACCGAACATAATCTACGAAAGTGAAGGTAGTGCATGGCATCTGTCACGTTCAAGAATTGAAAAAAAAGGCAGCAATTATGAGAACTGTGAGTTACTTTTTAAAACACAAAATTTAAATTGCGCATTCCTGCGTTCGTCTATACCGCACTGCCTTTAAAGGCCCCGACGTACGTTATAACCGAGTTATGCTATACGTACATATTTCAATTCCAGTTCGAAGGAAGTAATGATCTAATTGTAGAAGTGGCCCTCGGGTGTCTTTTGCATTGATCAACTGACAAGCAAACTTCGTTTTTTGTAATGTAGTGTTGTTTTCGGTTTCAACGTCTAAACCTGATTAAACAATTTAGCGTTTAAATTTAAAACAATCCATATCGACGTGCCATAAATACCTTGGGTAATTAGAAATGATAATGAAATCGAATGACCCTCCTAGACAACATAAACATATCATTTCTATTTTTAGATATTACCGAACTCGTTTGTGAAATTTTTAAATTATTACATCAAATTTAAAAGTTCCCTTTTTTAATTTTATTTGATTTCACATTAAACATTTTCTAACTTTTTCAATTTAAGGCATACCTGGCTGGTAGTTTGAATGCACCAGTCAATGTCTTGTGTAATTACAAGAAATATAAAAAATTGACTATATTTAACTACATTAAAAGGTATAGCGTGATCTCAGGTTTTTATTTTTTATATAGGTTGTGAACAATAGGAATAGGAACATTCCGAACAGCACTAATTTAAATAATTATTAATCGTGGAGTATTGCACTTCATTTTAATTAATGAGGAATATTACATTAAAAATGTTATCGTTCAAATGGTCCTCATTAAAAGTATCACTATAAATCTATCAGCAACTAATCACAATCAGATAATTTTTATGCATGTCAGGTACTTTTTATGGCATTGTTCCCACTCCACTACTTTTATCAGCAACAACATTCGATATCAAAGCAAAGTTGCCACAACCACAAACTATTAAAATTTGCAAGAATTATTATTTTATACGGATCAGGTTCAAGCTTCTGGCCCAAGAAGATCTGCATGCAAACTCTCTCGATTTATGTTTTTATTTTTGGTATCTGCACATAATTGGGTCACCGTTTTTAGCTGCATGCGAATCAAGAAGATATCTAAAGCAAGCAAAATTGCAAAAACCCGGCGGGTATGTATCGGTATATTTTATTATTATTGTAAGGCATTACTGCGATAACGCAAGCTTATAATGGTTCGCATTACTGTAGGCTTTAAGATAAGCGGAGTCGAATTCCTCTTTATCAGGTCGAATTTGAGGCTGCTGGTCGCTGCGACCGCTCACGAGCGGCATGTGTAAGTGGCGCCACTTGAATACCGAAGAAAATTATCCGGAACAACGAACTTACGGTTAGGTTTATCCGTCTAGTCGCTATTATATTTCGAAATAAACAATCCTCTACCCTTAAAATCGTTAACAACAATCTTAACAAATGCAATTGAGAAACATGAAGACGAAGGTCCACTTGGGATTTGTACAAGATTTACTCTCCCTATCTATGTCGACTGTTGGTGAAGAACTATCGATCAAAATCTCTTTTAGTGTTTTGAAGTTGCTTCAGCACGGGGTGGATGCGCCCAATACCGGCTGAAAACAAGGCCTTAGCTCTCCGGCGTGACGTCAGCACAAGAATTTACTCCGCCTCCAGTCTTGAGATAAGCTGCTCTCATTGGCCAATTCGGCTTTCTTGTGCTGTCATCACGCCAGAGGCCATGTTTTTAGCCGGTGCTGGGGAGTACGCCACTGGTCGCTACAGGAGTCACCATTCTCCAATTTTGATCATTCCTGTCTCATTTCCCGCCGGTACAATGCCTCCCGCGGTGCAGCAACAGACAATTGATATATTCAGTACAAATCAAACTTGGAATAAAAATTAGCATAACGAGCTCCACATACTGAGCACTCAAATTAATTCATTAAACGCTGGCAAAGCCCATTATTGAACCCCGCGGCTTCGCGAAAGAGCCCTTGCTTGCCGGCCTTTGTTGTGGGCTTAAAATGGAATATTCCCATAATATGGCTCCGAATTCCTGCCTATGCCTACTAGATTTTACAAATCTCTTAAGGAGATTGGCCAATATTTCCCTGCCTATTAAGCCCCAGCCGGATTAATCCTCCGCTTTTCAGCCACGATAATGATGCATCTCGAGGATAGCTGTAAGTGTCACACAAATAGACCATAAACTGGGGAAAGTAGAGATTTCTGCGATTTGGGCCAGGTTTCTCCGGGCGCAATTAGCGGTTAAAGGTCGAAAAGCCGAAATCAGAAAACGAGCGGTTAGTTTTTACCTCTTCACTATCGACGGGCAGAATTTAGCATTCTGCATAGGTTTGCATTACAACGACTCCCATGAATAATTCACGTATTTTTTGCATTCAAAGTTGTCCAATAAATTAGATTTTTTCGCGGCGCGCTTGCATGCCTTACGGTGTACGTAGCGCGTTTTTATTCAGATATGTCGGGAATCTAAATCATACTCGCACTGACAAACGGTAACGATTTTAATTATGTCCGCAAGGTCGCAATGTAGTTCTTGTCAGGTGAATTCGAAAGTGGACCCATTTTCCTCGTGCCGAGAATTATGGCCCGGAAAAAACCTGATGGAAGGAAAATTTGTAGCGACCTTTGAAGTTGTCAAAGACAGCAATGCTTTAAATCAGCTTTGATTTATAGTAACCAATTTAATAAGCCTCGGATAATTGGATTTATTGCCGCCGAGCCGCCTCCCTTTGATAGTGCAGATTTTAGCTCATTTGCATAAAACTCAACTTATTAGTCCCGATAGCTTGATAATTAGATTTAAAAGTTGTTACATATTACATGGCATCTAACCTAACCTCAAGCATTGCTTGTGAGATTGATATTTCTTTGTAGGTACTACCATTATTTTTTTCAATTACAACCTACAAAACTCTACAACTGTTATCCTTTGACAAACGCAGGAATCGTCATGACTTGATCATTACGTACAAACAGAAGAGAGACAATTTGATAATCAATGTACCAACGTTTTTCCTCGGTAGTCGCGTGTTTAATACGGTGAGTGCGGATGCGGACCCACCAACGTGTATTTAGATCAGTCTCAAGTTACTACCGACGTTAAATACCGCTGATGTGAATTATCACCGACTTGGACTACCACCGATGTGGATTTACATTTATTTGACTAGAACTACCACCAATTTGGTTTACCACCGATCACATTACATTCGAATGAAACTACCACCGCCTGGGTTGACCACTTCCCACCGTATACGACAGCAGTTGCTGCAACACATCTGAACGACCACGAAATTGCATTTCTTCCGTTACTAATAATTTTACAGAAACTTTATGATGTATTTGATGTACTAGCGTGTGAAAGGCTTCATAGTTTCGCACAAAAGCGTTTATACTGTAATGAAATGTTAGTGTTTACTACACTTTGACCCGTATCTAAGATGTAATGCTTAAAGATTAAATTTGAAGATTTTATCCTTGGTTTCATTAAAATTTATTATTTTTAATGAAAATTTGGAAATACGTTCGATTCCTAGCAGGGTCACGCATTTAAAAATAATAGACAGTAATTACAAATAAATCATATTCTATTGTAAGCCACATTTTAAAGAAACCTCCACTAATCAAAATCAACTTTGCAAGAGGTTTCCCCATTCCTGCAAGTTTCTTAAAAAACCAACAGTGCCTGCCAATCGCCCCATTTGGTTTTGATTTATTACTGAACTTAGTTACAAGTTTATTCATTTCCGCATGCTTTTTGTGCTTGTCTGTGCGTTTTGTATCTGTTACTCCTACTAAATAAGGAATAAATCATTTTATTTTTCAACGCAATTAATAATTTGCAGCCCACCAACTACATATTAGTAATTAATATCTGCCCGCCTCACATCACAAACGGCTGAAAAACAAGACCTCAGTGCTCCGGCGTGTCGTCAGCAGAAGTAGGTCAAAAATACCAAATTGGCAACGTCAGCAGTTTGTTGCTCTACATTGTGTGGCTGCATTTTTAACATAACTATTTTTTTAATAAACACCTACCTATCGAATAAAGTTGTAGTTCTTTGCTAACAAAAATATTCGTCATCCTAACAGTAGTAACAGCCATTGCGAATTTTTATTCAGAACAGTCGGAAGAATCCACCATTTACAATGCGTTTTTAGCCCTAATATTGGAGTTTAGTTTTCGAACTCAATTATTTCTAACGGAAGGACGATGTAAAAAAATCATTTGCCAAATTCAAACATATTTTCATTCAGAAAGCATAATTTTACCTTTAAAATAAAAAAAAAATTATAAATTGCAATTCCAGTTATTTCAACGATTGTAGATATGTTACTGTTCATTAGAAAATGTGTAGCCTACTGTTACTGTATTACTTTTTAAATAATGCCTATTTTTACTTCCTTTTACAATAAAATTCGAAATTGAGTTTTCAACAGATCTTCACGTTTTCGAGTCCCCTGAACCCTGCCTGTGTGTGTGTCTGTCTGTCTGTGAACAGAATATCTCAAAAACGAAAAGAGGTATGGCGTTGAAACTTCATATATAAGTTTTGTCTACTATGTATATGCGACAGCAGGCTTTTGAAGAAAATCGCATAACCGGAAGTAGGTGTTTACTCTTGTAATTTTCAGTTTTTTTCGATTTTTTCAAAAACAGCTCCAACGATTTTTTTGAAACTCCAAATCTTTATTAGAAGTTTAACGTGTATTGATGTGAGATAGGTAATTTTCCAGTTGAATACTTCTAAAATGGGTTTCTTTTGTGTTTTTTTCTATTTTTTTATGAACTCCTATTTTAAATAGAACACGCGGTATTTTATTACAGTTTTGAATTCAGATTAAAATTCGAGAGAAAATTTATCTTCCCAACTAACGCTCTATCTTGTACCGTTTTTGTAGAATTTGTAATTTTTGAAAATTTTTGATAAAGCTTGAAAATTTAAAATCAAATTTTTGGGTAATTATAAGATCGCGTAAAAGAAAGTTGTGTGCGTGTATCACACCAGACATTTATTTTTATATGAAGGCCTGCGTATTTTATAAAGTTTTAGTGCCTGAACTTCTGGCCTTTACTTATCAGTGGGTGCAAGTAACGCATATGGCTTAGTGGCCTTGTGCTGCAAAGAAAGCAGATCGGTAGTATTTCCATTCGATGGTGTTTCAAGTTTCCTGGAAAATTCTACAAATTTGCTTCAATCGGTAGTATCTCACATCGGTAGTATTTATTAGAATATTTGGAACAGGTTCAATAATTTAAAAACATCTTTGTTTTACGTAAAATGACTACAAAACTTTCTGACAATTAGCAAATCATTGTGCTGTAAGTGTCCTTTCCCTACAGTTGATACCAGTGTTTATTTGAGATTCTATTTGTAGTTACAGACTGTACACAGCAGTGGTTTATTATTTTCCATTAAACGCCAAACAAGCCCGAAAAATCATAAATTAATTTCGAGCTCAAACGCGTTTTCCTGCCATGTTTGCTTTTCGCCAAAAGCAAGTGAAGCTGGCGTTAGCCAAAAACACGGATCGGTAGATGTGGCGTTTTTATTGCCATTTAGGCCATATAAAAACGTCGCCTAATTAAAAACGAATTAAGGCCTCATAAATTTCCGAAAATACATTTACAGCACGCCGCCTGCCAGCAGTCTAAATTAATATTCGCGAAGTATACAAATGCGGCTATTTATAAAAAGCAGCCGAGTGACTGACCACGTCACTGAAAAGCTGCTTATGCATTCCGGAAATGTGCAAAAATTAAGCTGACTTCTGTTAGCGTAGGTTAGTGAGCGAATAGCGGTTTTCTTATCTAATGGCCTTTTTCTGACACGCTCTGCATAAACAGCTCTACTTTCCGTGGCTTTGCCGGGTTTGCGTTTTGCAGTTTGTTATAATCGTGCCAATTATATAAACAATTTACTTTAGGGTGAATCGACGGATTTCAAGGAAAATAAGCCAGCACGTTACGTAATAATAATAAACTGCCACATATGAGGAAGCATTGAACTGCCAAAGTGGAGTGGGAATATTACAGAATATTCGTGCTGGATTCTACTGCTATTGTCTGGGTAATTATTCGGATTTTGATAAATTTACCGTGACATCCGCACATGGAGCATCGGCGTGATATTGCCATGGTGTCAGCCTGGACCTGTAAACCTATTAACATTTTGATATATACGTTCATATTACAAATAATACTGTTGATCATGCATGACTTCTAATAATTAAACAATATCCTAATTTCTGCAATGAAAGCAGAACTAGACCAGGACGAAACACACCTTGCAAACACAGTCGACGAATTAATAAATTTCTCTAAACACAGAGATTGATACTAATCGGCTCCCCCACGCTATGACGTCTATTGGACGAAGAAGCTTTCTCAAGTTTATGCACAATGAACTTTATGTAATTTTTGATTCCATGCCAAGCGTATTTTTAGAAGTGAGATCCTCGGAGGTGTGTTCAATGTGGCTAAAACCGATTTCAGAACTTCGAAAGTTACCAGCTGATTTCGTCTCGAATCTATTTACCTCATATTTAAAAAGTAGAATACCGAAGTGTGGAGAGAATATTTTAATTTATCTCAGTCACTGTATGTTATTCGCTGAATACACATTTGAAAGAAAGCAATGTAGTTTTTCGATGAACTACAAGATTTTAGAAATATTCTTCAAAGATTCGGTTCACGAATGTCTTATTTATATAAAACCAAGAGAAGCTTTGCCATGTTCGGAATAATTTTAAGTTTTTTTGTGCACTTCAGTTCCAACACAACAGTATGTATGTTATTATATTATACATTCTACATTAATTTATAATTCTGAAACTCAGAATTTATTTATAGAAAACTGTCATTAGTTACAGAAAACTGTAATTCGTTTACTAGTCGCACGCTAAATGGCGTAGGTGACTGTAACTAACTACAGAGTGTTCCGGATACACAGATAGACGTGTGCGTGTTCATATTATTAATTGTTGAAAAGCATCATCCTAAATTGAAAATATTTTCGCACATTAATTTTGTGTGGGTTTTGAGACCTAGGGCATTTTTCAAAATGATATATCGATACTAAATCTAGTCGTTGGTAAACCACGTTAAGGCCAAGTAGCTAACAACACAACGTGAACTGTTTCAAGTGATACCACTTACTGAAACCGTAAACGAAATTGAATTCTCAGGGAAGAGTCGGAGCATCAAAGGAATGCGAGCATACAATTTTTCTGTTGCGAGCACGCGGCGTTGTGCTTAATCGATGAATGAAAAAGCGCAGCCCAAGTGCAGATAAAAATATCGCAAATAGTGTAAACAACCGTGGAATGTTTTAATCAATGAAAGTGAAACTCCGTTCGTTTTCCGTAGCCCCGATGCTGCTGAGCAGATTTTTGAATAAATTTAATGTATCGAGCGCCGCAAACGAAATTACTCGAGGCGTGAAACGGAACAATGGCGCTGTAATAATACCCGTGAATATCTTTTGAAAATTTCCTGGCCCGGGAAATCTCCCGTTTTCTTTGTAACGACGAGCACGGAAGCCGATTTAATTTATCTCCATGTCAATTAGAGTGATCGATACGCGGCCAAAGGTCACGATTTTTGAATCTTCGCGTGTGGGGTATCAGCTCTGATACACTTGGCGACTGGTGACGTAATCTCGCTGCAGGCGACTTTCCTGGTTGCGGGTACTGATATATTTGGTCTAACGACCGTTGATAAAGAACAATGTGACTTCATTACCGATACGCGCAGATCTGTTCTGGAATTCGGATGGGCCGACCCTCGTTCTGTTGAAAAGAGAATAAAGAGATTTTGAAAGTTTAAGATGAGGCGTTCCCCGATGTGTTGAAAAATAGTAAGCAATTAAAAAATTTTCAATTGGGACAGCCCCATTCTGTTTGAAATAACTTTAAAAAAGCACTAACAGCAGTGGTAAATTGATAAATACCTGTTTGAGATCAAATTTAAGATAAGTGCGTTGTAGTATTCGTATGCGAAATTTAATACCTAGGGTTACATTCTAATGTGAGAGCTCTGATGTGATTTTCGAAGTGTTATGGTAATTATGTGGATTAATAGAAAGGATGAACGAATAAGGTGCGTAATAATATTATTGCTTGAGCAGCTTGCCAATGGAGACTTTATGTAGTTCGATGGTGTAGCCGAGTTGGACACTGTTTCATCGTTGATATTGTAGAAATCTTTGTGATTTGGGTCGCTCGTCATCATTATCATTATTATTGGGTTGGTGCCCAATCGGTACAGCAATAGAGTGCACTATTTACATGCAATTAGCGAAAACCGCCGACTTATTAAGCAATTATCAGTGATCCAAGCAGAGCACATGAATAGACATGGGATACTCATTTCCCACAATTTCTTCGTGAGTTCGATCTTCTGCGGGGAGGGGGGGGGGGGGCACACGCAGTTGAAATTCACAATGAGTTAGTGCTCATTAGTCCAGTTAGCATTCGGTTAATGGGCGCTAGATGCGGTAGGCATTTCACCGTCAGATGTATTCTACTAGATGCTACGTGGGAGCGCCGCGGGGGTCACAAAACCCCCTGTAATAAGTATGTACTATAATCTCGAACACGTGCTGCTTATTCTTGTTTACATGCTAGCTATGCAATTTTGTCGTTGTGTGCTTGCGAGCGAGTGGGTGTGACCACATGTCACATGAAACGGGCCGCTAATCGCCTTGCTTCCCCAGGTGTAGTACTTTTAATCCACAACCCCCAGACCGAAAGGCCGGTACGGAATTTTTGGCAAGTCACCCCCGCCTGTAAATTTACACATAAAGACGGATTTAAACCCACTAAAAAATAAATTAGCCCAAAACCTATTCATGTACCGGAAAATGTGAAGTCGTGTAGAATCTAGACAGGATTGGTTGGTAAAAAGAATAAAAAATATATAAGCCAATATTGCAAAACCTGTCCTGGAGAAATGACAATACGTGTTCAGAAATTCTGACAATATAACATTAAATGTATTTTATTACAAATGCAGTAACAATCACCTTCATACCCGATTTATTTAGTTCCCGGAAATTATAAAAAGTTAATTAAGTTTCCATGTACCTATCATTTAAAAAAGTAACGTTGCAATAAGCCGAATAAGCGGAACTGCAATTCAACCTTTTTAATCATTTTTTACTAAAGTACGATTACAGCGCTTTTATAGTTCCAGGGACTAACTACAACACTACATAGAAATTGATTTTGTACGTGCTGATATTTCCCTAATTCACAAATACCAGTGCCATGCGACCCATTGCCTGCGTTACTACACTTCCCGCGCGGTATGGTATTAAACAGGAAAGTTTCATCTTAACCTTAAATTAGAAAATCTAAAAATAAAAATAAAGAGTGCACACTAAAAGTAAACAAATGCTACCTAGCCACATGTTTATGACTTAAAAGAAACATAAAATCAAACTCTTCCAAGAACATGCAGCAATAAAAAAAATAAATAGAAGGGCTACATACACAAACCAGCAATGCCATTTTAGCCGTACATCGTCAACTTTAAATTAACTTCTCTAATAAGGCCAAAATATCTCCCGCCCGCAGGACCTCTAAGTTGATTATGCTGCCCCTGTTAAATTTTCTTGTTCCGTCAGATTCCTGAGGCTTTTATTCTCGGGGGCTCCTTTGTGCCGATGGCATGTTTCGTAACTTCAATTTTATTATCGCGATTAGGATTAAGCCTAGGCCGAAAAACCTCCGGTGAGAGATGCACACTCGAAATTAATGCCCCACGCGGCCGCGCGACTGTTTTATGCCTTCACAGGAAATTAAGTCCGTGTTTTAATGTTGCACAGCGCACATGAGATTACCGCTCTTCATTTTAATTCGATTCGGAACAGGCATGGGATTGTAACGAGACAGTTTCAACTTGCGCGTCTAAAAGTTAATTAGAAAACTTAATTTAATTTCTTGACATCCGACGTTCCGGTTTTCTTGCAATTTCCTGGCGGGCCCGCGGACGGTTTCCAGCTGCATGCACGCAAATTTGTTATCGAAAAGCTTATTCGCATCGGAACTTGCATTAATCTCAAATAAATTTGATCGATTGGGAGATCTTGTCCCGTTGTTTTGTGACATAATTAAGGTTTCCTTGCCATATTTGAACGTACGAGGGTGTACCACGATACGCCGGAAGGTGTCGCGAGTAAACACTATTCTGACTTAGCGTGGCAAGTGGAGTAGTTCTGGATTAACTGGTTTGTTTTCTGTGGCTTTCTTTTGCAAACGATTTCCGTGGTGAAAAGCTTTTGGGAAAAACATTTACGTAGAACGCAAGTGTATGCGAATGGCATAAGCATTTCAAACCAGTGGAATTTGGGTTTCATCATCACCATTACGAAAATCTGCACAGAAAACGTACCAGTCAACCCATGACCACGCCACTTGGCACACTGAGTCAGAATAGTGTCGACTTACGACATCTTCCGACGCATTGCGCCACTACTTTACGTTGGCGTGTTACATTCGAATTGAAGTTTCTTTGGATACCCCCTCCTAAACTACGAAAATGTGCTTATACCCATAAAATCAAATTTTGCGTGGAATTGAAAAGTTATCTTGTATATTACCAAGAAATTTTTAAAACATGAAAAAATAGGCTTTACCTAATTGGAAAATTCCACTTAACTCCAAAATATAAAATCGGGCAATTGTCTCAAAAAACCTTACACCATCACAAAGGCTTTACCTAATTGGAAAATTCCACTTAACTCCAAAATATAAAATCGGGCAATTGTCTCAAAAAACCTTACACCATCACAAAGGCTTTACCTAATTGGAAAATTCCACTTAACTCCAAAATATAAAATCGGGCAATTGTCTCAAAAAACCTTACACCATCACAAAGGCTTTACCTAATTGGAAAATTCCACTTAACTCCAAAATATAAAATCGGGCAATTGTCTCAAAAAACCTTACACCATCACAAAGGCTTTACCTAATTGGAAAATTCCACTTAACTCCAAAATATAAAATCGGGCAATTGTCTCAAAAAACCTTACACCATCACAAAGGCTTTACCTAATTGGAAAATTCCACTTAACTCCAAAATATAAAATCGGGCAATTGTCTCAAAAAACCTTACACCATCACAAAGGCTTTACCTAATTGGAAAATTCCACTTAACTCCAAAATATAAAATCGGGCAATTGTCTCAAAAAACCTTACACCATCACAAAGGCTTTACCTAATTGGAAAATTCCACTGTAACTCCAAAATATAAAATCGGGCAATTGTCCCAAAAAACCTTACACGACCACAAAGGCTTTACCTAATTGGAAAATTCCACTGTAACTCCAAAATATAAAATCGGGCAATTGTCCCAAAAAACCTTACATAATCACCGCAAACAAAAAAATATGGATTTTACAATGCCATGGTGCAAAATTCTCGGAAAATCTCTAGCGTTTCCTCAAGAAACTAAAGAAAATGAAGAAAACTCTGACATTAGTGTGCAAACCAACCACAATAATAAATAAACCAGGGGCCCGAATGGTTTTATTACTGCGCACTATTGCCACATGTTCCATTAGAAATCACATATGCAAGGTTACATAATTTCAGAATATTTACAAAGGCGAATTGGCATTTTTATCCCGATTTGACCCTGTGCTCGCTGCTTAAAATATATAACTTGCAAAAACTCAAATCAAAGCCGGCAATACTTTTCAAGACAAGTTCCTTACCTTAAATGTAAAATCCTGGCTGCAAACAACGCCATGCCATGGATTTGCACGGTTGTGTAGGTTCACACGTAATAGCGTGAATAAGTGGATTTAAATTCCCATTAATATTCATTTATTCCATCTATATTTAAGAAATCTGAATAGCTTTGCATTTTAGAAATTAATTCAAAGTTTCTCTCCCGATGCAGAAAAACGAGTCACCAAGAACCATGCTGGTACCCAGCAGTGCAATACTTCGATAATTTAAACACGCTTAAATTAAATAAATCAAACTTAAAACATGCAAGTGACAGATACAACTTCAGGAACAGATATTTTATGCTGAAAGAAAACCAATAGGGTTGTTTTTGAGAATACATACATCATATCATGTTCTTCAGGGAAACCCCATATGAAACGATCTGTTTTTGCGCTATAGTAGTAAACTGAAGGAATTTGAAGGTTGTTACATTTGTTACTATAGAAGACAAAACAATAAATATCTGGGAGGAAACGAACGCTTAACCACGATTTCCGAGTTAACCGGTAACCACAGGCTAAGCCAGACGTCACACAAGGTAATTAAAGGCAAATTACAACTTCGTTAAAAAGGTGATTAATGGATTTCTAATCGGTTCCTTAGAAGAAAAGCAAGTCTTCTGCAACTGCACGTATGTTTAATGGTGGTCAGAACAATGCTAAAGCATTTATCCCTTTAAAAAGCAATTTCGTGTTTGTTTTTTCTCAAATTAATAGTGCTGGAAATATACCAAAGAAGTTTCAAAAAGAAGATAGAATTAGAAATTGGTTGATAAATTTCTGTAGATTATATTTCATAGGGCCCTGTGGTGTACATTAGACTATCATAGTTATTTATGTATCAAGGGCGTAAAACATGCGTTTTGGCGCGGCGTGAAAGTCATAGCATATTAGGGGCTATAACACAACAAGGGCCAAAAACGCTCGTTACGCCCGAGGTGATAAACAAAACGTTTCATACAATCGATTGTATTTAAATAGGGAGATTCAGATTATATAAATCGTCGCCTTACAAAATTTCTTTCCCGGTATTAAAGTCAATTCAAATCGTTACTGAAGATCATCAATCATTATTGCCTTATTTTATTTATAAGGGCTGTCTGAAGCAACAACTGAAAACGGTGCAAAAGCTAAAATCTTCCTTAAAAATTCCGATACCTACTTTTGATAAAAACAATAACGGCATTTTAAATTACCTACTCAGTACAAAAAATCTTTCTAGCATCAAAATATTAAAAAGGCGTACTAAATTCGGAGTCGATCTTATTTTGCAGGTGGTCTTTCGCAGTATAAACCACTGCAACATTTGTATAATTATACTGATCTCTTTCTAGCTTCTTAGTTCGTATAGACTATTCAAGCAGGCACGTATGCGCTTCTTAGTTCAGTTATTTTTATCTAACTATGGACTTCGTACCCGCAGAATAAGATCGAATAAATGTTTATTGGTTAAAAAGGGCAGATGGTGAATTTGAAAATTTATGGAGAAAAGCGACAGAATATTCAGCAAAATTAGGATTGGATTAGCTACAGCCTCGGCGTCCTTGTGGTAAAGAAGCGTGGCATTTCTGTTTCGTTTTTAAATGCATCCTCAGACTGTAAACACATAAAAAATCGTCAATGTCAAAGCAGAAAGATATGCATTTACCGTCGAAGAAAAAAGCTGCAATTACTTGGGGTGCAGAAGCCGGAGTGTCAAATGTTTCTATATCCAAGAATGTTTCTGTATCCAAGAAATTTTACAGAAGTACAGTATGTATACATATTGGAAGCAGAAATACGAAGTAAAATTTTTCAAAGCCAACATTTATGCAGGCAAATTAACTTAACGAATTTTTTGTTAGAATCTAATAATCCATATGTAATACTACGCGCCAGCGTGGCTCAGATGGTTAGAGCATCGGACTGCGGCGCGGAAGTCTGGAGTTCAAATCCCAGATCGATGCCTGGCGGGCGGCCTACCCAGTCGCTTTAAATAATTGGGAACCTGCGTTCGAAAGAACAAGGGGTAATAATGCGGCTGTCTAATGCGTGGTGCTCACCACATCACCACGTGTCATGAATTTGACACGCGACAGTCGGGTGTGAGAGCGAGGATACGGAAGCTCTAACCTTCCGCCTTGCAGGCCAAGCTCCTTCATGGGGTGTTAGTGCCTCACCATTTATATATGTAATACTACTACTTAATTCTCTCCGTCAATAATGATTTGGTTTTATTAGTACAAAAAAATTACATTTCTTGTGCGAACAAATGTATGCAGTCAACGGAGAGTTTTAGTGTATGAAACTGTAGGAAAAATACAATAAAAAATACCTCTGAATAACGGACACCTCTCTACAATTGTCAGTCTTTCAGATTCTCCATGGGTCTCCGTTAGGGAGAACCGGAATAAACTAAAAAAAATTGAATTTTATTGTTACGCTACGTTTTTTTTTTTGCTTCGGGCTCAAATTTTTTTCGGCCTAAGCCAAAAGTTATTCCTGTGAGATCATGTATTTTTCGAGATTAAAGATAAAAAAAAACGTTTTTCATTATTTAGTGTTTGCGCCAATTCATCTAAAAAATCTTCGATTACGTGTTGGTTTTCAATTTCATAATAGCGTTGGCTATTCAGTTTTTCTTCATAAATTCGGTAACCCAAATTGCGATTCCCACATGGGGCGCACCAAACGCTAAAACCGAAGCGTCCCTGATTTTGGACATCGACGGTACGGTGGGGATTGACATAGAACTACCAGTGCTCATTGTGTCGGTTGAATATCCCGGCACTGCTAATTAAACGAACGGTATTGTTTATTGTAACAATGCAATGACAGATACTTTGTTCAATCAGGTAAATTCTAAATGACATAAGCCTAGTAGATAACGTTGGAATATCAAAACCAATTTTGAAAATTACGAGGTTTTGTCTATAAAGTAGTAAAGAAAAATATGTAATTTGACACTGCATGCTATATGTATATCATTAGAATGGGAAAAATTGTCTTTCAGTTGATGCCAGAGCCTACTATGCATTCTTTATAAGTACAAAAAAATCTGGTATGATACACTCACACAACTTCTTTTTACAGTGATCTTATAATTAGCAAAAAATTTGAATTTTTAATTTTTAGGCATTTGCCGGCATTTGCCAAAAATTTTCAAAAATTACAAATTCTACAAAAACGGTATAAAATAGAGCGTCAGTAGAAGAGACAAAGTTTCTCTAAAATTTTAAGCTGAATTAAAAAATGTAATAATATACCGGTTGTTCTATTTAAAATAGGAGTTAATAAAATAATAGGAAAAAACAAAAGAAACCCATTTTAGAAGTATTCAACTGGAGAATCACCTATCTCGCATCAACACATATTAAAAATGTAATAAAAAAGTAAAGATTGAAAAAAATCGTTAAAGCCGTTTTTAAAAAAAAATTAAAAAACTGAAAAATCACAATAGTAAACACATACAATTTTCTTCAAAAGCTTGCTGTGTCATCTACATAGTACACAAAACTTATATATGAAGTTTCAACGTCATACCTCTTTTTGTTTTCGAGATATTCTGTTCACCGACACACACACAGACAACAGAGATAGACTAATGAACAAAACCTTTTGGGTTCACGGGACTCGAAAACGTGAAGATCTGTTGAAAACTCAATTTAGAATTTTTTGGGGTGAATCCAATACTTCCTTTACCGTAAAAGGAAATAAAAATGCAACTTTATGGTGTAACTCGAATTTTGAAAAATTGACTACACCACTGCATCTTATCAAAAGAGTGCCTGTAGAACGTAGACATAACTTTTTTCTATTTTCATAAATACGCAAGAACGAAGTCAAAAATCGAACTTTTGCTTTAAACACAAAAACAAGTTTTTCTCGAAAAAAGAAATCGAGGATGGGGGTCCATCGTTCTTCTATAGGTACCGAGATTCCCTATGAAAACATCCACATTTTGCCACCCTGTACTTCTGTAATTAAATTTTAATTCCATTTTTCAAAGAAAAAAGTGAGAAACGTATAATCTTTTTTTTGTGTATTGTTTACAACAAAAAATACTTCTATAATTGAGTTAAAATAACACTATGCATATGTGACGAGTCTTTTGTGTCTTATGCAATACCTGGTATTATTTAATAACGATAGAAGAAAGGAGGTTAGGTAGACGTAGAGTTTCCGTACGGAAAATTACGATTTCCGGGAAATTTCTGAGGTGATGGTTGAAAAATGGATTACCTATTAAAGAATTTTAATTAAATATTGTATTAAACCACGGTACCTACACAATTTATTTCAAGGGAATATTAAAACAAATATGTACCTAAAAAGTTTTTGTGGAAAAACAGTTATGTATTTCTTACCATAGATACAGTGGGTGCAATTTATACTTTGTGATTTGTACTGTGCAATTTAACCTTAGATAATAAATATATAAATACAATTTCAAAAACATTTTCCACGTTTTAGTCAAAGTTTAAGTTTTAAGTAGTTAAGTAATCGATAAAAAAGACACTAATATTTGGCAAAATGTAGTTACCTAGAAATAGTACGAAATTTCTAAATTAAATTCAGAAAATCACTAGTTTTAAAGAATCCAAGTCCTATGTTAATTACAACATAATTTGATAAATAATTTTTAAAAGTTTTCACATATAATCTCATAAGAGCATTAATTCTTTCCGGAAATTTTTTTGAGTGCGTTCCAACAACGTCGTATTAATTTGACCGAGCGGGACGCGAGGGCAAATTAGGACGTTGTTGAATGCACGAAAAATAATTTCCGGATAAGTATGAATTAATGCTCGAATGCAGATTCGGTAAGAAAATCGTAACGACACAACCCCTAAAAAGAAGTAATGTCTACCTACAAAAAATTTCCAAGAAATTTTTTTGTTTTCTTGGATACGGCTCCTAAACTAATTTTTCAATTGGTCATTAATGAGTGTCATTCGATTTTCATAACAATTTTTTTATTTATCATTAGAGTTGGCTAATTTTACTAATTTATCACAATACTCGTAATTTATACAGGTCTATAATTCCGACATAATTAGATACATGGACATACGATTTCTATCTTTAGTCCATAAATTGTTAAGCACTCGTAAAAAACGTTGCTATTAGACATTTACAAAACAAACGAAATGATTTCCTAGGAATGTGTTATATTTCGGAACTTTACTGGTAAGCTGGCAACCCTAGGTAAAAGGGGCGCCGAAAGTCGTAGTTGCGCTTCCGTCATTTAATAAGTTAGAAGCAAAAAATGGAGAGTAACAAATACATTTTACATTTCTTTTCTGTTTCACTTTCTTACAAATGACACATGCCATGAAACAAACGCGCTACAATAAACTATAGTTACAGTGTCAGTTAGATATTTCTGGTCGATCTCGGCTCATTCTTTTATAATGGCATTTTTATCAGTAGGTATGATATTTTACAAAATTAAGGTACGTACGTTCAGATTGGTTGCACAACTAAGCACTTTTTAACGAGAAGGAATCTAATTTTAGCAAGATGGTGCGCCCGCACATAATGCCAATATAGTAAGGCAGTACCTAACCTACTATGACAATAAGTGAACAGCCATGGTTTTTCCTTGTAAGATTGTTTAAAAGATGCTATTTACCACGAAATATAGGAAGCATTAAGAGATCAAAAATAAACAAGATCGCGGGAGCCATTGAAAACAATAAATATTGCATAATCTCTAGCATTTTTGTGTAGCTTATGCGACTGTGTTAAAGCCACATGCACTAATAATCAAATGTAGTTTTATAAAGTGCACTGGGCTCCCGCGATCGTTCTTATTTTTCATTGCTTTGTACTTTTGATGAACACGTCATCCATGTAAAATATAGTTCTCTAGCAGGCTGACCGAAGGTTATGCGAGCACACGGTTAGCATTCAGTTAATTCATCCACAAGCATAACTGACCTATGTTACAACACAGAAAATGGAAATAAAAAGCCGCTCGCGTTTTTTATCGGCTAATTTTACCGCGATAGATGCGTCCGATCGCGGGCTGCGTTGGGGCGCATCTCCGAATTTATGTATTCGGCCAAATGTCGTTCCTGCCAATCCCACGGCGAAATTAATTACACGGAAACGAATGGGCCCCGGCCCATTCGCCACGGGCATTATTCGGGCCTTATCTGCGATAACTCGCCCACAAAAACTGCGTGAATAAACGCGAGCTGAGTGGAACGAAATTCGGCGATGACCTTCCGCAATATCATTAGCGGAGTGCCGGTCCATAACCTACCGTAATAGGACGAAAAATGGAAAGTGCTTTTGCATTACCGCTCGACCGCAAAAAGGGGGTGACGGAAATAGACGCTTCTGGGAGGGAGCCCTTTAGGGGCACGGACTACTTCGGGCCCCGACGTCGATAATTTAGCTTTTGGGCTGGAGCACGATTTGAATTATGGTTGAATTCGTTCCGAAGTTTCATCGAAATTCAAGGATTAACGCTAAATTGGAAGCCCCGGCAAATCGTCGAGTGCTAAGAAACAAATCGCATTCTCACAATTTTGACACAGTTACTTCAAACTATTGTTGATATTTCAATCGTAGGGTGCTAAAAAACATACTAAAACCACTTGGCCACAACAGTATCAACACCACAATTTCGACTTTAATCGCAACTAGACTGAAATGCCACGTAAATATAAAGAATTTCAATCGTAAGGTGATAAGAAACAACAGTTTTGACACCACCATTTGGAACTTAATTAAAAACTACTGAAAATTCACGCAAATCGAAAGGATTTGAACAAAAATAAACTTGCCCGCAACTGTTTTGAGACAATTTCGAGCTTTTGTATAAACAAACTTCTAATTTATAAATCGCAGGGTGTTATGAGGAAACAAATGAAACCACTTACCCACAACAGTTTTGACACAGAAAGCTTCCTCGGGCCGAACGCGCCTATTCCTATCGACTAAATATTAGTCGAAGCCGTTAGTCCACTGCCGCTAATTACTAAAATGCAATTTGTACCGAAGTGTAAATTTTATCACAAAACTAGCAAATACAAAAATAACTACAACCTACGTCTACCGCAGCCGGCTTTGAACTGTCGCCGGCCCGTCTGTGGCACCAGCAGCTGAGAACAAAGAGCGATCGCTACCGAGCCGACCCGAACAGCTGACAATCAGCTGATCCGGCTACCTGTGCTGAAAATCGAAATTCGGCGTTATTCCGCTGTTTTTCCGGAGCCAGTCGCGATTGCCCCGGAACACGCAGAAAATTTGTTAATTGTTGACAGTACGCTGGTTAGGGCACGTACGCACTTCCTATGGTTTATGGAATTTGATGAAAAACGCCAGGGACATGCAGCGTCTTGCAGTAACTGGACACCGGCAATTAACGGCGCAGCCCTCTAATTCACCGAATGAAAACTACCATTCCCCTGAATGGGTTTTCTGCAAAATTGTTTTATGACTTCCTGCTTTGCAGGGAAATTTTGAATGAAGAATATGATGATGCAATTTTTCCGTGTTGGCGAAATAAAAAATGACCGACATTTTTTACAAGTATAAACTAAAATAGACTTACATATTTAGGACGGGGTTGATCATGATCACATACAGTAGATATCGATTATAACGGCATCGAACATAGCGACATATCGATGCTAAAGGCAAAGATATAAGGTACCGATCGTGGTTCATAATCAATACGTTGTGGACGTATCGCGTATTGCAACATCGGATATTGCGACCGAAATGATACAGCGACGACCAAAAGCCGGGCTGAAATTTGGTACATTTTATCGTATAGGTATAGCTGTGGAAAATTTTCAGTACGCTACCGGCGAATTACCGCATTTTGGGGAAACGGTAAAGCAGTGTGGTATTTCTCCTTAGCAGGGTTGCCAACTTTCTCGATTTTTAACTAGATCTGGTAGATTGCGGACTCCATCTAGTATTCTAGTGGGTAAATTTTAGTGGGGTAGTAGAAAATCTGGTAGATGCGAATAAAAAATTTGGTGTAGACTGTAGATGCGTATAAAAGAGTAAAATATATGTTAGGTATTCTAGATTCTATCTAAAATACAGTGTCCCAAAACATACCGACAAACTTTGAGGGGTTATAGATGACCCCGAAGTATACAAATGTTACAGATAAACTTTTTCTTTTGAATTGCTTAGCCTTTTAATAAAGGAAGTAGTTATACCAGAGATTTTTACTGAGGAGAATTTGATTATGCTAGATATATTTTGTAATTTTTGTGTAAAAAAACAAAATACTTTTAATGTGCGTCACTGTTATTCGGCAAAATGTTTTGAACCATAATGCATTCTATTTTTTACACAAGCTTTACGTAAAATATAAAGGACTAAAACAACTTTTTCAGAAATCAGGCTTTTCATCACATATTTTTTACAATCATAAATCTTTCTATTTTCAAGGATATCACAAAAGGTGAAAATTGTTTGTGATTTTTTTCGTTCACATGTGTTTAAATTTCTCGAAACCAAAACTGCGTTAAAATTCCGCAAGACCGCAGGTCGAGCGGAATTTGAGCAGTTTTTGTTTAGAGAAATTCTCAATAATTTGTATGAGAACGAAAAAAATTCTTGGCTTTCCATCAGTAATAATTAGTTGTTTTATTAGTATAAAAAATGCACAGCTTTTTATAGGAATAAAACATTATATTTTTCTCCGGTCGTCATACAGGCAACAATGAATAACGTTGTTACATTACTTTTTTTTTTGGCCTAGGACGCAAAAGTTTTTTATTTCATACTGTACTGTTATGTTGCATTTGCTGGACTGTATTTCAGTCGGGTAAATGGTGCAACATTTTAGTACGGTGTACTGCAACCAAGGAAATGCAACACGAAGTGAGCAGATAATTTTGTTTATTAACACTTGATTTGTATAAACTTCATCTACCGACACTTATTGTCAAATAACTTTCTCACATTTTTTTTAATTGGATCATATTTTTGAAAGAAATTGATAAATGCCAATCAACAAATTTGGACAAACATTTTTAATTATTAAAGATAAATAGGGACACCCGATTGATGTATTTATTTATTTAGGTTGTTTAAGCTGGTGCCAACGGTGCTTAAGCACTAATATTAGGCCGCAGCGTGTATTCACAATACACACTTAACCTAATATACAACGTCGATATCGCTACAAATTAAATCCAACTGCATAACAAAACCGCTAGAAAGTACTAGTCGATAAGTTAATTAGCTAAATCACAGGTTGCGCATGAATGTAAGTAGCCCAGAGTATTAGTTCTCGGTTTATCTAAGTAGAAATAAGCCCGAAAACGGCCGGTATGTCTTGGAAAAAAAAATATTTAGTTGCATCAAAAATGAAGGACAACAATAAATTATGTAATGAATTACACGGTACGGGAGAATAAGACGAGAAATATAGGGACGTGTTTCAATGTATGAAATTTTAATGTATTTAATTACTGCATGTAAAAGACGGTTACATCCATTAAAGGATGTATGTATTCCAGTGGCTTTATAATGTAGAAATCGCATAAAACGTATCTGAAATTGTTCGATTTGCTGCTTATAAATAATATATGCTGAAGACCATACAACAGCAGAGAACTCTAACCTCGATCGAACATATGCATTAATAAGTTTAATTTAATGTAGACGTATTTTTAAAATTGAAACTATGTCGTACTAGGAAACAACATTTTCAGAGTACTATTTACAGATATGGTGATATGTTTAGAAAATACTAGTGAATCGTCAAACGTAACACCTAGATCTAAGACATCATTTTTGACTGCACGCATATTGTCGTCCATACTGTAAGGATATCTATAATAAAAAGTTGCTTTCTAGTGAACGTCATCGTTAAACATTTGGTAATTTGGCTTGTTGTCTTGGCTCGATTAATAAATCTTTTTAATATATTTTTAAAATAATTGGCAGTCGTGAACATATTCTATTATCTTCCATACTTTTAAGATCATCTGCGAACAGAGCATGCTTTGAGTATTCTATGATAACTGGTAAGTCGTTTAAAAACAAAAGAAATAATAACGGTCTCAAATTTACACCCTGAGGAACACCCGATGATGCACTATATTCTTTAGACATGCGGCTGTTATAAACTACACGCTGTCTTCTAGTTTTGATTGCATTATTTATGACATATGTCAGAAAGTGCAATAGCCGCCATAGCCGCACAGTTCACAAACTGTAAGATCGCAAGCACGTTATGTTTTCGCCTGTTTACATCAGTTGGTCATCAGCGGAGGCCGGATTATTGCATTAAAAATATGCTTATATACGCTTATGCATCATAAATGTTATATATACACATGCGATGTTAAATATGCACCGTCAAGGTTAAATATGCAGTATAAATACAATATATGCACTCGAAAATTTAAAAATGCATACATCGATTGTTGACAATATCTACGAACTTTATTTTAAAAAAAACCTCAACGAACTAATAAAAAAACAAGTTAAAGCAAAAGTAAACACTTGATTTTTAAACATAAATACTTTCAGGAATAAACAATTCACCCAAAAACAACAATCAATATTCCACTCATAAATGCACAACATAAAATTGATATTTTTTAAATATATGCAGTACGTAGTATTTGATACAGAATTTAATTTGTTAAATTACCATTATTAAAACAACAGATTATTAAGTATTTCTCTAAATTATCCATATAAAACCCAGGAGTCTGTTACCGAGAAGATATGTATGGTTATAAATACTTCTTTCGACATCAACAGACAACATACATCATTTTCAAATATTCCATGCTCAAAATTATAAAAATCTTGATCATTTTATTAAGATATGGTTTGTTATAATCTGAATTTTTGCAATACATCTTGAAGTTTTTTATTATTTTTTTGCAGTTTGCAGTTTCAATTTTAAATTATTTACTTTACAGAACTGTTGAAAGGTATTCTTTTTCCTGTAATTTTTAAGCGTCTCAGCAACTGAAGCAAACATTAGACTTTTAAGCCAACCGTCGTTGCAATAATTTGTCTTCCAAAGTGTTCATGCATTCTTTCACTGCTATAGCATGTGATGCATTGATATCCCAAAAACATATTTCGCAATATGCAGTAAAACGATGTCATATATGCATCAATATGCACGGATGTCTCTCTCAAAATATACACACATGGAAATATGCAAGAATCCAAATATGGAAAAATAGGCATGATAAAATTAGTTTGTTATTATCCCTCCTGTGGTCAAGTAAATTGAAATTCTATATTCGTTATAAAAAGTAGAACTTCAGTGCATAAATACACAATTTTTTTTTCTTGAACTGTAAATTGTTCTTTTGCGAGAACCGTAACCTGACATTGTATTTTTCGATATTAAATAGTTTTTATTTTGGTATTCGTATTATTACGTAAACTAATTTTAGAAGTGGCAGATTCATATTCGGATAAAGTTTGGGGAACCACCAACCGGTATGTTACTTGTGTGTCTTGATCAGGGTGTTGGATAAGGTAATATCATTTGTGACCTACTTCGTTATAACCCAACACTTTGCCAATTTATCTTTAAAAATTCGTTTTGAGAGCGTTCGCTATAAATGTGTTCATTACAAACGAATCTAAATACACTTAAACGCATAGAGTTTAAATAGGCACTTTCATATTTAACGTTATAAGCGGAAGTTTGCTATATCACAGGTTGCTATATCCGAGCTCTACTGTAACGGGAGAACTCGCAAATAATCCTGGGCGTTAAGATTTTGTTATTTGAAGATAAATAAAGCCACGTTTTACATATACAATGTTGTATTATGTATACATCTCCTTCGTTTTTTCGAATAAAAAATATCAGTTATAATATTTTAAGATGGTATGTTTCCGCACTTCTCTAATTATTGTACATGTTCTTTTCTTGAACATGTGTTCAAAAATTGTAATACGCTATCGTAAATCCAACACTGCGTATAAGTGTTATCAAAATGACCATTTCATTGTGAAGTGGTGAAAGAAAGAAAAGAGTAAATTGTTGGGGGAAAACAACACTAAAAATGTCTTTCTTAATGCAATATGTACTGGTAAATGATATATTTACGAAAACAATTTACCGCAGTAAGATATAGCTATTTAAGTAACAAGGAATGTAAGGACCTATTAACATTTGAGGTAGGCAAGTACAAGCCAAGGCGAAGTCGCGGCTTGTTGCCTGCCGAAAATGTTAATAGGCGATACATTCCGAGTTATCTTATTATATTTTTCCCGCTGCTTATCGAAATGTTCCTAGATTTTTGAAAAAATCATTTGGTTTGTCACCTGTCACCAGGATTAGTTTTCGTGAGTCGTGTTACCTGTGAGTGTCACATGTCACATAAACACTTGCAATTTATAAACAAAACATCTAAATCTGCATCTTGCTTTGCTAATTTTATTATCCTAGGAACTTAATAATAATATTAAGTTCCGTTGTCAAGAAAAAGCAGCCAACAGATATAATCACCGACTTACACGTTTTGTTACTAAGGCTGTATCACTGACTTACATGATCAGCAGCGGGAAAAAGCTTTTTATTATACCTGCATCAGAATCGCCATTTAAAGCACGCCTGAGCGTGCGAATACAGGCGATTAAAGCTCGCCAAGCTTTAAAGGTTGTCCAGGAAACGACTGAATGCAACAACGGACATGGACGCGACAAAAACGTAAATAATGCTCGTAACTATAGTAGCAATATTATTATACCCTCTCGATTTATCACGACAAAAATTATTTCTAAGTTTCTAGTGCGTAATTTATTCCCAGTATTGGAGGTATAATAAAAAATAGCGTAAAGTATTCGTGGATAACTGGTGTTTAAAACACTTGCTCTATTTCGTCGTGCTCGAAAAATCGCGCGTGTTTTAAAGACCTTGTTATCCACTCATACTTTAATATACTATTTTATTATACCTGCATCAGAATCGCCATTTAAGGCACGCCTGAGCGTGCGAATACAGGCGATTAAAGCTCGCCGAGTTTTAAAGGTTGTCAAGGAAACGACTTAATGCAACAACGGACATGGACGCTACAAAAACGTAAATAATTCTCGTAACTATAGTAGCAATATTATTATGCCCTCTCGATTTATCACGACAAAAATTATTTCTAAGTTTTTAGTGCGTAATTTATTTCCAGTATTGGAAGTATAATAAAAAATAGCGTAAAGTATTCGTGGATAACTGGTCTTTAAAACACTTGCTCTATTTCGAGCACTCCGGCTACGCCGTCGTGCTCGAAAACTCGCGCGTGTTTTAAAGACCTTGTTATCCACTCATACTTTGATATACTATTAATCAATGGAAATCTCAGAACACAAGCAAAAAAAATTCTACTAACTTCTGTTTGCAAACTACAAGTTTCAAACCTAATTTACACAAATTTTAAAATGTCTAATGGCTTTGATTTGTTGTATACCATTTCAGTTACATCGTCGTCAGATTAAAGGGAATTCACTAAACTGCAACTTCTAGAGAACTATCCTAGGACACCTACATTTCAAACGAGAGTTAATTACTGTAGTAATTCAATTGAACAAGAAGCAGCTGTAGCGAAAAACGTAAGCACGGTGAAATGTTAGGTTTTTTCCTCCTTGTATATTATTATGAAATAAACTAAACTTGTGTAATTAAAAAATGTTGCTCTGCCCCGAGCGTCACAATTCCTAGATCCGGCTCTGTCCACAAGCACGGGAAAAGGCATGCTTCGATGTTGTGCCGAAACAATCATAATGACTGCTTTGTACGAGGTCTAACTCGGTCATGTTGAGGGAAAGATGTAATTATATGATTTTCATAAAATTGCTTGCCATTGTCAACGGCGCCCAATGAAAGGCCTTTTACACAAACATTGTCGACTGTAGGTCTCCAAACAAACGAAGCCAGTTCATTATACACACAGGAACATTTTACATTTGGAGATCAATATATCTATAAACGTTTAAATGTTTCACGTTAAGATCCTTAAGCAATGCTGAAAGAAATTGATAAAAGATTTAAAGAAGGAACATTCAGAATTGCTGGGAGTAACGATGTTAATTATACATGTTTATTAAAGTACTTAGTTTTGCTGGGAGTCTACTTTTGTTTAACGATATTTCTGTACAGTAATGTGTAGAATCCTTGTTTATTCATAACATTTTTAACACAATTACACCAAATCACAAATTGAAAAAAATATTTAAGACACTATTTTATTGCAAATAAAATTCAAGAAAGTATAGTAAAATATAAGAAATCTCAGAGAATAACAATAATAACACGTAGCAAGAAGTCTTCAGAGCTTTTAAAAAACTTTTACTCGGTGACCAAGTCCAGTCCAATGCCACTTACAGAAATTCGGAGTACAAAAAAAGAAGTAATCCAGTACGAGTCAGTTTGAAATAATCATGACATTTTCCCATCACGCACTTGATAAATGATAGAGCGCAAGATTAACAATACATATACTTTGAGGTGTTTTTGGTTAAAATGCACGTCATTTTCATTAACAGATACGAAAAGAAATCCCCTTCGTCCTAGATAAAAGCCCCATTTTAAAACATAAAAGCAATTGTATGGAGCTGCCCTTAGTTAAATGCGTTAATACAGGAATATTCCAGAATGCCTGTCCACCTTGCAACAGATAAGCAGGTTCGGACAAGTCGAAGCTAATCAATAGAACTTGCAGCTTATGGATACAACAATGAAGTTACAGTACAACAGTTCGGTTGGAAACTTGAAAGCCGTTAAAATGTATGCAGTCCACACGTTCTGTGCTAAGAAATGTCGTTGAACCGTTGCAAATGCATTAGCTACAATTTAAAAAAGCTGTTTCCTATTATTAATTACAGACGGCATCGCTCAACCTTTGTTACCATATGGAAAGTTACCATCTGAAGTACATTCTGTTATTTTTTAAACAAGCAATAAATATCCTCGCATCCTAAAAAAACCACGCGTAGAGCGCGATTTGACAAACGGCCAATCAAATCATGCTTCCTAAATGACGTCAAGTAAATGCTAACTATACATAAATATCATTTAAAGTCATTTTATAGATATTTACAACCTTTTGTGCTGTAGCAAACGGCGATTTAGATTTTATGGTGGACCTATGTATCGATATAAAATAATGAAAAGCCCCCCTACTACCTTCCTAAACAGAACGTACTACAATAATCGGTACTAGAAATGAAATAGATAGGACTGCACTCCATCACAATATGCTACCTTAATCTGTTTTAATGTAATACTGGGCATACAGGTTTGCCATGTAGCAAGATTATTATAAGCAATCCTTTATTTATCACTTAATCTGAGAAGGAAGTTTTAAATATGGCTTGCAATTAAATTAAGAGAGGAAGGTGCATTTGGCTTTTCAGTTTTCTTCTTTGCAACAGTCTGTTACGAATCGGAAAAACTTCGACTTTTGTTATGCATTTTACATTATAGAGGGCTCTGCAACAAATGTTTAGCAACTTTACACCCAATTTTTACAACTTTGTCGAATATTTTTTAGAAAATTACAATACATTTGAATCAAACTTTTAACAATTTTGGACTGAATATACAGCCATTATTGCTAAAGTTTCGCGTACACTTTTACAAAGCCTGCAGCAATTTTTGTTAAGAATCATCTTCATATCGAAATTTAAGTTGTTGCAAGTCTCCAGAATAAACGCTTGAGCACGATTGCAGTAGATATTTAGCAAATTTGTCGTAAATTAGTGTCAAACAGTTTCCAACAAGTTTACATCCATCGTTCAGCAAGTTTCCAGTAAAATATCACGAAGTTTGCAGCAATTTTTATTAAGTAATTATTCAGAATGATCATAGTACATATTCATAAAGTTTGCAGTAAAAATGTGGAAAGTTTTCAGAATAAACGGACGATTGCAGTAGATTTTGAGCAAATTTGTAGCAAATTTTTGTTAAATAGTTTCCAACAAGTTTACAGTCATTGTACAGCAAGTTTCCAGTAAACTGTCACGAACTTTGCAGCAATTTTTAGTAATAAAGTAATTCTTCAGAAAGATCCTAGAACATTTTCATAAAGTTTGGAGTAAAATAGTTGAAAGTTTTTAGAATAAACGCAGGATGCAGTAGATTTTGAGCAAATTTGTAGTAAATTTATGTCAAACAGTTTCCAACAAGTTTACAATCATTTTTCAGACAGTCTCCAATAAGGTATCACAGAGTTTGCTGCAATTTTTTAGTAAGAAAGTAATTTTTCAGAATGAGCATAGCACATTTATCTAAAGTTTGCAGTATAGTTGTTGAAAGTCTCCAGAATAAACGTTTGAGCACGATTGCAGTAGATTTTGAGCAATTTTGTAGTCAATTTGTCAAATAGTTTCCAACAAGTTTACAATAATTTTTCAGACAATCTCCAATAAACTATTACAGAGTTTGCTGCAATTTTCCAAAAGTTTGCCGTAAAGTTGTTGAAAGTCTCCAGAATAAACGTTTGAGCACGACTGCAATAAATTTAGAGCAAATTTGTAGTAAATTTTTGGTAAATAGTTTCCAATAAGTTTACAGTCATTGTTCAGCAAGTTTCCACTATATTATCACGAAGTTTGCAGCAATTTTTAGTAATAAAGTAATTCTTCAGAACATTTTCATAAAGTTTGCAGTAAAATTGTTGGAAAGTTTTTAGAATAAACAAAGGATGCAGTAGATTTTGAGAAAATTTGTAGTAAATTTATGTCAAATAGTTTCCAACAAGTTTACAATCATTTTTCAGACAGTCTCCAATAAAGTATCACAGAGTTTGCTGCAATTTTTTTAGTAGAAAAGTAATTTTTCAGAATGAGCATAGCACATTTTTCTAAAGTTTGCAGTAAAGTTGTTGCAAGTCTCCAGAATAAACGTCTGAGCACCATTGCAGTAGACGTTTAGTAAATTTGTAGTAAATCTGTGTCAAATACCCAGTGAATTTTTCAGCCAAAGTTCACAAATGTTTTATCAAAAGTTTTTATTGAATTTCCAACAAACCACATAGTCATTAAACCTTCAAGAAGTTTGCAGCAAATTGCCAAATTTGTAAGATCAGAAACTGTCCAGAAACTAACTGTTCTGCAAAGGCATTACTACTAATCTAAATGTAATTTACTAAATGCATTTTAAATGTTTCTGTAGCAGAAATAAGGACGTCTATAATGATTACAAGTTAAGAAACCTAACTCGTCTAGTATCTTTAATTTAAATCCAATATTTTATTAACATAACAGTTAGCATGCTGCTTTGTCACAATCCTACCAAAAAATGGCATTGTTCTTTCCGATTTAAGATATACAGTTTTCACAACATATGACACTAGACACCCACCTGTCAATTCAGCTTATAGTTTTGAATAATATTATATTGCCCCAACAAACAACACCATTATTCTCTATGTAATCAAAGCAAAAGTTTCCCAACACATTTACATTGAAGACGGTTATGAAATGTTAAATATTGCAGCGAAACTAGAACCTGCCTTTCAGCGACCGAAAGTTGGATTAAAATGGGGGGCGAGGGCGGGAAGGGTCGGAAGCACTCCATAAATCCCATTATTCCCTAAATCAAGTAAATCATAACCTACAGTAATTCCTAAAAAGGCACATTTGCATAATTTCCTCGTTCATGGCCAACTGCACCGCGTGGGATGCTACACACTTTTTGTGAGTATCAATAAATTCAAAGCCCGGGCATTTTAAAAATGTCTTCGCATCGCGCTAATAAAAAGCTCAAACGCAGTTTTAATTAATTATTCGTTTCGGTGATTAATGACGTGTATTCTATTGCTTTATTAGTTGTGTATGTAAGGTGCCCGTCCCGATTGCCGAAGACGCCCGGCGAACTTCGTGTGTCCTTCACGCATTTGGACTTCTACAAATGGAAGGAAAATTCCGTTTAATATTTCTTGGTAGCGTCCACTGTAACGAGGATAAATAGTACGATTTACAAAAGGTTGAAGGATCTATGTTGAAAGTAATGTTAGAAGACTATTATGCGACTATTTGAAGACTATAGCATGATTTTGTTGGCATGCTCCTTACATTTATTTTGTTTTGCCAACGGCATAAATATATTTTACTGAAATGCAAGATGAGCGATTAAAAACAACAGTGAATTTTTATTATATTTCGATAGTACATGACAAAAAGAATTACAATACAAAGACGTTGATCTACTTCTACTTACTAATCTCACTACTCGCTAATTATCTTCAACAGCGGTATGGTGATGTGTATTTCGTAATAATTTTACATTTTAAATTAGTTTATAATATAACATCATATCATTTCGTAATAATTACAGTAATGTCACAGCATTCTATCATAAAACCAATCTCATTCAATATAATATTTAAGTGTAATTTGATATGCTTTCGATAATTTCACAATAGTTTCATTTCGTTATCATACAATTCTACGATAATTTCATAATAATTTTATTCCATATCATAAAATTTCAACGTAATTTCTGATGATTTCCGTATAATTTCACATTGATTTCATTCTATGATGTCAGTGTTTCACAACCTTTGTAATTACCGTGTAATTTGGCGACTCTGGTTAAAACCTTGAAATCCCTTTGTATTCTCAAGTTTCGCTCTAATATCTACTTTTTCACATCTAAAGACGTTACTTGTACATATTCGCTTTTTGCTGGTCCAAGTTTACTAGTGTATGTAGTTTTTCTGGAACGAATATTAGGTATTTAAATATTGTTCGTTTATGTAGTAAAACTATTGTTATTCGAACATATTCAACTCTCTTCGCAAGCCCTTGATTCATCCCTCTCGACCCCCAGGTTGAGAAACCCTGTATTATATCATACAATTCCACGATAATTTGAAAATATCTTCATTCCACATCATTCAACGAATGTAATTTCCTATAATTTAGCTATAATTTCATAATAATTTTATTCCATTATCATATATCTACGCAATTTCGGATGATTATGATATAACTCCGTAATACTTTCATAATAGTTTCATTTCATGTTAATATAATTCCATGATAACTTCATAATCATTTCATTCTCCATCATAAAATTTCAACATAATTTGGAATAATTTCGCTCTAATTTCATATCAATTTCATTCTATCACGAGTATATCATACTGTAATTCCACAATAATTCATAATAACTTCATTCGATATAATATTTCAAAGTATGTAATTTCGTATAATTTAGGTATAATTTGATAACAGTTTTATTTCATCATCAATAATTCTAGAAGAATTTCATTCCACATCATAAAATGTTAACGTAATTTCGGATGTATATCATAATCCAACGTATGTAAATTCGTATAATTTAGGTATAATTTCATAATAGTTTCATTTGATTATTATCAATAATTTTAGAATAATTTAATGATAATTTGATTCTAGTATATCATAATATTTCATCGAAATTTCGGATGATTTGAGTATAACTACATGATAATTATATATTAACTTCATTTTATGCTATACTATTTCACAATAATTTTATTCCACATTAATAATATTTCAACATAATTTCTGAATTGTATATTAATTTCAGAGTATTATATCATATGATTTCACAATAACATTCCATATCATAATATTCCAACGTGTGTAATTTTAGATAACTTCAATCTAAATTAATAATAGTTTTATTTCATTCTCAATAATTCTACGACAATTTCATAATAATTTTATTCCATATCGCAATTTCCAATAATTTAGATATAACTCCATGATAATTTCTTAATAGTTTCACTTCATATTATATAATTTCACGAAAATTTCACAAAAATGCTAATTTCGGTACAATTTCATTCTATTATATCATCTAGTTCCGCGATAATTTCATAATAACTTCATTCGATAGGTATCATAATATTTCAACGTATGCAACTTCGTATAATTTAGGTATAATTTCATAATAGTTTTATTTCATCATCAATAATTCTACGATAATTTCAAATTAATTTCATTCTACATCGTATAATATTTCAACGTAATTACGGATAATTTCTGTATAAGAATTTCAAATTGATTTCATTCTATTATTTCCTATAATTCCACAATAATTTCATAATAATTAGAAAGCGTATCATAATATTTCAACGTATGTAATTTCGTATAACTTCGGTATAATTTTATAATAGCTTCATCTATTTCATTAACCTATAATTCTAGGATAATTTCACAATAATTTTATTCCATATTGTAATATTTCAACGCAAATTTGGATGATTTCGGTATAACTCTATGATAATTTTATAATAGTTTCATTTTATGTTATATGATTTCGCAATAATTTCATAATAACGCCATTCCATATAATAATATTTGAACGCATGTAATTTTATAATACATAGTTTCATTCCATATTACACTACCACCTCGAATAGAACATTTTGCTACTTTAGCCGCAGTAGGAAAAGACATAAATTAGCACTTAAATTAAATTTCACTAAAAACATAATGCCTTCAGCAATAGTTACATTAAAAAACATCTGGTCCCAAACAGCAGATAAATCCTAAGCATGAATTATATCCCAACCTCTTATCCTAGAAGATTATATTCCTGCCAAGGAAGAAATTCAAATAATCAGTCATCTTAATTCAAACTCTCAACGAACTAATACTTCTTCAAAATTTACGAATAATAATAATAATAATGGTGAGGCACTGACACCCCATGAAGAAGCTAGGCCTGCAAGGCGGAAGGTCGGAGCTTCCGTATCCTCGCTCTCGCACCCCGCTGTCACGTGTCAAATTCATGACACGTGGTGATGTGGTGAGCATCATGCATTAGACAATCGCATTATTACCCCTTATTCTTTCGAACGCAGGTCCCCAATTATTTAAAGCGACTGGGTAGGCCGCCCGCCAGGCATCGATCTGGGATGTGAACTCCAGACTTTCGCGCCGCAGTCCAATGCTCTAACCACCGAGCCACGCCGGCTCTACAAAATTTACGAATAGGTCATTTAAATCCAGAAGAAAAAACTTTACTAACAAACCTCTGGTTAGATTATCAAGAAAAATGTATTTATTTATTTATTTAAATCAAGGTGCATCCACCTATTAGGTTATTTAATCCCCTGAAATTACTCTCTCAATTACAAACCTAACTAAATACCACATACGAACGACAACAGACACCCCCAATTTTTACAAAAACGTACCGATACCCACATATACACCAACAAGAAGTCAAACAACAAATAAACAAAATGCTAAAAGAAGATATAATCGAGCCTAGCCAATCACCATAAATTTTCCAATTAGTCCCAGTAGTCCCAAAAAACGTGATGCCTCAGGCAAGAAAAAATGGAGGTTCGTTATCGATTATAGGAAGCTTCGTGAACAGACCATTGACGACAAATTTCCCTTACCCCGAATAGAGACAGTTTTAGATAATTTAGTTTAGACAGACAAATTATTTTAAGATCCTTGACTTATCCTCTGGTTTCCACCAAATTGAAATGACCCCCGAGATAAAGAAAAAAAACAGCTTTTTCAACAGGACAATTTCACTTAAAAAATGCCTTCCGTTTAAAAAAAACTCTCAAGTTACTTTACAAAGAACCAAAAATACTGCTTAACAGGATTAACACCAAATCAGTGCTTAGTATACCTTGACGACATTATTGTTTACTTGACTTCATTTCAACACATCGAGTGACTCAAAAACGTATTTCAAAAACCGAATTCCTTCAGAAAAACGTAAAATATTTGGGCCATATAATAACACCTGACGGAATAAAACCTGATCCTTCTAAAATAAAAGCTATTTAAAATTTTCCACTACTTAATACTATACCAAAAATAAAATTATTTTTAGAACTTTTTGGATACTATAGAAAATTTCTAAAAGCCTGCAAAAATTACTAAATTCCTTACTTATTGCTTAAAGAAAGAAAACTAAACTTTTCGATTATTGTAAAAACCTCGTAATTAACCAATCAATTTTGCAATATCCAAATTTTAACAAGCCGTTTGAACTCACTACTGATGTTTCAAAGTATGCTCTTGGTGCAGTTCTTTCACAAGATGGTAAACCCATTAGATACGCTTCACGTACATTAAATGATACCGAACAAAAATACAGTACCATAGAATGCGAATTATTAGCCATTGTATGGGCAAAAACACAATTTCGACCTTATTTATTTGAAAAATTTACGCTTTTCACAGATCACGGACCTCTAATTTGGCTCCGTAATCTCAAAGAACCAAATTCAAGACTTACCAAGAGCTTTCAAATTAGAAGAATTTAACTTTGATATTAAATATTTACCGGGAAAAACAAATAAAGTAGCAGACGCTCTTTCCCGAGTTAAAATCCATCCCCTAATCAACCGCGATAATATTTTCGAAAACATTCACAAAATTCTAAATGACTGACCGCTTGGAAACCACCGACAATTTTAGCACAATAGCGAATCGTGCAGAGACCCTAAACATATCACATATCAGATTTATTCGATATATTAATAATTAGAACACCATCAAATACCAACAGAACACCGTCAAATAATGGAGATGATTCTTTACTAAAAACTATACACACCCAATTAAGTTCAACACCCGTAATAGATATAGGTGATAAGCCTCTGCAGCATTTCAGTAAACAAATAGAATTTATAGAAGCTAATTTACCTAAACAAATTCCGATTACAAAATTCGACAGAAACATTCATTATTCAGTTTTTGTGAATCCTAACAATAAAAATCCAAAATTTAATGAGTTATTAACAGTACACTGTCAACTTAAAACTCATTATTATTGCCATTTCACTCACGATAAATTATATAAAGAATTTTCTCAATACATCAACTCAATTACAAGTGAAAAAACCCCTAAATATGGCAGATACATTACACAAGTCACATATATAAATAATCATGAGAAGGACATAATCAAATCATTAATTATCAACACGGTAAAAGGAATCACAGAAGAATACCCAACAAGGAAAATATTTTCGGAAAGGTATGAGTAACGACATTAAAAACTGTATTAACAATAATTGTCTAATTTGTAGAACGCAAAAATATAACAGAAATCCAATAAAACAACCCCTTCAATTTCCTCCAATTTATAATCGACCATTCAATACAATTCATATTAAATATTGACCGTTAATAGACACTTTTTCAAAATTTGCTCAAGCTTATCAATTACGCTCTAGTAGCATGATCGATGTAACAAATCGGCTATTATATTTTATTACAACTGTTAGAGCCCCTAACATATTAATAGCGGATAACGAATTTAATAAACAACCTTTTCTTAGCTATTTACAATTACACAAAATTCAATTGCATACGACAACACCCTACCATCACAAATCGAATTTCCTAGCAGAACGTTTTCATTTTATAGTAAGAGACTACAGACTCTTGGGAGAAATGCCCGAACGCAAGGCAAGACAATATTGTGTAATGGCTTACAATCATACTATTCATTCGATTACAAAAATACCACATTAAAGACATGCCAATGATCTAATTACTGCCTTTTACAGAACATTGTCAATGATCCTCTTCGCCATCACCTGGCAGCACCTCAAATGTGACTTAACTACATCAATTTCACTTTTAGAAAATAAAAACTGCCCAATGGGCCATTGACATTTTGTAGACTTAAAAGAGAAATTTTAATTAGGTAATCATAATAATCAACTTTTAATTCTTAAACATTATATTAATAAAACAGATCAGTTGCTATTCCAATTATTTCCCGAAATGCAAAACACCTGACAAAACGTGGACTTGGCACAATAATAACATGTATCACACAATTATTGTCCATTCACGACAATCAAACTTGTCCACCACACATTTTTCATTTAACTACAAATAACATTTTGCAGATCGACTCAGCTACGTAGTTTATTAGTTCACCGATTAAAAGTATTTCAGATATTCAATGCAATCAGATTATTACAAAAAGAGAAATTACAGGGTCAAATTTAATACATTTAACTTCTGACTATTCAGATCTAACAAATCACGACGAACTGCTGTTCACGATGAATACTACGCCCACAAAACAAATTATTTTAAAATTACCCAGTACAAGCAAGTTGCGAATAAACGCATCTAAATTCATTTACATTTCAAAGATTGACCTATACACAAGAACTAGTCAATAATAATTAAGTAAAACTGACACATGATAAAGATAAGTTGATGAGCAACGATATCCACATTGTAAATACGTTAAGTTTAACTTTCTTATTTATAATAATATTATTAATTACTATGTTCATAACCATTATATTATATTTTTATTATAAACGTGACTCTTTCAAATCAAAACTAATAAAACTATTGCGAAAATCGCAGAATGAAGCGATAGTATTAAACGACACTCAAAATTCTTTACTTCAATGTCAAAATGTAACTTAAATACAGCTTCACTGTATTTAAGATTCTCAGGATGGATGAGTTACGTATTTAGAAATGCTTTGTAGCATTAAAGATAAGATTGTATGCCACTAGATTTGCATGCAGGATGCTCTGTAAAGACCTTGCATTCCTTATAGACAATAGTTTACTTTATCAGTAAGGTGCTTCTTGCAGTTCTGTTTCGACACTGAGGTTAGCCAGTCCTGAATTAATTGTGCAGAGCAAAGCTCCGACTTCTGTAATGTGTTTAGTGTTTTAAGTATAAATAAATGCTTTTTAAAAATACTAATCGTCGTTAAATAAACATCACTCACTGTCAATTACTATTACCTAAATAAATTATTATTCTAATTTGCAAATGTGTCAGACGATTTGTGATAATTTCGTAGTATTCCTAATAACTTAAACTACTTTAAAACAGATCACTAGGGTTTTATTAATATCGTAGTATTTCATAATTTAATAGGATATAAGCATTTGTGACAATAACCTTGTCGGAGAATTTCAGAATACCTAATTTGTAATAATTTCATTTTTTATTTAAAAATTATGAACTTCAAAATAGTTTCACGTAATACATAACAATGCATTTTAGCGAGTCTTACCAATACCTGCTAGACAATAAAAATAAATTTAATGAAACGGGAAAAAACTCAGTACAGAGAAGTTATTAAAAATTGTTGCCAAATGTCAAGCTTCTTTTTGTTATACAGAATGAAAAGAAAAAAAATGGAATTTCCAAATTACAGAAAATTCCAACAAGTCGGTTTGCTTTGTAAAAAATTTTGAACACATCTGATCGTGACGTAACATCTGCTAATAGGAAAGGCGACTGTTTTAAAAGAGCTGTTCTTCAAAACTAGTAACCTTAAGCTATCATTACCCTTGGCAGGAATGTACACACATGGTGTTAAGTCGATAAGTAAGAAAGTATGAAAAAGTAACTAAGTCGTTAAAAGACTAAATAAAATATCAAACTTTTGCTTTTAATTTTTGATTTTTGCCTCTCTTCTGTTCAATTTCAAAAATAATTTCGAAAGTTCTTAACCAAAAAGATACTGTACTAAATATGTTCAATTTTACAGACGCGGTCAGTTTTCCAAACCGGTCTTTCCATATTAATTATTATTAAGGATTTCAATAAACTGCCACATTTAAAAACTACAGCGCAATTTCTGATTCATTATCGCCTGATCTGCGATTGTATCGCTTCGAGGAAATGCTGCCCGCATATCTGGCTATTGATTGTTCAGCATTCCTTTTATAGTATTATACTTGTTATCAGGAACCTCAATTTAAGAAATCAAAAACGTGTAGAAAGGAACGTCTGCTGCACGCCCACTCCCAATGCTTGTAAGAAATCTAAAATTTATGTAAAAGTACAAGAAACTGCTGGTGGCGTAGATGAAACTGGCGAGAATGAAACATCAGAATCCGATTGCATCATTTTTTACATTAGCTAATTGCTGATAGTGCGAAGAGTGAGATTTAATGGCGTCTTAATTGGAGCACCTCCAGATACGGAGCCTTAAGAAACTACATCTGTAATCGTATAAATTAATTAGTGCCTAGATTAAGTTTCTGAATGCCAGGTGGTTTAGGTTTAAAAAAGATGCTGGATTTAATATGGCTGGATTTTGTCGAATTATTAAAAATTCTTTTTCATTTATGCAGTTGCTACGTCACTGTCTACCCTCCTTCGTCGTATTGCGACGTTGATTATTCTGTCTTTAGTAATTCCGCTACACTTCCCTGTATTATCAAATGTTTTGCTTCTTTTAATATTCTCGTCTTTACGTTTCTCGTTGTGTCTATCCCTAAAAATTGCGTGTTCCAGTTTATATTCTTATCATTTCCTGTTCACAGTGTTGCCAGATCTAGTGCATTTTCACTACATCAAGCGATTCTTTCAATTTGCTGATTTAGTAAAAACGTTTACCAAAATTTTTTTGCATTTGAAATGCAGCTATTATTTTTAAATCCGTATGAAATTTTTTATCTGTTTAAGTTTCTCGAAACTACCTCGTGTTTAACTTATTTCGACAAACAGTAACTCTTAGTTGCAAGTAGAGATGTCTACAAGTGTTTTTCGGAACAGTGTTGTTTAGGGTGTTTACAGCTCTAATGGCAGCCTAGACGATGAATTATATAGGGCAGCACGTGAGAAGGTAGTAGTAGTTTACGCACTAGTGGTGGGTACATAAAACAGCTTACTTTGCGAAATCTAAGATGCATTTGTTATCAAAATGCTCCGATTCGATTTACTGTTCAGCGAACGTAAGCACCATACAAATGTGTGTATGCGTTTTTTATCTCCGACCCTTATAATTTAAAGCTAGTGATATTTGTAAAATTTACTAACTTTTCGAAGTACCATCCAATACCTTCTAGAATTTGGACCTGGCAACACTGGAACCACTGCGTGCCTACGAATATGTACAGTCGCGGAATTAAAAATCCGGGCACTTAAAATGATTCAGTGTACACCTTACTTTACTTTACTTATCACGTTACCTGGTAAAATTAATCGAAGTAAATAATAAATAGCTTTTTGATTTCACTTCGCATTGTTTAACTGTCAATCGCTAAACTAGAAAGGCAAAGCTCAATTTACATTACCCAAAAATTGCAAAAATCCTCTGTAAGACTCGCCCGGATTTTTAATTCCGCAACTGTACATTTCACCATACGAAGAACAATTTGAATTAGGTAAGTAGACTGCAGCCAATAAGTACCGCATATGCTTTAAATTGCAAGTGCAGCCAGCAAACGCGTTTGTAATTACGCCGACGCATTATTCAACGTGTACACGTAAGTACACCATTAGTGCTATATTCCAAGACACATTCAAAGCGCCCATTTGAAGACGTCAATTTACGTCGCCAACAAAAGGAAAATTTACTTTGTCACAAGTCGTGACGTTACTTATACAAGCAGCGCCCAAGCTAGCAAGCGGGACGCATCATCGTGCCAACCAGGAGCGGGTGATGCAAGATGCAATAGAGACGTGCCGTATCCAAAGGTATGTCGCAGCCGAGTTCCAGGTAAAACGTTTTCCAGTCAGCGTGATAAAGTTGCATTCCACTGCGAGCTTTTGCAAGCGCGAAGGAATGTGTTTCATTAGCAAATAATGTGTGTAGCTTGCACGCGAATTTAAACAAAGCCCGCCTCAAATAAGTACCAGTTTCAGGCAATTTTGATATTAGGCTTTTGTTAAAAACTGTTTGACTTTAGCGTTTTTAAAAAGATAATGATTCCAACGTTATTTTGATATGTTTTTATGAATGTTTTGTGTGTTTGATATGCTTAGGTGTATGCACGGGTAGATCTAGCTCTCGCACGGAGTTTGTATTTTTTATATGTGCTTTGAAGTTGAAAGACTGATGTAAGCAAATTGGCTTTTCTGGTGCATTCTTTGCTGTTACAGCACTACAAAAAGGAACAAATTCCTTTTTTTGGTAAATAGTGATCTTTCGTAAGCGCATAAGCCACTAACAGAGAGATTAATTTGTTTCATGTTGACTGCGCTAGGTAAGAGTTAAAAAGGGCAAATAATTATTCAAATGCGAAGGCGTACGAGACATCTTGTTCAAAATTAAGGTAAACCAAGAGGGGCGATAGGGCTGAACAGAAGTACCTTCACACTATATATAAACCTGCATCTAAAGCATATCTCATTTGAAAAATATTAGTCCTATAAATTCTATGCCTATTTCTGCGATTACTGAACGTTTAACAGTTTGAGTGTTCCAACACCATTATATGACTTACAACATCTTATCTTTTAATGCGGCTTTAATGAATATCGGTCCAATCTATTTATAAAGGACTAATGGGATATTTGTTATTCACAAGTGGCAAATCTTAAACAATTGTAGAATATAGGAACACTAACACTTGGAAAGAATTCGGCGTACCTACTAGTGATTTAAAATACAAAAGTCAAAGATTTGGACCGTCAATGTCCAAAGATCCATGTTTCACATCTCAACTATCATTCTATTGATCTTAAATTGAAACATGAAACTATAGTAATTTACTGACATAATTTTAACTGCTGACATACTTCTGTTCAGCGATAAATATCCATACATATTTACAAATATACAGTAGGAATATTAGAAGTAACATTGAGCTATATAGCCCAACCTGCTCAGTTTTTAATTTTGTAAAAGCCTTTGGTGACCTTCCTGATGTTAAATCTGGGTTATATCAAATAGTAGAACTACTTCTAAAGCCACTTGGTAAACTCCAAAAATTCAATTGACGCAAGATAAAATCAAATTATCTAGTTCATGCAATTGTATTGTGATCGAACAGAGCACACCATTAATAATGATAGCCATGTGACCCCTTAACAGATTCACATTTCAATTGCAGCCACTTGGCTGTGATTGTAGAATGTTTTGAAATCCTTGTAAAAGTTTGATTGAAATGCAAAAGTAATCGCTGTAACAGTTTTCGAGAACATTGAATTTTTGTAGAAGACCTATGAAAAGATCTGGATTTAGAACTACAAATACAATAATCCAAATGCTCAAATTTAAAATTAAAATTGAGTTGGGATAAAACACTACAATACAATTACAATAGAAGCCTTTGATTACGCAATGTTATGAAATGTAACCATCGCTATCTAATCTATACAATCTTAATTCCATTCCTAAAGTTACATCTTTCAAATAAGCGGCAGGAAATATCACCAGAAATTTAAAACAGCCCCATTCGCCCTTTATCAGGTCCTGCAAGCTTTCGGCGAAACGGCAACCCAAAATTATGACTCGCCAGCAGAAGTTTTCAACGCTCTTTATCTCGGGGCAATTTCTCAAAATGCGAATCCCGTCTGCATTCGAAGTTGACGTGTTATCGCATAATCATCAGAGATAAGCACCAAAACCCGTTTAATCCGCTTTAAACCGCGCATCTAAAATCTGTCGACGTGTTTACATGGCGCGTATCTGAAAACAGGAAAAATCGATAGGCATCAACGGGTGTTTACGGGGTTTTTGTCTAATTCCAATACTGGGTAAAGTTGCTTGATTTTACAATAGGCATTGTACAGGTTGCGGCAACACATTTCCACTTTTTAGGAAAAGATTTGTGCAAACTATGGGAAAGTGAGGTTATACGATATCAGAATAGTGTCAGTTGATCTTTTAAAATAAAGTAATATGACCAAACTTGATGCAATTAGTTTACTTGCTGAATAGACAGTTTAACAGTTTTCCCAATATTAACTTAACGACTGTCAATTTGACGTTTTCCCATTTGCGTCTGGACATATTTTATAAAGACAAAATATCATCGCTGTATAGGTGTCGCCATCTGTACAACTTAAATTGAAAAAATCAGTCAATGCCAGCTGAAAAACAAAGTCTTAGCGCAGCAGTTAGTCCCGATTAAAATGACACAATATAAACTTTACGGGTGAATCTGGATTGAGCCCGAGTCGTGGAAGCACTCCACAGAATTCACGAAATAGCTAATAAAGTGCAGAAACTAAGCGGTCACTCCCTCTTTCTGACTACTCTCTGAATAGTTTACTAGCTCCTTGGTGACATCAGCAGAGAACTAGCTCCTAGGCAGATTACTAGCTTTTGGCACTCAGCAAAAGCACACGCCAAAATAGGTTAAGGCCGCCTCATGAATGGGACAAACGGCAGCATACGGAAGCAGCAGACTGGATCCCAACAGCACGTGCAAGATACGGGACGAGTACATGACGGAAACAAGGCGGTTCAAAGATCTCGTTACGAGATCGGAGTAACATCAAAACAGCTCGGTAGGGAGTCATGGCCGGATCAAAACAGCTAGAAATACCCCGAAACGTTAAACCAATTTCCCAAGCATGCTCTAATGCCCATGTGCGCCTAACCACTATAAGGAAGCACGCTCGCCGCGATAATGGTGGACAAAATCAGAGCGACGGCGCGGCCCATGAACAATACGTCGAAAGGCTCTAGCCTTAAATACGTCGCTATTTGTCCATAACACAATTCGTGATTTGTCACAGTGACGTATATAGCAATTTATTTACGGCAGGATGAGAGTTCTGGGCTAGTCAGGGTTGTGCTCGCCTTTTGTTCAGGGGAGAAACAAATATGTGTTGTCTGTTTATTAATTGCAACTGGTTAAGTTCCAAGGCATATATTTTATCTTAATTTTTTAGAATGGTTTGTACATTGTTCTATTATATATTTCCTCTTTATTTTTTCAATTTACACAAAAGCAAGTATATATTACTTTTTGCTATACGTTTATTTTGCCATTCCAAGTATTATTCTTTGAAAGTTAAGAAAACATATCGAATGAATGTGTAAACTGGCTCGCAAGTGTTAGATTTTCGGGGGCTACGCCGACGCTGGCTTAATAATAAATAAAACCCATCGCCCTGTGAGCTCGCGATTAAAAAGTATGTAGAGCCATTCCAAACCGTTCCTATCACAAACTGCTATTAGAGCCCGTTATTGATTACGGATGTCAACCATGCAGCCCATCGAGGGTTCACGCCCCAAAGCGCCCTTTGCAGAAGAACCATATTCGAGAGAATCCTTTGTCCGGACACAATAGTTTTAGAGCTGTTTTTGCGCTCGTCAGCTCAAATACGGTCGCAGAGTTAAGAAGCGGCGTTTTTGCCGGATAATATGTTATTGTCGCCGTTCCATTATGAAAATGTCCATTAGTAAAATTCGCCCTTAAAAAATAGATACCGCCCGTGATATATTATGAAAATGTCCATTAGTAAAATTCGCCCTTAAAAAATAGACACCGCCCGTGATATATAGGCCTCGCAGATATTTCAAAACAAAATTGGATTTCCTGGAGAACTCTCGCTGCTGCCGCGGCAACCGGATGTTTGCCAATCTGCTTCTCAATTGCCGTGGTATTAAAAATTTACAGTGCGAACGAAAGAATCCGCTCGTAAAGCGGGGAACCCGCATTAATGCCAATTCATAAACTATTTCGCTGAGTCAATATTTTTAGTGCGAGGTGACGCACGAGTCTTGCGATTTTACGACTTGCATACAATATGGGTAATCAAGCGAGCAATAATTTGATTTATACAAGCCCATTTAAATGGGAAAATGAGCATTCAGTCAATGCACTTTGTCCTGTACGTCGATCTAGGGTTTCCATTCTATAGAATTACCGCCTGCCTTTATTATGTTTATCCTACTAAAGCTTCAAAATCATTTGCTGGCAATACATCAAGAACACCTTTTCTTGTTACTACGAGAAGCTATTGATTAAAGTATATTTGCTCCCATGCAGTTTGCTCTACAGAACTATTGCTTCACAAAATGTACTTCTTCCTGTAGTTGTCAAAAAATCTTGAATTTGATTGACTCCCTTGTACACTGTCAGCTAGGGAAATTTTTGGAAATTATTGCTTCTACACTAAACTAGTCGTACAGTGAAGTGTCTATGTCACAATAGAAGGTATGCATATTCACTTGTGAAGGTAGTGTAGTGTAAACTAAAATCTATACAGAAATATTTAAAACTTTTACCAAATGTTTTCAATTTCTGACACACATTTCTTTCCTACATGAGCACATACATGTTCGGGCTCAACCAATTAGATATATGAAGTGTTGCAGCTAAAAGCGTTATACTTTAATGGCGCATTAATTATACCGTCCGTTTTATGCGCTTTGGTCGCCACTATCCAAAAAGCTCAACTCAGTACAGTCATTGAAGTCGCTGAACTCGTTTTAAACGGCCGCACAAGATGGATTATCGATCCGTTGTCATGCATAACTTGGACAAGTATCATTCAATTTTCTCCGTGCACCTGTGGCGATGTTTTTTTCACAAGTTCTCTTCTGCAAGCGTATCCGACTTGATATCTCGTATTAACCTTTGCTTTAGTTTAGGACCAGTTCACAGTGTCTTACGAGGACAACAATAGTGTCATAGCTTACTCCCCCGCTACCGCGGATTTCTATGGGTAATTTATCGAATATATTTGGGTCTCAATTACCCATCGCATTTCATTGCGGATTTCTCTGAAGTCGCGATTTAAGTCTTGGAGCTGTAAGCTAAAGAGCAGGCTTGGAGTCGTTTAAGTATGAACAGCTAGGTTTTGCTACTAATTTGGTAGGCGAATATGTAATCATTGCTGAGCTTTCCGTTTGTTGCTGGGTGCTTGTTGTGGCCCCCACTTCGCTTCTTCAGTTAGCAATTGTGGCTGCGAGTCCTTGCTGTACCCTCACTGGCACATGTAGCTAATTATGCAGTCGGCTGCTGTGTGTTTTGTCAACGTCGCCTCGAATTGTTGAGAGTATTAAAACACAATATTGTGTAGTGAAGGTAAAAACGAATCTGCACATTAAGCACACTAAAAGATTGGAATCAATGGCTAGAGTTGCATCACCCCCCGAGTTTGTCAGCAATTACTGGCGCATTTATGGAACATTCTAAATTTGTATGTACGTGGTGCCATACTATTATTGTCGCCTCCTGCATCATCGTAAATGTGTAATTGGCCTCTTATTTAATCTGCCAAGAGATCTGTTACCTATTTAAATATTGAACTCTGTTATGTACTAGCTGACTTATATAATTAGTAGCAATAGTATAGTTGGCTGTATTTGTGGCGCCTGTAGCGTGGGTTGTGCTTGTGATTTATACGAGTGCTAAAACTAACCAATGTAAAATTTTGTGCCAGATTTATTGTCGTTAATTAATATAATCATGTTCGTGTTTACTGTGGTTTTGTGCATGGCTAATGCAAGCAATTGAGGTGTCGAACCATTTTGAAGTGTGTCAGGTCGTAGCAAATTGCTACGCATGGTACCTTAGCGAGTTTACAATTGCTCGAAAGCTGGCGGAGTGGTGGACTTATCAGTTGGAAATGACTCTTTGACGCCTCACACCCTTTTCTAATTGTGGAAAAGAACTGCACACCGTCTTCACTGTAGCTGGTCGGCCCTCCAATATCTTCATGTAGCTTGAAAATTTGTTTGGTACGATTTGAAGCTGGTTAGTCATTGAGAAATTTTGCTTTGGGGCTTGAGTCCAAAATTATTTGGCATTTGTAGTGAAACAATACGTCGCTACGTAGAACTAAACTTGAAACTGTAGCTTAAGATGCCTAGATTTAGGTGTGTGCATCCATGACTATGTAAATGTCAAGTTTACTCGTAGATCCCTAAATTCCAACGCCTGGAGAATTAATATGGTATAAAAAATAATAAAACATCGATGCGCAAAATTTTAGGTAATGCATAACCGTGTCCTCTACAATGTCTGCGTTTAATTGTTTTGATGCCATTATGATTAATTTCTTCCGTTTTTATTTAAATGTTGCTTCAGTCGTTTAATTTTCCTTTCGTTTTAATAATATTCGCAATACCATGATGTTGGAAATTTCCTTGATGCCACTTTGATTACAATCGTGTAGATTATTTCAAATTAGAAAGATTCGCCCCCATACATTCCGCGTTTAATTAAATATTAGAACAATTTGCAAAATTGAATTATTCTGAACGAAATATGTACGCATACTTTTTAATTTTTTTTAAAATATACTTATACTGTAAAATTGAGTGTGTTAGACCTTATATTTTCCAGTTTAAATTCAATAACTTAACAGGTATCTATAACGATAAATTAATAATGCTACTTTCTACAGACATAGTCCATTTGACACATTGTTTACATCAAATCTTACTTATTTATCTATGTATCTAAAGCAGGTTACATTAAGAATTATCATTCAAAAATCGAAAACATAATTATATTTACCGTTGTATTCGAAATAAAAAACTTCTACTTAGTCACGTTTAGGGAAATTTAAACAATATTAAATATTCCACAATTCTTATAAAGGCAGTATGAAAAGTTCAATTTTTTAGGAAAATGATATTTACTGTAAATATTTATCAACAGACCTCACGCACGAAAAAATAACAAATAATAAGAGCAAATGTTAGCACTAATTTCTATTAACATAATTTTCTGATTGCTAAGTGTCGAATTTAAGTTTCGGAAACTTAAGTTCGACAGTACATTCTTGTTGTATCCGATAAGTTAACTTTAAAATATCTCATTTTCCGTAATACACAAGATAGTAAGAAAAAAATTGGAAAACCAGTAATGTTTTTTCAAAGTGGCTATAGCTTCGTATTTTAAACTTCCTTTCAATTATAAATAACTTTTCCAAATAAAATTTTGGTGAATTTTGAAAAATCAGGGTACTTTAGTCTCGAGTCATTTTCATATTTTCGAACCTCTCCTGTATACGGCAAGAGGTATTTAAATTTTGACAAGTGCATTTTTAGTTTGAGAAGAAACAGGGACTTTTATCAAGAATAAAATTTCCTGGTAAATAAATCATTTAAAAATTCACGTGTCCAAATTATGGCGGACACTGTGATTGGTTTCCGCATGCTGTACATTTTGTATCGCATAACTTACAAAAGTGAAACTTCCCTGGCCCTTGTATCCATTGGTGTCAGTTAATTACTACATTAAGCGTTGAACCTGCGTTATCAGTTAAGTAATGCATGTTGTAAATTACTGCCACTCGCTATAATTGTAAAAAAGCGAAGATCACTTGCCACGTCTTACAGAATCTGACAATAACGCGCATTAAACGTTCCACACATTATATCGTAAGTGTCAGATTGCAGAATCTCAAAATATGAAGTTTTAAAAGCCAATTGCATTATATTCATAATGATTCCGTTCCATTAAAATTAATTTTGATCCTTCAAGTTTGAAAATTATCATTTCTTTAAGGGAAATTTCACTGATGTTTTAAATGATTTCTCTTTTTTTAATTATACTCTTGCAACGAAAAGAATATCTTGATCACTTCAACGACTTCCCATCCAGTACATATTCTAAGAATCTAGGGAAAATTTAAAAAAAAAGTAATCAGTTACTACTTTCCTGACTAGAATCTGGGGAATATCAAAGTGGCCTTTTTCAGTATCATTTTAGAAAACCAAGTAATTAGGGATAGAAAAATGGCGCATTCACTCAGAATTTGTAAGCACAGTAAAATTATTGTAGCTGTCTATCCCATGTCATATTATAGTAAAATTTACATCCATGTGTTGGGTAAAACAAATTTCCACCACTAAACTAATGAATTTAAGATTTAAGTAAGCACACTTTACTGTCGTTTGCTAGGTGAATGCCGACTACATGGTATCTCCAAATATCTAATCGATGAGGTTCCTTACGGTTATAAAAGTTTACTTCCCCTATTAGCACTGACATTTTTCAGATTTCACGTTACTTAACCGATAAATCACAAACGGCAATCTGAAAAAAATTGAAATGCGACCTAATCGCGTACATATAATGGTCGAACATGTTTGCATCTGGTGTTAGTTACTATGTGTACAAGCTCATAAATAATACAAGTTTAAAGAATTTATCTTATATCGCCACTTAAAGCGTTTTTACGAGGCTGTATCGGCGTTTAATTAAATTGATTTATGATATAATCTTATGTTATAAATATGCGGAAGTGTGGCATAAAAAGAGAAAATCTAAAAACTAATGGAACGTGTAGCATGTCGTTCACTTCTACAGCTGTCTGTGAGACTGTGCCTTATTTAAAAAAAATATAGATTGCACATTTATACTAAAATAACCTCCAGCTGAAAATAAACAAAGTGGTGTGTGTTGCACGGTAAAAACAAATAAAAAAGCAAAGGGGTGCGATTCATAAATACCACAGAAGAATTTTAATGGAATTCATAAAATATAATTAATTTGAAATCTCGCGAATTCGTCACTGGGAATCGGGAAGTCCTTAGATTTTTAAGGTAAAGTGGAGTTGTAGATTAAAAGATAACATTAGTGGAAAGCTAGAAGTGCTTGCAGTTTTATTTAAGATGTCGTATCTGAGATTAAATTGCCTTTTTAAACCAACATCCTACATTTTATAAGAGCTTTAACGAAATTTGATTAGTTTTGCCGATACCAGAATTAGAAGGACGGGAATAAACCATGGCTCGTTTGAATTGTGCATTAACATTTATTAATATCCCTTACAAGATACTGTTATATTTTTACCAACAAAAGAAACAAGATAGAATATTTATTCGCTGAAAATGTTGAAAGGATTCCTTGCCACCCCAATATTTGGATATACGTATTTTGCTACGAACGACAAACAGCTACTCAAGCTCCGGACTAAACAGACTCAATTACTTTAACCAGCTTCAAATCGTACCAAACACTTCAGGCTACACGGAGATATCAGAGGGCTGACCAGCTACAGTAAAGACGGCGTGCGATTTTTTTCTATAATTAGCAAAGAGTATAATAAGAGTAAAATAACCAGGAAGCGCGCAAGAGTAATTTACAACCGATAATTCCATTAGCTTATGAGAACTCTTACACTCACTAAGGAACTAGCTTAATCAAATTCGCTACTACTTGAAACAGACTACAAGAAGGTTCGACACATAAATTACTTGTATTAGCCCTACATGAGACATATATCGTATTTCTATTAATAACTCATACAAACAGTTGATTAAAAGCACTAGCGTCAGTTACTAATACGACACACGCTACAGGCGAAAGCCACAAGTACAGTCAACTCTATAGTTGCCACTAATTACAGGAGTTTAATAACACATAACAAAGTTCAATATTTAAATAGGCAACAAGTCTCTGGGTATATTAAATTAGCGGGAAATTACAAATTTACAATAATGCCGCAGGTCAAATATAGCAAGAGAGCGACAATAATAATAGGACGCCATGTACGTAGAAATTTAGAATGTTTCATAAAATGTACAAGTAATAACTGACAAAACCCAAAGGTATTGCAACATTAGTCGATGAATCCAGGCTTACAATACTTTTAATGTACAGATATTTATTTTTACCTTACACAACACTAGATCGTGTTTTAATACTCCCAGCAATAATACAAAACGTTAACGAACAGCAAACAGCAACAATCAGCCAATACGAAAAGTTCTCGAATACAATCAGCGACTTAGCAAGGAACACCTGCGAATCCGCACAGCTTCCAATTAACGAGGGCTCAGCAATGGTTAACAAAATTCGGGTACCTAACTAGTTGCAAAAACTAGCAGATCATAATTTCACCACACCAAGATCTGTCTTAAAATCCACTAAACGCGAGTAACTACTTACAACAAAGATATCTTCAGCTCGCGCTCCAAGACACAATATCGCAACGCCAGATGAATCCGCGATGTGCAAATAAGACCCAGATGTCTTCGTTAAATCAACCATACAAATTTACGGTAGCGCGAGTAAATTTGGACACTTTTCTTGCCTTTTTAAATCACTATAAAAGAGCCCAAACTAAGACAAAAGATTTACTAACGAAATAAATGCGTGCGATCAAGCCGAGATACGCTACCCGAAGAGAACGAGGAAAATAATATTGGAAGACTTGATTTAGATACGCTAACAACAGATCAATAATCCACCTCGCACAACTGAAGGCCGTCCAGAACAAGTTCGGCGACCGCAAAGCGTTAAGGCATTAGGGCAGCACTGGCCAAAATAGCACGAAAATGGCGGTAAAATTAATGGGTCATAGAAGCGAGGCGTGTTTTGCCTGTAACGAGATCCAGAATCTACATTCATTGTTGCTGTGTGGCAAGTACTAGTCCAAATCTTACACTTCTTCTGTCTATGGTATCTGTAACCCGAGCACTTTTTCTTATGTCACTATTTCTCATTACATGGCGCAATCTTATCTCGAACATGGCTCTCTGGGTTGCCTTAGTATCCATATCGTAAGTAACAGCAAGAAGTGTACAGGAGTTAAAGACTTTCGTTTTTCTGGAATCTGTATTCCTCAGAATACTTTTGATCGAATCGAATCCTTAAAATATAATTTATTTTATTAATTTTCGAGGTTGATCGGCTACATTCAAGTAATATTTATAGCAACTCAACAATTCCAAAGTAATAAAAGTAAAATCTAGTAAACTGAGTCAACTCGGCGCGAGCCAACTGGACTCGAGACAAGTGGGCGCGAAATAGTTTGAAACGCGTATACCGTAAACTTATAAATATACTTGAAATTTAAATCTTAGAATGTACAGATGGCAGTGACATTACCTATTTTTAACAGTGTACTACAAAAGGTATTAAAAACTTAAGGTCAAATGCATATATGTAATACTTACTATATTGCTAGCGGCTATGAGTGGGAAACTCACGAAGGAAGTGAGACAGACAACCAACTCTTTAATGTATAATGGTGAGCTGTGCGCAAGCGCGGCGGCATCGTCCGCCCAATGGGGAGGTGGTTTGGTCATGTTTAAAATTCGCTTCTAAAGGCGGAGTTCTAATTCTCATGCATGCGCACGAGACGCGTTATACTCTAAGTGAAACTATGTCGGCGCCGTAATGTTTTCGGGCGTTACAAGGCCCTACTAGCAATATATGTATAATACATATATGGTCAAATGATAGATTAATACTAATTTTCAAAGTCTAATAATCATGCTATAATTGGTTATTCATTAATGCAAAAACTGGCAATTACAATGCAAATAAGAAAAATGATAACAGCTGAACTAAGGCATTATAAATTATAAAATGATAATATAATATAAGAAAAAAAATTTTGGCAACGTTTTCTTTCATGCAATTGTTTTCTGTTACAATAGCCTCCCGAAATTCAGCATTTTTTAAAGCCATCCAAGTACAGGGTATTGCGTAAAAAAACTTTAGCTGCTCACAATGTTTTCAGCTACTCTGTATAACCAAAATTGTTTTACTCGTAGCAATCTACCTTCATACCTTCAACTTTTATATAAGTAAATTTTACGCAACTCTCATAGTTCTTGTAATGTCTTCCACCCCCGTATCGTTGCCGGGCCCTGTATGCTTAGGTTTCGCGCCCAGTCGTCCCGCGCCGATTTGTCCCGCGCCGAGTTGTTCCTGCGCTCAGTTGTCCCCGCACCGGTTTGGCTCGCGCCCACTTGGCCGCGTCGAGATGGCCGCGACCAGTTGGCCGCGCCGACTTGTCCTAGACCGTCCCAAAATTATAGTAAGAAACATTCATACAGGGCGACAAGTGGGAAAAGGGCAATGCATATTAGCTAATCAGTTAATTTTATGTTTAATCCCCAAGATAACGCAACACAACCGCTAGTCCACGCCGGCAGAGCAGTTGGATTCCCTTTTGGCTATATAATAAAGGACGCGTTGATAGCTGCACATTTCTGTCCATTTTACCATATTCGCCCTACATCTGTAACTAAAACATGAGGATCTGAACAAATATCGGAAGGCGAGTGGTTCACGATTACAATACTTTTTTCGTGTTTTATTGTACGATAAACGAATGTTGTTATCCATTTATTTAATTATCCCGTCTTTCTATCTAGCTGGCCACAATAGAAAAGCACCCTTACATCTAAATATATTAAATGCTGTTAGATTCACAGTTTCACACATACGTTCTACAATAAAAATTAAAGCAGTTTTTTAAATGCAGAATTACATAAGTAGCACACTAACTTGACAAAACCTCTGAAAAATCTTAAAGGTGAACCACAGATCTTATCAGCTTATTTATTAACGCCAGATAACACCTTGAACTGTTTTAAAGAAATATTCCAAAACTTCAAACCAGCAGAAACGCCCATGATAAAAAGGGTATTATTTTTAATCCCGTGTTTATCAAACTGCAGGCGGCGGATGCCAAAAATTCGAATAAAAACGTGGTAGGATGCCCCAGAGTTTTACAAATTGTCAGAAATTTTGCCAGTCAATTTTTGGTTGCGAGGGAAGAATGCACAAAGGGTGGATTTTCATGAAACGTCCCAAATAGTGGAGAAACAAACGCCATCAATTACGGCAGCCAAGCCGCCATTGCCGGATAATTTAATTCGAAAGAATGCTCCAAGACAAATCGACGTTGTCTAGGAGCCATTAATTAGAACAATGCCTGCGACGTGCAGATTTTAAGAGATTATTATTAATTATTGCAGGCGGAATGGCGCCTGTCCGGCCAGCGCAAGGATAATTGGGTTCGCACAGCTGATCTGCTTCATTTCCCTCAGGGGGCCATCCATCGACACTTCCTCGATATTCCTTTCTACCTGCTTCCAATTTAAGTCGGTATTAACTCGGCTCGTGTTTGCCAAGAATGCGGTGGCTGTAATTTAGTTCGGATTTTGATACACATGCGTAAAGTATTCCCGGAATTGGAAATCCACCAACAAAGGACCCGCGCTCCCTACTGAAGAACTTCAGCCCCCGCAATATATCTACTGCCCTGGTTGGCAAAACCCTGCCCGAATTAAGGAAGCGTGCGAAGTTCTCGGTAATGAAATGCTGTTTCCATTCAGAACGACCAGAGGTATAAATTTAAAAATTCTATTTTTAGTTTCCAACAAGCCCCTTGTTGCGATGCTCATATCACTTACTTACGAAATCGTAGGAATTGAATCGTCGTGATTTGGGCACGATCCGTTTCTAGGTCTATAGCGAGTTAGTACAATCCTAACAATTCCACAAGCTGTAAGTAAATGTATGTCAGTTGTACTACAAGTACAATGAAGCTATATGTGATTGAATCAGAGAAGCAGGAATATAGTAAGAAAATCCAAACAAGATAGGTGCAAGGAAACAATGTCACACGCTGATAAATTTAAAGTAGAAGACGACAGAGTAGTGTAAATAGTGAGAGATAAATCCTCAAAAAGCCACAGAAAAACTGGAGAGACTTGTCATTAATTATCATCAGGAAAGAACCAACTCAAGTCAAAAAAATAATAACAATAAGAAAGGTCGAACAATTGATCCCCTCCAAAAAAGATTCTTTGCCCAGACTACAGACAGAAGGCGTTTATCAGCTCCAATGTACCTGTGGCAAATCTTACATCGGACAAACGGGAAGAAGCATCCAATGTCGAATAAAAGAACACCAGAGCCACACACGACTTGGAAACATACAAAAATCAGCCATCGCAGAACACTTATTAGGACCAGGGGACCACAGAATAAATTACGACTCCGTAAACATACTAGCCAGAACTAAAAAATACTTCCCTCGTGTTATTCGGGAATCCCTAGAAATTATTAAAAATCCAAACAATTTCAATCGAGAAGACGGCTATCGCTTAGTAACACATGGAAGGTAGCTCTGCAAAACCAATTCATCCATAAACAAGTTTCACGTGAGCAACCAAGCGGAAACGCGACAAATCCGAATAACATACAAGATCTACATGAGCAGCCAACCGTAACGACTCCTCGGTATATAACCAGGAGCAAAAGGCACCAACATCAGTCTTTAGAAAACTTCTGAAGAAAGCTGACAGCATGAGCAGCGAAACGTCAAGTTCAAATCGACGACCACGGCATAACCCGGAAGAACCTATCATTATGGACAACGGCCGTGAAAGCCTGCATTCGACTGGGTTACGGTTTCTCTTTGAGGTAACAGTAGCGCACTCGATGGACGCGAAATTCTAACGTTTAGTAGAGATGTATTTACAGAATTTCGGGATGCAGTTATATTTTGTCCCCTTCCGTTGCCTGCTTTCGCAATTATGACCCCATTTGCCCGCAAGTTTCCTTTTCGATTGACATCCAAGGAACCGGGTTCGTCTGCGTTTTATGAGCAGTTAGCATTTTGGGCCAAAATGTTTCATTTTTCGTATATTTAATACGGATTTGAATATTAGACGGTTCTAATTCATATTGCATTACGTGGGCATTTTTATTTTATATATATATTCCTATTCATATCATGACATAAATAAATACTGGTGGGATTCCTGTCCGCAATACTTGCTGGTCAAATTGGATTTGGATATGTCGTAGGCATAAAACAAATTTAGGCAAATGATCATCTGCCTTAATGTCCGTCATGTAACAAAATTCGGAAAAGATGCTTTGTCTCGTTATAGCTTGTTTGGGTTAGTTGCAGCCTATGTTTTATTTTAATTCAATGGCCGGTGTTCTATCCACAATCGCCGTAGTGTCCACGGTCGACGTTCTGCCCAGTTAGCATTGTATCAATCACCATTTTTGATCGTAATCTACGGGATCTGTCCGGAATACTACATTTAAAATAGACGCAGAGCAGTCTTCCGAAGAAATGCTGCGAAAAAACCTATTTGATCATCAAGTCTGCAAGATTTTTGCATAAAATAATAATCGAATGTGATATCTGTCGTATTTAGAAATTTAGTATTGATTAGACTGTGTGTATGTGAGAACGTTTATGTTTTAGACAACGATAATTTTGTATTTATTTCAAATTCCAGTAGCGTCTCGCATTACTCGTACTACAAAGAGTTATATTTCAAACCTTTGATATCAAAAAATAATTTGAGATTCTGATTTATATAAATTAGATGAATTACCCTTACTTTACGACAACTTAAAGCTAGTCATTTTAAATTTTACGTTTGGGAAAATTTATATTTTAGGCAAATTTGATGGTGGCCATTGATAGCTTGTGGTTCTTGATACACAAGGGTCAAAACGTACTATGGGAGATTAGAACATTAAGACTGATAAACGTAAAGATGTGACATACAAGACGTGGTTCTATGGTTTAAGTGCACACGAAGACAGTGGAGAGTTTATGTGAATAGAATGCAAGATAAATAGACTACTAAAATTGCTATGTTTAGGAAACCAAACGCCAAAAGATCATCAGGTCGACTCCCAAAGAGATGGCCAGAGTGTTGGAAGCTAGCATCACAAGGGCATCGATATGAAGAAAAAATGATTGGAAATTTACAAGACACAATTTTAAAATAAAATGAAGAAAAAACAGTTGGATTTCGTGCGCCTTCCAAAAATCCTGATGATCATGGTGCCTAAAAATGGTGATTTGAAACGCACTAGAATATAGCAACTGCTGGACAGAACATGATTACGTCATAATAAAATGCTAAAACCATCAGATATATTTTCTTCATACATATTCATCTAATTCTTAAAGAAACGCGAGTCGGTTTCGGGGACAATAAGCAGAAGATACGTTCCAAGTTTTTCAAAATTGTACACCTTAACATATATCTATTTTTATATATTTATTTGTCAGGACATTTTTCAAAGTTTAACAAATGTATGAGTTATTTAACTTTTAGTCAACATTACGACCCCGCTTGTATATAGCTTTCTTTAATGTTTTTCCGTTTAATTTAAGTGTGCATCAGTTTTATTCAAACCGTCGCACAGTTGCTTGGCTACTGGAGTGCTTTCTGCATTGAATTTGAAACGCGAGCCTGTGAGGGCGACAGAGAGGTTTTTGAATGTTTTTCGTTTGGTCGCCGTCTGTCTGCGTTGTGGGCGCCCTCCCTGTCGGCGGGGTGACGTGTTTGGGTTGAGTTTAGTCAGTCAGTGTTGGGAGTTAGTTGCTGGCTGTTGCTGCAAGCGGTTCCTAGAGTGTGGCTTCTGGCCGTCCTGTGCGACTTCGGTAGCGTGGGCGGCCTGTAGAGAGCGTTTCGAGCCGTTGAGGCGGCCAGTTGTACTGTTGTGTGATTTTTGGTGCTGCTCCGCTTTGGTGACCAACGCCCCGCAGTCTCGAGTGTCATGTAGGCAAGTTATCACTAGTTTCTAGGTGGGATCATATCCAACGAGGGCGTGCAAAAAGGTCTCCCTGTTTCTTTACCATGCGAGTTCCGTCGCATCGTGCCCTGTGAAAGGTATCCCGGAGTATGCGTCATCAACCAGTGCAGCTGCGGCCTTGCGACATTCCGATGCTGTGAGGCGAAGTCCTGCCACCGAACTAAGAGCCATCTGTATATTCCGCTATCATGTTTCACGCACTAAATTAATGCTGGTGACCCCATTCTGGGCCCGATTTAAGAGTAATATTTCCCCTTTTCAGTTTGTTCGCTAACTAACGTTAATAACTGTAATCTGTGTTCCGCTACCATGTTTCACGCACTAAATTAATGCTAGTGACCCCATTTTGACCGATTTAATAGTAATTTTCGCCCTTTTCATTTTGTACGCTAACGAACGTCAATAACTATATGTGTTGGTGTACTCTTAGACCATGTATATATGTACGTTAGACCAATAGATCGGTTTGTTATATGTTGTCTTGTGTTTTCCCCGCGCCTGTTGCGTGCATATTTTCAGGCTGGGTTATCCGCAGCGTAAAATCGATGTGAGATGGAGCCTGGACGAAGTTGTAAGCATCAAAGGTAGGTCAGGGCGCTCCGTCGTCGCAGTGCTGGGAGTCGCAGACTGCATACCGATTCTACTATATCCCGTTTAGCTTTTGGGTTTTGCCAAGGTGAAAAGTTGAAAGGTAGGATCATTTGCTGCCCGGTTTCTCGTTGGGCTTACCTTTGTATTCTCGTTCATATTGATGGAACTGGGTGGCGCTCAATCTAATTTATCACTGTTTACCGTTCATTAGGCCGTTGCCCGTAGGTTATCTCGTGTTGAACCACCCCTTGCTTCACTGAGTCTAGTCGGTACTTCTTGTTACGGGCAGGACTGAGGTCCTATGTGAGTTTTTGTCCCGATTGTGAGTAATATCGTCCGCGCTGACAGTCTAGCTTTTTCGTGACTTTTTGTGTGAGCTGGCGCGGTGTCGTAAATGTCGTTTTAGAGCGTAACATATTTTAGACTCCTTACAATCCGTCTTACGTGATTTTCACGTTATCCTGTTTTCGCGCCGCGTTTGTCTCGTTTAGGATTAATTCAATAGATCGGCAAAAAACTATTACATATATTTTGCCTTTTTGAAGAAACAGTAGCAGATTATGGATTATAGACAACTACTACCACAAAAAGAAATGCTGAATACATAGAACGCAAACAAGAATATCAGAAAAAAGTGCAAAATAACTAAAATATGAAAATGGTAACATTCAAATAATGTTGGACGGGTAACCGCAACATACGGCAAAATTGGTACCTTGGCGTCTAAACAGCACACCCAACGTTGGAAAAAGGTACCGAACAGCTTCAGAGAGTTTTACATTGAAAAACATAGAGGTTGATCAATACAAGTTGAAAGAAAATAAGAACCTAGAGTTGTCAATAGAATTATAGTCAGTATTAATAAACTCAATTCTAGTTAAGGAATGATAAATTTTATATTGCACCAGGCCCGGATTTACAACAAAAGCAGTTGTGAGGCCGAAATACGTCGACGTATACAGCTTGGCAGATCTGCTATGTCACTACTACAGCGCGTATGGGAAGACAAAAACAGACCATAAAACAGGAAAATAAACTTAGTCGCCAAAATCGTCTGGTTTGTATTCGGTTACGCTTTCCAAACCTAGACACTACCAATACCATCTAAAGAATCAAGGCCGCAGATATCAGGCGTGACACGTCAGCACAAGAAAGCCAACCGTCGGTAGAATTTAGCGTTAAATCGGATAAGCATACAGTGTTTACCTGTATTTATAACTTACATACTTAGTTTTCTCCTTTGCTCAATCGATTATTATTCGTTTTACTACAATACTTTTTATGAGAGTATTGGTTGTAGAGTTACTATTCACTATGCTTTCAGCGTTACGATAATGGCACCCAAGAAAATAAACGTCCCGCTGATTTAATTTAAAAATAATTTAGTTTTATTTTAAACCAAATTACAGGGACGCAACACCTCTAAAAAATTCAATGGTATAGCAGCAATCCAGTTTTGAGACGCTAGCTTATTTACGTGTTTATTTATGCAATGCTGAAGGTAAATCACGCATACGCACACCACCAAACACTAACAAAGACACTAAGTGACGTGTCTATTTAAAAATCATAGTACATTGGCAACCATAACTGGCGTCACGAGATCGTGACGCGAGAAAGCCGAGGCCAGAGTAGACATATTCGAAATGTGGTGTCCCCAACACTGATGCGAGTACTTTGCACGGCAATAAGAACGAATGTTTCAATCCTGGATGAAATAAAACCTGGGCAAAGACTATGGAGCACCGTCTACAGCCAAATTTAAAGGTTTTTTAAAATCATATAACGAAAAGCAACAACGTGGAAAAACACAAGCCGTACGGTAAATGAAGGTACACCATGGATGGTGCTGTCTAAGTAACACGAAACAGAAGTATATATGTAGTGACAAGCGGTGAAGCGCATCATTAGTAATGCTTGAACGTTGATTCCTTACAAAAAGATGGTGGTCATAAGAAATTATTTTTCAGAACAGTTAATGTGTCTTATTTGCATTTAAGGCTTAGAAAAGTAATCTATTCACCATTAGAGCCACCCATAATTCAATTAGAAAACCAAAATTTTAAAATTTTGCCTTAAGCCAACTGCTTCATACAATTTTTCATCATTACTTAGTACTATTACGAATACACCAGCTGGGGGTTAAACTATAATGTATAGTGGGGAGACCGAACCGTATAGACAATTTTTTGTTCAACCTGTGATTTTATTATTTACCCATTTTTTGTTATCACTAAAAAACAAAAATTGAAGAAAACTGCTAAATTATGTATTTGTAACAGAATTATCGAATACACTTGTTTGTATTTTTTACAATGGGCACTTTAATGTAAAACACATATCATATCTAAGCTTGCGGTTTCTCGACGAAATTGTTTTAGATCTCTATATTTTATTAAATATTTATTTACTAAACGATATTTATTGTAATACATCGATATTTAAATTTCAACAACAAAGGAGAATATAACGCATTTACATACATATTCATAGCCAACTTGTCGAACGCGTAAATTATGTCATACATATCCATTTTCTGTGGGTGACTCAATAGAGCACTGACTAATAAAGAACGGTTATCTCGATTAATCGTGCGCACAAACACCCTACTGAAGGTGTCGCACTTATGTCTATGTATTACTTCAAGACTGAAGCCAAAAAAGCCAAAAAGACGTAAATGAGTGTTCATGTCGCCTGTTCGGGCGTTTTTTCCGTTTTATCGGCATTGTCGCCGAACTGCAATTAAATATACAGCACCTGTAATTTCCAGTGCTAAAGGAGCCATAAACCCACTTTCGGCACTTCCTTATTCGTTTAAAGCTGATAGTCTTTTATTAGCATAACGTAACAATGGTTAAACAAACCAAATTTTCATGCTAATAACACATTCTCTTAGAAATTCTGATGAAGCTTCGAATTATCTCAACCCACATTTGTTGATCGAGCAATTTAATATTTATCTTCCAGAGAGACTAATTTGAGCGATCACCTAGAATAAAAATATAAAAAAATATCGCATTAACTGGTTTCTTTGTTAGAAGCCTTAAAAAATAATTGGTTTCTGTTTTATTCTGCTAAATTCTTTGGAAGCAATCAACTGACGTCAGAAGAGACTAAAAATCGCACAAGTAATTGGCTGGTTGGAAAATGTACGAAAAGCAAAGCGGCATTATTAATTTTCTTGAGAAATGTCGACCTATATACCGCGAATCCGCTATCGGCGGAGGTGGATATTCCCAATAAAAAAGGCAGAAAACAAAAAGAATTCCGTGGCCGCACGAGTATTTTATGGAAACTTTTTAAATGCTCAAGTTCTAGACAGTTGGCGCCATGCTTCTTCCTGTCTGTTGAATTTTTGAGGGTTCTCCTGTTTTTAAGACTTCGCTTCACCAGCATTCTTATTAAAGGTATTAGAATTTATTTCGAGACCGACGCCGAATTTTTGAAAGGGAAAATTTGAGGCATTTTGTTTAATTAGGACCCAGCGTCTTGTTTCGAAATGAACTGAATACATAAAAAATTCATATTTGAAACCTTACTATCAACTGCGGTAATTAAATTTATAATACCTATATTTGGAAAATTAAAATTAGTTATTTATATTAGAACCACTTGCTTTGCCGTGAGGGCATCAAGGATGGAATAAACTGGAGAAATCATTAATAGCTCAATTATTCAAAGAATCTCATTGGCCTTTTGTTATATTATTATCTGCAGTTGGAAATGTTCGTTATAATCGCATATGTACGTGTATGCGTGTTGTGAAAACGGCAAGCACTGTTACGTATGTGGAAAACATTGAAAATAAGCGTATTCAGGTAAGAAATATTACGAGCCTCACATTAAATATAACATTTTTGTATAATACATAAATGGATTATTAATGGTCAATGATGATTCCCAACAATTGTTACCTATACATATCAATCGAGACAAAATCCAGCCACAAAACTATGTCATCGCTTTCGGGTTATTTCTTGATCAAATCAATCGGCGCAATACATTTGTTTAGCATTTTGAAGTTGGAAAATATCATATATTTATCACCTGAAATTTGATTTGCTGTAATAATACACTTTAAGGGTGTTTACTTCAACTGCTTTCATTCAGTATACGAGTATTTATTTTAATTTATTTTTTGGGCTTGCTGGTTTGATTACATGTGAATAAATATTAACAAAACTGATTTAATATTCCATAGCGTATACAGGAATAAATGCCATGGATGTCGACGTTCTTCAAATAATTAATAATAATAACAATGCTAAAGCTTTATTTGCTCACATTCCTTTAATACGCCAACAATAATTACACCATAAACTAATATTTCTTAATTAAAAAAACAAACAATGATAACGCATGTTTATAAGGCATCAATTGCAAAAATAAATGTTAGATAAATTCATTAGATGAAATAAAGAACAATTAAATATGCCAATTTGGTCACTGATCTTATTAATGGAGATTTAATTAATCAATTAGTTTTAGAAATGAGACAATCGAAGGTGACATCTTGTTGAGACTCAAAACGTGGTACATACATACTATTATTCGTTAACTAGGTTACCAAAGCTAAGCACTCAATATTGTTGTTAAAAAGATTGTGTAAAAATCTCAATAACTCGCATTATCGTCTACAGGCAAGACTATCGAACTCAAAGATATTCAATAATTGATTCTAGTTTACGTCTCTCTGTTGATAAATAGCGTCAGCTTTAAAACTTAAGAATTTCAGAACCTTCTTCTCGACACGCTCAATTGTGAGTAATTAATGTATTGAGTATTCCAAATAGATAGTCTCCAACATAGATCTTAATAGTCTCTTACATAAGCAAAATAAGAATATTCAAAGCAGGAAGATTATTAAACTAAAGTTTATGTGTTTATGAAATGTTAGTTTATCAAAAAATACGCTAAAATCTTTCATAGTGGAACATCTCTTAATAGTACGTTTATCTACATTGTAATGATATTCTATATAAGACTCTTTCCCAGTAAATGAGACTGCTTTGCATTTAGAAATGTTTAAGTGTAATCGATTTAAAATGTCATCATGTAGCAAATGATAATCATCAAGACTGTATGTTACACAATATTTTTAGATCGTCTGCATAAGAAAGCTTGTTACACCACACAGGGCGTTAACAAATAGTATCAGTTTCCAAGGCCCTAAAGTCCCAGAAGTCAACATTCTTCCAGGTATTACGAATTCCGTAAGTCTGCTACGGTTTGAACAGGTAGCTTTGGCTACTGCAATTCGGAGGTACGCTACAAACGGAAAAAAGGAAATATTAAGTTATCTATGAATTTTGTCAGTGTTTTCTCCTTAAGCGCCTCATTCCAAAGCTCCAAACTCTGCAATGTCTTGTGAGAAGGTTCGACCAATAACGAATCTAACGTATGCCATCACCTCCACTGGTTAAAATTCCTATATCTCACTTCGTACTTCTTCATCTTCGGTTTACACGTTATCACAATTTCATCCGTAACCACCAAAATTAGCAACGGATTTAATATCCCTCCTTGTCGAACTAGATTTGTTACAAAATATTGAGGCATTCGGTTTCCTGTTTTAACGCAGTTGCTTGTGGTTCGCTGAACACTTCTAACGACTTCAAGCGATTCTATATAGATATTTTTAATTTTTACAGAATATTCCATGTCACGCATCTTGGATTGTTGTCAAAGGCATTTTCCAGGTCTACAAATCATAAATACGAGGATGATTTGACGGGACATGAGACTCGAAATGAAATACAATTAATTTTTTTTTATTTTTTAACATATTCTCCTCGTACATCAACACACTTCGACCAGCGACGCCGAAGTGACATTATGCCTGTTTTGTAGTGATCTTCAAGGTTGTCAAAATATTGCTCCGTTGCAGCAATTACTTCTTCGTCCGTCTAAACTTCTTTCCGGCAAGGAAAAGTTTGAACTTCGGGAATAGGTGAAAGTCACTCGGAGCAAGATCTGGAGAGTAAGGTGAGTGGGGGATAACCTGGAAGCGAAGTTGATCCAATTTCTCACGAACAATGCGACTGGAATGGGAAGGAGAATTATCATGACAAAAGAGTTTTTCGAACCATTCCGGGTCTTTTTTCAGCAATTGCTGCTTTTAGTTGGTCCAAAAGTGCAGCATAATATGCTCCGTTGATGGTTTGGCCCTTTGTGAGATAGTCGATGAGAAGCATACCCTTCGAATCCCAAAAAATCGTAGCCATTACTTTCCCGACCGATGAAAACGACTTCGCCTTCTTTGGCGGAGGACTGCCATAATGTTTCCACTATTGAGATTGGCGTTTTGATTCGGAATGTAGTGATGAATCCAAGTTTCATCGACCGTAACAAAGCGGCGCAGATTTTCGTTAAACAGCTTCAAATTGTCGCTTGATGTTCGCACTCTTTTTCGTTTTTGATCAGCATTCAGCAAGCGCCCATCTTGGTGACAGCTTAGAAATGCCCAATTTTACGTGCAAAATATGATGTATGCGCTCAGTTGATATGCCTACGATCCTAGCTATCTCGTCAATGCTTATTCTTCGATCCTTCAAAACAATATCATGCACTTGATCGACTGTTTCCTGGGTTGTTACCGTTTTTGATGGTCCTGGTCGTTCATCATCTTCAATGCTCAAATCACCACGTTTAAATCGTGTAACCAAGCGACAAATCGTTGCTTTCGAAGGGGCATTGTCACCAAATGTTTGCTGCATATCAGCCAAAATTTCAGTCGTGTTTAGTTTCTTAAAAAACAAATATTGAATCGCACCACGAATAGCGTCTTTATCCATTTTAGGATTTTCCATTTAAGCGTCGTCTTTAAACCGTTGCAATTTCTTAACTGAACGCCACAGATCAACTAAACTTCACTTGTCAGTATAAAAAACATGGCGGAACTCGAAAATGATGTTCATTTTAACCGCTAGAGAGCACTAGTAGTCGAGTCGCACATCCCGTCAAATCATGCTCGTATATTGGTATGTTTTGCCCAATTACTTCTTTCAATAATTGCCTTACAATAAATATTATCTCAGGTACCTCTAGCTGGTTTTAATTCGCACGGCTCTTCTTCGGTACTCTTTATCTCAACCTAGTTTCGTAAACCTTTCCTGCCGTAATTGTAGAAATAAACGTTTTAAATCTCATTCATGAAAAAGAAAAAAATCTAATTACGAGGTCGCATTTTGGCATCCATTAAAAAAGGAGTTAATGAAAATACTTTTAAAACATTCAAAACATATAAAACATTAGAGTTACAATTCGAAACATAGGCCTAATCATATTAAAACCGTTTTCTGCAGTTGGTTATCATAATAGAATGACATAAATACGAAAAACTTCAGAAAAAGATACGAGAATTATTCTCATTTAAGCAAGTCTATATCTCTTACTTTATACGCCCTGTATACAGTATATATTATGTATAAAGGAGACGGAGACACATTGCCACGTTTGAGGTATTTTCCAATCTGGAGTCCGTATTTGTGAAAGAAATAATTTCATTTTCAGTAAAAACATGAATTAAGTCATTGGATATCTGAATAATCCAAATTCGTTCACAAAAATTTAATGCAAATGTCCCAATGTGCCCCCTTGGTAGGGTAGAACGAGACATAGCTGGCGCACAGGTGGGCATTCTGGGTAAAGCACATATGCAACTCTTAAAACAAGTGAAATATGATCGTTATTTTTCTTTCGTATAATTAAACTAATCGGTAGTTCAAATGAAGATACGAAAACTAAGAACACAAATGGAGTAAAAACAAACGATGCAATGAGATCACTCTTCGAGGTGAGAAAATAGTGTCTATTTTTTTAAAATATTAAATGAACTCAAATATACAGAAAACTTTTTTATTGATCTTGTACGACTTGTAGTATTAATTTATTTGGGCTTTTAATGTTTAATCTCGATTTGCTGAAAATTTACCAGATACTTGTCAACCACAATAAGAAATTCTTTGTATCAAAAGACTTAATTGGAACTGACCATCAGTAGATAATTTTTCAACCTAACCCACATAGAACCTGTCTTGTTTTCTTTGCACAGTAGTTTACCAACAGCAAGTATCCAATTAATATGTTTGGTAATTCAGTTTGAGTATTTAATAAGGGTAAAATCTGCTGCATAATTTTATCATCGAAAAGTTGCAATCTATTTTTATTATTTGAGTTCTTAACACTGAATAAAAATCTAATATTTTCACAAGCACTTCATTTGTGCATTAAAATCGTTACACACGAAGTATGTTCATTCAGAACCAACAATGGCATATAAAGTTACATAGTTAATTGTGTGTACGAATTAAAGGCACCATTGACGTTATCATACTCCACTAAATTTGGTTTTACAAAATTCTGCAGAAACGTACCATTTAACTTTTAGAAACATCAACCCATCAACGTAATTCTAACGAACTTCACATCAATTAATATGCAGAAAGAAACCCGATCAAGGAGAGCCAAATTAAAGGTGAGCTTTTATTTTTCAACATTTTTATTTAACTATTTCTTTCAGAAATTTAATTCCCATATAGAACACCAATAAGATAAATACATCAAAGGCATTCATATTTGCCTAAAAACTCGTACGTATATCAAATTACGAGGGCCGTTTTTTACAACCTCCGGTAGGCCATAACAAAAAGACCAGTGCATATAAAACAATGATTTTATTACTGAAAGTTATGTACACTTATGGTTACATTTGACATAATCACCTTGGAGATTGAGGCATTTGTCGTACCTGTGGACAAGCTTTCCAATACCCTCTGCATAAGATGTTGCTGCCAATGAATTAGAATGAGTCTTGACGTTGTCTGGAAGCTCCTCGTTATTTCGAAAGCGCTGTCCTCCTAGCCACTTCTTCAGTTCAGGGAAAACATGAAAGTCACACGCTAGGTCGGGACTGTATACTGGGTGATCGAAACTATCCCATATTGCTCAAGTTGCCGCGGGGACGCCCGTACAGTGCTGCTGTAGTCCACCGGTTCCTTGAGCAATTTCAAAGTGATACTTTCGATCACCCGGCATACAGTCCCGACCTAGCGCCGAGTGACTTACATGTTTTCCCTGAACTGAAGAAGTGACTAGAAGGGCAGCGCTTCCAAAAATAACGAGGAGCTTCCAGACAACGTCAAGACTCATTCTAATTCATTGGCGGCAACATTTTATGCAGAGGGTATTGGAAAGCTTGTCCACAGGTACGACAAATGCCTCAATCTCCAAGGTGATTATGTCAAAAAGTAACCATAAGTGTATAGTATTCCAACAAAAAATTGGAAAGCTATTTAAAATCAGGCCAGCATTGAGAACAGTAAGTCACTTCGTAATTGAATTCATAAAATAACTTTGATTGTCATTCAGTGACACTTCGATAATAACCTTCAAATTTGACAGATGCATTGGGAAGTTTGGAAGACATATACGTTTTTAAACATTTTGTATGCTACTATACGGTTTTAAAAACTAAGGTGAAATAACTAGTACCTACGTAAATCATGCAAGATGTTACAATGCCTTAGCAACACATGTGCAATTTACAGATGAACTGGCATTACTTGAAAGCTGCTTGACATTAGAAAATTATTTATTGATTGTATGAAACGAACTTAGACATGACTTACACTTTTAGTAATAAAATTATTTTTTTCACTATCTTCTTTGTAAGTGATCCTTACACTGTCAAGTTTGATGGATGTAGGCTTCATTTACAAAAATTGTTACAGTTTCCATGACAATGTACTTACTTCCCTAGAGAAGTGAATTACTTACATCCCGCATGTATTCCAACTGATAAGATGCCATGTCTGCCACTTGGTTAACACGAAGAAAACCATTGTCGTTCGTACTATTATCCATTTTTAATCAGAATACAAGCACAAAGCTTACAAAATAACATTTGCAATCGTATTCCCGCATTTTTTCCAAAAATTTTTCACAGTGAGTTTATAACTGTCAAACAAAACGTCACAGCACTATAAGGCTACTATAATTTAGCAAATGTCATAATTTTACGCCAGGATATTACCTAACATTTACTTTACAAAAGGAAATATTGGTAGTGAAAAAAATTATGTACTTTACACAGGATGTAGGACAATTTACACTACCTCGAACCTTGCTACCCTCGTTCGCTTCGCTCACTCAGGCATCAAACGGTCCTCGGTAGTGTAAATCTTACCTACATCCCTTGTAAAGTAATATACTAGTTTTATACAGGGTGTAGAAATGTTTTACGCACCATAGGGTTTTCAATGGTAATTTTTTCATATGACAATATTTGCTTCCCTAATTATTTTAGAACAAATTTGTAAATAGGTTTTTTGTAGAGCAAACAATTCTGCATCCATTTATGACAACATTTTTGTCATTTTACCTCAGAAAACCCAATAATGAAAGAAACTAGAATTATAATTTTTTCAAAAATCAGTGCAAATTGTGGAATGGTGGGGTGGTATGCTGGAAGCAGATCAGGTGCAATAAGTGCCATGGTTGCCGTTACATTTGACAGATGCAAACAAATAAACAGCAAACTAATTTGTTGATGCTTTGAGATGCTTCAGTAATTTCAAGGCACCACTGATTTGTCTAAAAATGGTAATTTTATTTCTTTAAATTCTCGGTTTTCCGAAATGTAAAATGACAAATGCTGGCATAAATAGATACAGAATTTTTTTCTCTACAAAAAACTTCAATACAAGTTTGCTCTAAAATAATTAGGGAAGCAAATATTTTCACATGAAGAAATTACCATTGAAATCCCTATGGTGCGTAAAGCATTTCTACACCCTGTATGCACTGGTCTTTTTGTTACGGCCCATCGGAGGTTGCAAAAAAATGGCCCTCGTACTTAAGTGCAGCCTTGACTAATGAAATGACACTTGTAGTAATGTAGACAAACGAATTTTTAAAAACATCTTGTACAAAACGTCGACTAGCGCCATAAAAAGATAGAAATAGCATATTCAAAATAGTGATAGAACTAAATTTGTATTGATACTATCAAAACTTAAATATTTAAATATGTTCCAAGACCAAGATATTAAATATTTTGACACTGCTGCGTTGGCATTTACAATTTGTTTTTTAATAAAATAAGAATTATATATTAAAAATTTATTTCTTGCATTTTATACGTACTGAATTCCGTTTTTGGGAATTTGCGAAACATTTGCGAATTCACAAAAACGAGCATTGTACGGTTTACAATTTATTAGACTACGCTAAATTGAATTTGGAATATAAAGGAAGCTAAAACTTTAAGCACTATTGAAATCGATGGGGTACAAATATTTTTAAAAAAATTGAAAAACACATGACTGTTTCAAAATTTCTGTTGGCAAGCAAACCAAAATTCTTTTTCAACTATTCATGTAGGTTATTGTGGTGGCTTCCTACCGGGGCGTGACCTTTTTTACCACAAAAATATGAAGAGCAAAATTGTTCAAAAGTGGGTAGAAAATCAGTTGGTGTCTGCTCTAACATTGAGGGTAAATGTATTATCGTTATGGATAATGCTCCTTAACACCCAGTGTTGTTAGAGAATAGATCAATTACAAATTCAAATAAAAAGCTCTCCAGGCCTGGCTGTATAAAAACCAACTAAATTTTGATGAAAAAGATTAAAAAAAAACAATTTTGGAATTTAGTTAAAACCAACCTAAATAATTTAGACAAAAATCTGTAAAAGGCTTTACCCAGAACTTCCCTTTTCGGCATTGTGACAATAAATGATTTTAAAAATCAAATTAAGTTAGGAGTAACAATATCTTCACGTTTCTAATAAATTAAATAGATTTTCAAATAAAAAAAACGTTACCGGTGGTCGAATTCGAACGGCAGGCGGACCGCGTGTGCAGCCCACAACGTTTTGTGGAATTAGTAAGGGACTGGGCAATTTCTACTTGCGCCAGGAAGTACCGACCTCTCGCATTCCTACGTCGCAGCTATATTTAGTAACGTGCTAATTTGTGCCTCGTTTTTGTATCGTAAAAACGTTATTCTGTATTTATTGCCTCCCATTTTTCGTAAGAATAAAGCCTGCGCTATGTACAGATGATTACTTGTATCTATTACTAGGTTGAATGAAAAATAAACAAAACTTTATTTTTTTAAGGTGCTCCCCCGTATATATTTGTCTGAAATTTTCCCGATTTCATTCCAAGTATACAGGCTGATTTTTTTATCATGTAACAACTTATAGGCAACCCATTATGCAGAAGCATGCATAATGCATGAGTCTGCATAATGGGTTGCCTACAAGTTGTTACATGATAAAAAAATCAGCCTGTATAGATAATATGTTTGCAAAATATCGTCTTCCTTCGACAAATATTTTTTGAGTTATACCGCCAACAAACAGACAGACAGACATACGGAAATGAGAAAACCTGTTTTTCGTCACCTAGGGACCCTGAAACGTGAAGACCTGAAAAAATCTCGGAAGGTGATTTTTCGTGATTACAATATTTTCTTCGTCTTTCAGACGAGGCAAGTAAAAATATAAAATTGGCGAGTTTCTAAAACAACATCAATGTTCTAAGGGTTTAACCCTACCATTGTGTTTACAACCCCTTTGGACTTATATGATCATTTTGTAAAAAACTATAAATAAGTTAGCCCCAAATAAAAATGAAAAAGTCATACGCACTGTGAATCTCTTATCAGGGGTGATTGGGTGAAATAGATGGAAGAACACTGTGTTGCTGACGTTACTCCTGTGATAATTTGCTTACCAGAGTCGTCCGGTTCTAATAAATATTCGGATTTGGAATTATCAAATTGGCCCCTGCAGCCTGCAGCTTTAATACACAGACCTAATAGAAGAGCCAACGGCAGAAGGATAAACACAATGTTGAAAAATGTGCAAATTCCCAGTTGTCGATGTTTTGCATTAATTTATCAAGTTCTTCCTGACATCAATTGATGTTGTGTAGAGTAGACAATGACCACAAAGGCCTTTTAGTTATTCTGAAATATTTATTTGTTAACAATAGGAACGATCTAGTTTAACATAAGATATGTAACACTAACACTTTTGTAGTTTTAATTGCAATACTAAAATAATATGACGCGAATTTTGTAACTTTAAGACATTTTGAAGTTAGAAATTAAAAACAAAAGAGAATTTAAGTGGCAATTCTCGCAAAGAATGAACGGGAAACAAAAAAAGGCAGTGTCGTGAAACCACGATAGGTATATTTATTCTATTAGAAAGCGCAGTCACTCGGACAAAAAAAATGATAACCTTGAAATCAGCACGCGTCATATGCCCCATTGACCCACAACCCTTTTCTTTGGCCACAAGGTGGGGCAGCCCACGCGCCCTTCAAACGTCCGGACGTTTGGACGTTTCACCACTCCAAGACTCGTTTCTTTGTTTGCCGTAATCGCCGGCCCAGAACAGCTGTTCGGTGTGTGCTAAAATCGGCGGAATCCCCAAAGTCGGCCTTACACACGAGCGCGCAGAGTCCGTTTTGCAAACTGCAGTTCGCAAATTATGCCCGCATTAAAATGCACACACCCTAATATTGCAGTGCTTTTATGACGGACAAAGAAAATACGATGCGGAATTACATCGCCGGTTTTAGAGCCAAACGCTGTCTGGAGAGTTATTTACTTAACTTTATAGACGTGGACGGGAGATGAATGTTAGTTCGATCATTGGCGGAGAGACTGAGAAACCAAGGTGAAAACACTAATTTTCATTCGCTTTCTGTGGCGACATGCACAGTACTAAACGTAGCAGTGTTTGAAATCGTATACAATGTGTACATTATTAAATTAGATGAAATGTGCTACCCTAGCCGATTTTCGGTATAAACAAATGAACCATACCCGTGACTAAATGTCTAAATCCAAATAAGTAGAAAATATGAATCTGACTTTTTAATTTAAATGGGATTTGACGAGATCAACAAGACTAAAAGTTGAGATTAAATCGTTTAAACTCCATTAAAAATCCATTTAACTACATCAAAGTCGTTTAAAGGCAATTTAAGTCATTTAAATGGCTTTAATGAGGTTTAACATCCTTTTAATTAAACTGGCGATGGCTTTAAGATGTCTAAAGTCCTTGTAACCAGGTCATATAAGCGATTTACTCATTTACACTAAAATGAAATTCTTTTTTGACAAACGTCTTTTTACACAGATTTCAAGTGATTTACTCTATTTTTAACGATATTAAAAAACATTTTATAATCATTTGCTTAAACTGAATTCAAGTTGTATTACGTCGATGGAAGTTGTTTACAAAACATTAAATTCTTTAATCCAGATTCAACGTCGTTTTAATTAAATTGGCAGTGACTTGACTAAGATTAGAAATTGTTTAGTTGGTTTAAAGTATTTTACAATTTTTTAACGAGATTAAAGTCATTTTAAATACAGTGAAATATGATTTAATGTGATGTCTTTTTCGGGAGATTTCAAGTCGTCGAATCTATTTTAACAAGGCTAAAACACATCTTAACGAGGGAGGTCGCCTCTACGCACGCCTCTCCCACAAGTTTTACCAATAAAGTGAAATAAAACACAACCAACAGTCTAATACATTGGTCCTTCGAGCCGGATAATTAATATGTCCAAGATAATTACTTCGTGCAAGAAAATTAATATATGCAAATAGTAAAACAATGCGTTCTACTGCTAAGAAGAAAGAAGTCGGGTAGCCAGCCGCTAAGAAACAAAGAAACCCAAACGTCCAAAGCCTACAGTGGATCACCGCGATCGTCGAGATTCTGCACTGGTCTTTGTAGCAAGCCAACGACGGCCGCCTGCTTGGTCAGTTGCGCTGTGGAAACAAGGCAGCCAATTCAAGCATCCCTTAATCGAGGAAGGTACAACAGCACGTTAGCAACTGAATCCAAATCAACGCAAGTAATTTTGTTACAGTAGGAATACAGCATGTAGGACCTATCCTAGTCATGGATAGGAAACGCAGAGTCCAAGTCCTACATAAGTCTATTATTTTGTTTTAGTAACAATGCGGTGCACTTGGAATTAGTGACGACCTATCGAAAGATGCCTTTATTCTTTACGACGTTTCTCATCGCCTTCCGGAAATCCGTCTGTAGTGTATTCAGACAATGGCAGTAATTTCATTGAGGCTAAAAACGAGCTAGAATTGTTAGGTACGTTTTTGGTAAATAACGCCACTGATTTAACGCAGCACTTTCAAAATGAAGGCATAAACTGGCACTTCATCCCCGCTCATTCTCCACACTTCGGCGGTTTGTGGGAAGCTGGGGTGAAGATGTCGTACATCATCTAAAGAGAGTAGAAGAAAATACGCTTTTAACTTTTGAGCAATTATATACCTTGCTGTCCTTCTAGATACGTTGGTTCAAGAAATATCTATTTGAAACGTAGCAGCGCCAACTTCTGTTTTCTACGGCCTCTAGATTTAAATTCGAATTTCCATGGAAACCTAGATTTGATACATTTTTAGAATTTTTTGGCAGTATTTTTCACAAAAACCCTAACTTATGTTATACCAGAAGAAAGAGAATTAAAAGTCCTATCAAAATATATAAAAATATACAGGGTGTTTCATTTAAAATTTAAAAAAATAAAATTGATAGTCGTCGAAACAGTTGACTGTAATCTGCAAACTAATATCGTTAAAATCTAGGTAAAAGTATATCACTTAATATATATATACATATATATATGTATTTTATTGGATCCAAAATCTTTAAATACAGTTCTATAAACTGGGGCCATTTTTATAGATCGGATGGTTTACGGGTTGTTCCAGGGTCAAGACAACATTTCTTCAGGAGTAATTCTAAAAACTGTACTAGTGCCATTACCAGGCATACTTTTGGACGAAATGCTTGTACTCCATCAAATTAAAGCTTATTTTGCGGTTATAAACAAGAGGGGCCTTGTTAAAACGCTTAAGCCCAGAAGACATCACATCCTCGAAATGCACGTTGTTATGAAGGCTTGTTAGAAGCTTCTTTTCATTCTGTGGATATCTACTGTTATGCAAATCATAATACCTAAAACAGTTAGAAAGATACCGAGATAATTTCAGTTCGCAACTTCTTGTGCGGAACGTTAGACACCGCTGCAGGTTCATATTTGCTTAAAACGTTTGCGCGTTTGAATTGCGTCCTGACAAACATCGGATGTTGCATGCACATGTTTGCTATGCGTCTTAGCAATGTTATGGATTTGTTGAACCAAGGAGGCGCAAGGCAAACTAAATCTTCCCTAGTTTTGAAACTGCGACGCAATGCTCTTCATGCAATTGTCTAAGCAGTGTCATATTAAAAACTACATGGCTATTGCTTTAAGTTGCAGATATTAATTCCTGGACTAATAAAATGTGCCAATATTTAATAATATACCTAGGAAGGTCAAAAAGTTTCTGTTACGTTTACTGTAGCTCAGAAACTATTGTAAATCAAACCCAATTCCGGTAAGAATAAGATATTCAAAAGATAGTTTAGCTTCAGCAGTTGCTCCAGTTCAATTTAGATCACAACATACACTGTTGTAGCTTGCTATGGTGTCGATTTCTGTTCTATATATCGTTCCATACTTAAAATTCAGTACGGGAAAGATAGGGAAATGTAATTATGGGGAGCTTTTTGCGCGACGTTGCCACTTCCCGGCAGCGACCGACGGTCTAAGTTTACCTGCTGGCAAAGGGATGCGGATTAAAATTAAACAAGCCTTTTTGTTAAGTGCCCTGAAATACAAAAGCGGGATTTATTTATGGTGGGTAGGTGAGTATTTATTTCCAACGAGATTTGTGCTGAAATGTGGCAACGTCGTTCTGCATAAGATCATGTACTGAATTTTAAGTATGGAACGATCTGTAGAGTGATGTGGTAATAACCATTTTCGTTCAAACTCTCTTCTTGTTACTGTATATGAGGTTGTGTCAAAATATAAAAAATCTTTTTTACTGAGAAATCAGTTGTTTTAATCAATATAAATAACTTACCACGAATTATTCATGACAGGTTATAGACTTTTGGTAACTTACCTGAAACAAAAAAAAATAGTAGTTACATAAAATGAAAATATATTGGTAGAAAAGCGCTAATGGTTCATATAGAATGGAAATTTTAATTTAATAGATTCGTTGTCAACAAAAGCAGGAAATTCGGCTACAAACTTTTACTGGCAAAAACATAATTAATATTTGATCCGTTCCTAACAGCTTAGATTAACATTAAGTTTGGCAGAGAATATTAAAACTAAAACTTCCTTGTAAGTCTCATGCTACTTACGGCTCTTTACAGCCTAATTACCTGCCTACTCTGTTTTATGTAATTTAACTCAGGGTTTGTTGACCCTTGGGTGGCTTTAATTAACTCTTTATCATTTCAATCGATTAGCGCACTCAAGACTTGTTTGTTTAATCTGGCATATTATCTAAACCTATTTTTATTCCTTTTATTAATAGTCGACTTATTTGCTTAATTATGTGTGCTTTATTAAGGCCATGTTGTTATGATATCTATGCGGTTTACACCAGAAAATGTAATGTTCTTGTGTTCTTTTACGGTTTGAGCCGCGCTTATATTTCCACTACCAAGCAATTGAATGGCTTATTTCTATTACATAATAACATAAACTACAACTTAATGTCTAAAATTATCGTCAATAAAAGTTAAGCTTTGAATTCATGTAAATGTGTATATCAATTAATGACAAAATGTATAAAACTGCATTCCTTATCTACACTCTTTAAGTTTATTATTCGCTTTAAAGTGATTTGTTAGCCGTTGAATTGCTCTAACAATTAATAGTAGCAAGCTAAACCACTGACCATTATAAGACTCTTCTAGTAAAGCCCTAAAAAAAGAAAGCCTCAAGGCGACGAACGGCTTTTAATGCGCTTTATCCATTCCTACGCCAACTAATCACAAAACAAACATCCTCGTTTAAATTGAGGTGAAATCAAAATTTCACAAAGTCTCGACAAACTGTTTGCTTCTGCACAAGTTCTTATATTCTATTTCATATCCCCAAGCGACCAAAACAAAAATAGACTAATTCCAACACAATGACGCAATGACACTAGAATACCTAATCTGACCTGGAAGTTACTACAATACCGTATTACATCAAACGACAGCCAACCTCATAGCTCTCGATAGAGAACGTCGGATGAGCTAAGACAATTTCGAAATATTACGCATAAATTGACATGAACAACCCATATTAATTCTTCATAAACATCAGCTGTCAGTTAGAGTCACTTTTGTTTGTTTGTTAATGGACAAGGTCTAGGCATGCAGAGTACCAGGTATCTTAGACACCGACTGCTATAGTCATATGGTCAAAGTCCTACTTAGAATTTTGCCGAGACTAAGGAGTTCCAACCCTAGCAAGGGATCTTTTACATGCTACACATCGTAGTAACATGGGACCCACGGAACCCATGGAACCTTCAAACGGACTTAGTAGTCCCGACCATAAGCAAAACTGCTATTCTACGACAACCGTATCGGAACCCATAATCCGTATCCTTTTTATCTTCATATTATAGTAATTAAGTCCGTTTAGGGCAACTCAAGTGAGACAGAATGTGACCAAATTATACGGTAACGGCAAGATATGCCCAACAATTCTCCAAATAGCCGTAACAGATGCTTCCCATCTTAGCCCTTTTTCAAATTTTTGCATCTAATTAGCAGTAGGATAATGATTAACTAACAATAAAACTAATCAAAAATGAAAACCATTTATTCTAAAACACACTGCACATCCGAAAGTATATCAAATATAAAACATTTATAAAGTACCAAACAAATTTATTGTGAAGTTATTTTCGTGGTTTACCATGAAATGTCAACACTCAGACTTGAAAATGGCATGTTTGATGTACAGGTTTACAAACTATCACGCAATATCTTACTTTGGCCCGCTGAACTTAATGGTTAGACCTTGCACCTATCATAAATATACATACTAGCCAACATATTTTGTATATCCAAGGAATATTCACTTCTGTAACTCGACTCGCCCATTGAAAATGCAATTAAATGTAGATATCCCAAATGTAGGAACGAAACCGAAAGATCGGCGTTGCCACAAATTAATTTCCTGTTTTTATGTGGGATACGATAACGCGCTCACGACAAGAATTTATGTTTAATTATCGCAGTCCCCTCAGCTGCATCTGATTATCTGCTGTTAATAAAAATGCTTAAACCCCGTCGTTTTTGTTCTCGCATAATTAATAAACGTCTGGGCCGAGCTGTGCCTCTGGCATATGCAGAAAAAGTGCAGTTACATTCGTAAAAAGCTTTTAATTCCTGCATTGCACCAAAATAGCCGGCTGCATCTGCCGCCTGTCCATCAGAAGAAAAATGCGAATAAAAATTTATTTATAACGTACTATTTTCGAAAATGCCCAAAATACGGCTGCCCAGTAAACTTGTGGAATGTACTTCGCCATCAGTGTTATTTGTAAGATGCGTAGTGGTTTTGGTTGCAAATCTGCAATCGTTTTAGGACGTGTGAGGTTTGCTAAGATTATTTTATTCCCACCAAATGTCCAAACGCTGATATAAATGTCTAAAATACATCATAAAACTTAATGCGACTACTGCAGATCTTTCCGAGATTTCCAAGGATTACTAAAGATATTCAAACATCATTAGCAATTATTAAATATATATAATAATAACACGAATTATCGAAGAATTTCTAAAGACCATTTTGAAAATTCCCAACTAAAAATTACGAATTTTTCAGAAAATCACCAAGGATTTTCAAGGATTACCGTCAAATGTCCAAACACCAATAAGAATTTCTAGAATGTTCATAAAATTATGACCACATTTTCAACAATTACCGCAGAGCTTTCACAGTTTTCCAAAAATTACGCAAAGACACCCAAGGATTATTAGAGATTATTAAATCTTACCACAATCTTCTACGATCCACAGAGATTACGAACGATTTCCAAAGAATAGCACGAATTACTGAAGGATTTCTAAAGGTCAATTTGAAATTTTCTAACTAAGAATTACCGAAAATTCTGAAGATTACCAGAGATTTTCAAGTATCGCCACCAACTATCCAAATACTGATGAAAACTTTTAAGACTCATGAAATTGCAACAACATTCCCACAATTACCTACGAGCTTTCACAAATTTCCAAAGATACTAAACGATATCCAAACACTATCAGAGATAACTGAATATTACCACATAATACCGAAGTATTTCCAAAGGTTATTTTGAAATTTTCAAATTAAACGTTACCGACGATTATCAGAGATTTTCAAAGATTACCACTAAATGTTCAAACACCGATAATAAGTTTTAAAAGACTTTCAAAAAATTACTTTCACAGATTTCCAAAGATACTGAAAGTACAAAAAGATACCCACATATTATTGGAGATTATTAAATATTACCATAAATTACCACAGATTTACACAGAATAGCACGAATTATCGAAGGATTTCCAATTTTGAAATTTCCCAACTAAAAATTAGGAAATTTTCCGAAAATTACCAAAGATTTTCAAGGATTACCACGAAATGTCTCGGAACACCGATAACAATTTCTAAAAAATTACCGCAGAGCTTTCACACTTTTCCAAAGATTACTCAAAGATACCCAAAGATTATTAGAGATCAGATTATTAAATCTTACCACAATCTTCTACGACCTACAGAGATTAGTAAAGATTTCCAAAGAATAGCACGAATTACTGGAAGATTTCTAAACGTTATTTTGAATTTTTTTAACTAAGAATTACCGAAAATTCTCAAGATTACCAGATATTTTCAAGGGTCGCTACCAATTATCTAAATACTGATAAAAACTTCTAAGATTTTCATAAAATTGCAACAAAATTTCCCACCTTTATCGCAGAGCTTTCACAAATTTCGAAAGATTACTAAACGATATCCAAACATTATTAGAAATAATTGAATATTACCACATAATTTTCTACCATCAACCGAGATTACTAAAGATTTCCAAAGGTCATTTTGAAATTTTCAAATTAAAAGTTACCGACGATTATCAGAGATTTTAAAGGATTACCACTAAATGTTCAAATACTGATAGAAAGTTCTAAAAGACTTTCATACATTTCCAAATATACTGAAGATACTAAAAGATACCCACACATTATTGCAGATTATTAAATATTACCACATCATTTTCTACCATCGACAGAGGTTAATAAAGATTCCCAAAAATTTTCAAAGAATAGCACGGATTATTGAAGGATTTCCAAAGGTCATTTTTAAATTTCTAAACTAAAAATTATCAAATATGTCCGAAGATAATCAGAGATTTTTAAGTATTACTTACCACCAAACGACTGAATATTTCTAAAACGCTTCATAAAATTACTACAAACATTTCAACGATTACTGCAAAGCTCTCACAAACTTCCAAAGATCACTAAAATAATGCAAACATTATTAGGGATTACAAAAGATTCTCAATGATTTTCAAGAAGGAGTACTACAGAAAGATTTCTAAAGGGTACTATGTTTTTCAAATTTTGCTAAAAATTGCCAAACATTTGCAAATATTTTCAAGGATTACCACCAAACGTCCAAACAGTGACAAATTTCTAGACTTAATAAAATGACTATACGATTTCCAACCACCTCTCAAATATTTCCGAAGATTACTACAAAATATTAAAGGATTGTTATAAATTATTAAGTTTCCAGAGATGTTCAAAAGATCGACATTACTACAGATTGCTACCAAAACTTCCAAATAACTGCCAAATATTAACACTCTCAAAGATTGCCAGAGATTACCCAAAGATTTGCAAATATTCCTATAAAATATAAAATATACTAAGATTGTTAGAAATTGCTAAAAATTTCCATACCAGTATTTCCAAAAATATCGACATATTAGAGATTACCAAAAGATTACAACAAAAATTCCAAATATTGCCAGAGATTAACAAAGATTTATATTGATTGATTGCCAAAGATTTCAAAATAATAGCAGGAATTGCCGATACATTGTAATGGTTCACTGCCCATAGAAATTCTAATTGCTTAATTAACTAAATGAATAAGATCAACATGAGCACAGAATTAAATATTTTATCTACTGCAAAATAATCAATACTTTACATTAATAAGTACACTTGATGTGAGCACCAATAACTAATAATTTGAGGGATATAAGTTAGCATGAAACACAGCAGGTTTCAGAAGGGTTACATTCAGAGTTTCAGATATGATAAATGTTCGGAAGGGCTACTGCAATTTAATTTGTAACTGAAGGAATTGAGTTTATTATTGTCAGACATAATGTGAACAGAATAATACAAAATGATTTGTTAAATACAGAAAGAATATGAGCGTTATGTAGTAAAACTGTATAAGACAGCAAAAGGGAGGTTAACTGAAATGTAAACGAAATCGTGCTAGCAAAATAATAATTGCAGAGAGCAATATAAATGGAAGGCAACCGATCGAAAGACAATTAGTGAGACGTTAAATGAACTCCAAGTGTATCAGTGCATTATAAACAAAAGTGATTTAAAAGCAGAGCAAGTGTTCTAACAATTATTTCAAGAAAAAGACAATATTAGTGGTTAGGTAAAGACATGACAACAAAACTAGAGTCCATAAGGTTAAACATGTTATCAATGTTAATTTCCTTTATACAAATTTTGAAACTCTGGTTGCTAGGGGACCTGACTGTCATTTGTTATGAATAACTCAACAAGCTTGAAAATGTGTGTTGGGGCCACATTTAGTTCCTCAATACTCATGTAAAAATGTAAATAAAAAAGTTGTTACTTATACTAATTGTGGTTAAAGTTATTCACGAGTGCCCTGTGCATCTGTGGGTATAGTTTGCCAGGTGTTAAGAGGTCCAGGTGAAGCAGATAAGCCAGCAGAGAAATTCGTCCAAGTGCGAGTGGCTTCGGGAGCCCATTACTTATGCAAGCAGCTTCGCCCAGCTAGAAGAGTGCCTGATATTTGTAGGGAGGACATTCAGAAGCCAGTGCGTGCCAAAAATTCAATCGACCAGCCATTCACAAGTTGATTATTCCTGTGGCGTCATTTGGGGAGCGATATCCAGCGTCCGAGAAACCTCCGATTAAGGTAGAATTTCACAGGGAAAGCGTTGCCGTAGGTCCATTATTTTTAGACTTCAGCAAGTTCAGAGTGTCTACGAGCTGGAGAGCCATATTCCAGTGCTCCAGGGCCGTCCAGTTTCCAGAAATTTAGGTAGAGTCCTTTGAAAATGCGAAATGACGCGGCATTTTTAAGAACGAGCTTAGCTACGTCACAGTATAAATGTTTACCTGACGCGTCTATGCCATTTTGGTGGTTTTAGAATTCAATTTACGCTGTTTTGTGCACTAGCAGATTATTGTGTTTGTTGAGTCAAATTTAGAGGTTAGCTAAATGTCAGATGAAATTGTGCATTTGTCCGAAATATTTGAGAGTATTTGTCATACAACAAGTTATTTGTCCTACCAAGTTTTCCTAAATTTTAAGAACCTACGACCCTGAACCAAGATTGTCTCATGCCAACGGAGTTAGCCCAGTGTTTATTGCAAATAGATAAAATAAGAGAAGGGCAGTGAACCATTTAATTGTTGGAATTATTATTACACTCTTTTAACTCTGAGTTTGACAGGTGAATTTCAATTGAAACTTAATATAATAAAATTATAAAGTGTAGTTTTCCTTGACAATAATTTATTTTATATTTAAAACACTTATTTATTATTAGGAGGAGAGTTATTACAATATTTCCAACTGTTACTACGCGATTTCTAAACTTTGCATACAATTGGCAGCAATTTACAAGGATTGCCACCAAACATTGACAAACATTTCTAAAGGCTTTATAAAATTACTATAAAGTTTACACCGATTACTGCAGAACTCATTTCAAAGATTGCCAGAGATTAGCGAAAGATTACTACAAAATCTTTAAATATTGTCAGATATTACTAAATGTTTTCAAACATGTTGACATATTATTACTAGCGATTACTAAAAGATTGCTTATTTTCCAAATATTGCCAGAAATTAACAAAGTTTGCTGGAATACCAGAGATATTCAGTATTTTAATAGAAATTTTGAATATAAATTCGCCTTAGTTACAACCATTCCGATGTGCCTAGTAAATATCAAGAATCATGATCACTTGGCAAAAGCGCTCAATTCTTGAAATACGTCGGGTCTTAATTTTGTCTAGGATTCAAGAGGAAATTAAGTTTAAACCAGAAAGTTTCTCGGTTTTTCGACAGGACTAATATAAACCTATTAAAAACATTCAGCAGCCTTTATCAAAATAAAAAGAAATAATTCAAAGGACACACTGTATCCTTCGTTTTTCCATTAGACACATATTCGCAGCCTTGCTAGAAAACGATTTACGAAAAGCGTCAATAAACCAAGGCATAATAATATATCCAAATGCTTTGCATTTGTCATTCAAACACGTTTTTCTAACCATCTCCAAGAGCCCAAGATGGAACAATAATGTATAATCATTATTTTAAAAGTGACAAATCGCAGCTTCTTTATAATGCTTGTCACTTCGATAAGTAAATTTTTCAATTGCTCATATAACTTAATGGTGTAAGCGCTATCGCTAAAATGCAAATCAAGGTCGGGCCGGCGATAACCCGCAGCAGTTTGCAGAAACAAGCGCCTCGCGCCGTCCAAATTTGAATAAATTCCGTTTACGTTGTTTCGCCGTTAGTCATCGTCACGTGCGAGTGATACCTTTGATGAGTTTACATTTACCTCACGCTTTTCGCCTTATCGTTGGGCCGAGGAAAACGGGCACGGCACAAAACCTACAGGACTGACATTTGGACGGTTTGCTTTTCCGGAGCTGAATTTCATGGCTCACGATATGCATGACCTACCTCACCTTGCTACGCCAACGTACTGCTTTTTGTAATTACCGGAGAATGGAAAATATTCCGTGCGGCTCGAGGTAAAAATTAACGGTCCCCTTAATGTCGCGTGGTAGACAAAGACGAGTGCTCGTAAAATAAATTGCCCTAATCTCGTTATGTCCTGGCATTAGTCACGTACCACATTAACGCGATGATATCGGAAATCCTACGGCATGGTCAGGCTGTGTGCATTTGAAAATCCTGGGACATGGTAACAATGGCACTACCGTTATTCCATTAGCAACTAACGGTCAATTTTAAAATAACAAACACAGAAATAGTAAAATAATTTAAAGAATTAAAAAATATATTACAAGGTTATGGGTAAGGCTGTATCAAATAACGATTTAATTTTCTGAAATTATAACATGCGCCACATGGATACATATATGGATACATGATTGATGTATATATTCGATATCCGGCATATTTCAATTCAGCCACATATTCCAGTATATCGTTATATTCGATACTTAGATATCTACGGTATATGAGATGAGTTACATTAATACTTTTACCAATATGTCGCACCTCTCTCTAGCTATGACGCTATGAGTAAGATTGGATTTTTTCTTGATCGATTGATGTATAGAGATCGATAGATAATGTGCAACCTGCATTTGTTAATGGAATTACATATACTTGCTGTGCTACATAAAGACTAACTTTTAAAGTTTTAATTAAAAAAATGAAATTTGAATTCCCCTGACATGCTTTCATAACTTTATCGCAGATGTATAAGAGGAAAAATCATTAATGTACTAAATTATTGCCTCCCCCTTATGATTTACAAAGCACTGTATATAGATATCAAAACCAACACAGTTTGATATAACTGTAATTAATAGTATGTACATAATAACTTTTGCATAGCTTTAGCGAACTCACCACTGCAGTATATGATACAGAAATAGCCTTCCACAAGGCTACGCAAATATAACCAAGGACAGCTCTCTTTACCTTTAATTTGTATATATAATCAGCTGCTTTTCATCGGTTCGCTGTTTAATGCTTCTCTAGGACAACTAAGCTTCCGGCAGTTTAGATGTGTTACTAAGGTATGTCATTAAATACCTTCAGACTTGCAAATCGTACATTGCCCGTTTTCATCCCGCGCGGGCGATGCTATCGCAGGGGGCACAAACGCTCTGTACTCGATCCAGTTTCAAAGTTCGTTGCCAAGCCCGAATTTCGACATCAGTGGCTGCGTGCCTAATTAAATCAAAGGCCTCAGTCGTGCGAGTTGGTTTTCAGGGAGATTCGTCTTTTTCACTAATAATTACGGCACAATCAACTTGGAGATGATCCTAGGATGTAGTTTATCGACCGTGGCACCGCTTCCATCTCCGAACACGACGCCATGTGTTCGAGTTTCTGTTCTGCGGAACGGCCATTAAAATGCGTTATGGCGGATAATGAAAAATAAGTTAAAATGTCCATTAGCGACAACGTACGCGGAATTTGCTTGGGGGACCGGAGATAACGCTTCTGGTTACGTCGGAAGGTGTACGTGATCCTGGGCCTGTACGTTGTATTGCTCGTCCACCGTTATGCATCCTCACATTTACGTTATTACAAGCGGATAAAAAGTAATTCTAGCGATAAATTAATTAACGAGGTTCATGCCTAACGCAACTAAATCTTAACCAATTTAGTAATTTCAAAGATTTTTTTCCAATTTTTCTTAATTACGGTGTAATTGGATGATGTTCTGGATTTAGAATAGATAAATGTTTTGATTTCGATGCTTCTGCCATCCTTGTGGCCAGTACTGTTTGTAATGATGACTATGAGATATTCCCAGTTATCCTCTTTCCCAGCAAGAGTTATTGGGGCCTGTTCATTAGATATGCATTTAACACGACGAAGCACCTGCACACTTCTACTAAAGTGACTACGTAGTCACGACATACCATGAATTATTTCCAGAGGTCTAAGGCAGTTCGCCGAATATCCACAACGCTGAAAGCCAAATATGCCCACACCGCCGACCATCTGAAGTGAAACAAACGATCAAAGGCTGCACCTAACCTAAACAAGCTAGAACACAGCATCGTATCCTTCAGCGTAGCGGTCATCTTTCGGCAATGTGGACATACTTAGCTTTCGGCGTTGTGAGCATTTGGCGATGTGTCCAAGCTCCCACCAAAAGTCGAATATACCCACAACGCCAAAATATACCCGCATCGCCGATAGGTTACGACACATCGCCGAAAGATGAGGACACAACGCCGGCCATCTGAAGCGAAACAAACGATCAAAGGCTGCAGCTAACCTAAATGAAGTAGAACAAGACATATCTTTAGGCGATGTGGGCATATTTGGCTTTCGGCGTTGTAGGCATTTGGCGAACAATCCACTTCAATTTGAAACAATAAAGAAGCCGACCTGCAATTGACTAATTAAAATAATTGATGGTAGTAAAAAAATCGCAGATCAACCCCCCTACCGTTTATACACCACCGCAGCTCTAAAAAACTCTTTACTCACCGCAATGGCCCTAGCTAACTCAAATATCGGCGGCCTTAGATCGTAGGTTCAAATCATCAGCTATGTACCCTGGAATATCTTCAAAAAAGGAAAGGAAATGGAAATGGGCGCCAGAAATCAAAAGATTTCAAATAATAAGAAAAATAAACTACAAGTGACTAGCGTTTAATTAATAATCAATAATAGAAAAGTCTTGAAATGTCAGTAGTAAATTATCAGAATAATTAAAATGCAAATAATATTATAACCAAATTGTGTACGTGTACTGAAGGTTGCGACACGCATAAAATTAAAAAACCCCTTTCGGGTTATTTTAATATCTTTAAATTCAAATTATTCATGATTTATGCATACCTCAATCATTTAATAATACCTTCCGTTTAGGCTATTGAAATAAAAAAGCGTGACTGTACCTTTTACAGAGGGTCGAAATACACATCAAAATAGCAACTTTAAATATAGCATAATTAGATATAAGCATAAAAATTTAAATATTAAAATAAGAGTATGTATGAAATTGAATGTTACATTACAAGTTAATAATTGCGAAACGTATGCATTTAAATTTTAAATATTTACGGTTTTAAAATGTATAAATGTAAAATACAGGTATTGAAGATACGATAAAGCACAAACTAACCTCGCTTCTCCAACGCTCATAAACGGCTAACAGGCAAACGCCGGCTAGGGGTTGCTACACCCTTCAGTTCAACATAAAGTGGTCGTGAACTGCATATAATGGACGAGGTCGCCGTGGATGCCCGGTGATTACAGCGGCAGCATCCACACCTTGCAGCCAAAAACGAAGAACGCCAGCAAGTGTCGAAAATGAGATTAAACTAGCCATAGTTTCCGAGATGAGTTCGTGGATGAAATTGATAATTAAGAGCGAAGGAAAATATAATTACTATGGAGATAATAAGATAGAAAAGCGCAATCGTACCTGATCATAATCAGCCCTTAGAAACACACTGCTCATTGAAATTGGTTGAGCGCACGTAATTTGACTTGAACAAAATCAAACCTCGGCCGCGCGAAATGCGCCGCCTGAGGCGAGAAGAATGAGTGACTCGGACGAAAATTTCGTTTCTAAAGGGAGACTCGCACTCTGATAAGAGATAGCGCAGGTCGAGAGGGCATCGTGCAAACGATAGGAACTTGATCCAGGTATAAAATGCGTTGGTTTGGAAAATTGAAGAATTTGAAATGCAAAAGGATTTATAATTCAACTAAAAATATACAGGTTAAGCCTGAAATAATTGGATAAATGGCGAAACAATTAGGCTAAGCCAAAAAATTGTTTCAAATTCTTTCCGTCTTGTCAATAGTCTTTTTATCAAATGGAGATGTAATTCTAGTTATACGTATCGTAACGGTTTCGTAGATACGTGGTCACTGCAGACTTGTCTTTTAAACTTTATCTATTCATTTATTATCTGTATTTGGTATCATATTGTTATGTTCTCGTTTCCATCTTTCTTTGTTTCGCCCACTATCTGTCTTGAAATGTCCATTACCTTGCTTCAATTGCTGTAATTTGTCTCCACCTAACTTATAAATAAGTTCGTGACTGTTATAGCGTGTTTACATTTTCGCTAGTATCCTTTGCAATGAGCCTTCCTCTTTCGGAATAACATATTGATTTGTTTCACAATTTCACAATTTTTAGCAAAGCCCCATTACGATATTTCTGAGAATTTCGTCTCCTACTATGAAGATATATTTGATTAGTTTCATGATTTCCTTTACTATTCGTATTTTCTTTAATGGCCATATCCTATCTACGAGAGAAATTGTTATCAAAGGCCTTTTCTAGATTCGTTGAAAAAAGTACAAGTAATTTATACATACAGCCGCCAAGAGAGGTTTACATACAATAGGAAACAGTCGAATTAATTGAAAAACACCTTCCTGTGCATCAATTTCTGTTACTAAGTAATTAATTTCTGCTGTTTCTAACAAAAAAGAAATGCAAATATGTTAAAAATATGGAAATCTTGAAGATCATGCAATAAGCCCAGTCGGGTGACGATATACTCTATATTAGAAAGAATGTGCTAGGACTCCATTACGGATAAAAATATCGAGAATGACACGACAAATGTGTACATCGTCTAGTGACAGGTTATTAATGCACAAAAGCAATGATTAAAAATTCATAAAGAGCTTTACACGCAAGTACAGCCCACAACACTTTTATCCGCCGTGAGTGCGGTTCGCGCCCGCCGCACTTTTTTGTTCGCGTTGGACTGCAGTCCGCAACGATCGCTCCGCATTTCTCTCCCTTTTACGATGTTCACCTTGTATCTGTTGGGTCCCATTTTGGTCACAAGTAAAAACCTGAGCTATGTCCAAATTATTACTTTTATTTACGTCTCAGTTCCTCACCAAAAATAGACAACAGACAGACAGGCGGAATTGAGAAAACATGTTTTTCGTCATCTAGAAACCCCCAAACGTGAACATCTGAAGACATCTCGGAAAGTGATTTTTTCACGATTACTTACTACTTTTCTCATCCTTCAGACGAGCACAAACATTGGACCTTCCATAATCTCCTTCTTTATAGTATTAGTTCAATATTTACGTGTCCACCGGCCACAAAAATAAATGCAGGTGAATCACGATTCATCCTACTAGAAGAAACGAAGACGACAACTAGTTTACCAAAACACAGGAACCGAAACAATAGCCACCGCCCGACCGCCATGTAATCATCAGCCGGAATATTTACATTTTAATGCAGGTTGGAATAATTTTCGAATTAAAATCATTAAGCAAAACAATGGAAATACAGTACGCGCTTATCTTCGAATAGCAGGAAGCCGTAATTACGGAAACAGCCCGTTTCAGCTTTCAGAGCTCGGCCTAAGTGCGCCACAGGTGTGCCTCATGTGTCGGCGCCGTAAAAACGCGACTCTCCGAAAACCGTCGTAAATGAGGATCCGGTCATTTAAAAAGGCATAACCTTTCGACGAGAATACGAAACGTGCCGCAATAAAATGCTGAAATATTACACGGCGAAATTACAGCCAGCCGACTGAATGAGAAGTTTAACTGTAATATTCAGCTGCAATAACAGTTACCTCGGTTATAACGTTCCTGGCCTATGGTGTGGAAATTAATCAACGCTTGTTACGACGGTGGATTACAATACAAAGTGAAGAGCAACGTCTTGAAAATGTGCATTACTTAAAATGTTAAAGGAAAATTCTTGTCTTAATAAAAGAACGATATAATTGATGTACGATTTCCATATAAAAGCAAATGTAAGACAATAACCAAAACTAAATGTTTACGAGAAAATAGGTCACGTTTGAAAATTATTGAACCAGCAAATACTACTTACATTTACTTTAATTTTATTGTCGGCGGTCCCAAAAATATAATTATACATATGTTGAAGCAAACGTAATCAAATCACAATAAAGAGAAATTCAGCACCAAAAAAATCTACTATTGAAATTCTAGTATTCATTTTGAGTACAGACTTATAAATAAATACTTGATAATGTATAGGAAAGTTCGTTTGTACGGAAGCCATCTTAAATTCGATTCTTTATTAATTACGACCAAGCACCGGACAGTTTTGCTTTAAATTAATTAAATTTTAATTTTGGCACTATTTGCATGATAATTTAATTACCAAACTCGTTTTGCCCAGGAGAGTCCCGCAAAGCGCGACGTATTTATGATACTTGGCCTGCGCTGTGTCCGTAAGATTATATTTGCCGAATAATTATTTGCCAAATAAAATGGCTCATCAAAAAGTCAAACAAAGTTCTAAATATAAGTGTGCCTGTTTAAACTAACTTCGATGCGATATAAAAACGGCTCTCTTAATTTGTTTTGACGTAACTTATAATAGCTTCCGTGGGTTTATTAAATAAATCAGTATTCAGTGTATTCACTATACAGGTTTTTGCAACTTTTTGAATGCGCCGTTTATGCAAATAATGAACCTAAACTAATATATTTAAAACCAATGGAAGAACAAAAATTAATTAATTGTACACACGATCTGGTAGAAATATTACGTTGTTTAAATTCTGGTGACTGTTTAAAATTTCATAAAATGAAGAAAATATTGTCTCGTCAGAAAGCATAATATTCATATGCAAAAGATCGATGCGTCATAATTTCCATTCCCAACCATAAAGCAAAAATCGAGACGTGTGTCACTTCCAGGTTTCAAGATATGATTTAAAATTTTGAGATACAAAAATATATCACACACAATGTACTCAAAAATCCGTTTAAAAAGGTAAAAAAGAATGACCAAAAACTTCAAACCACATCACTAAAGTATTAGATATCAACCAGGCCATATGGTAACTACTAAAACAGATGATATGAATTTAATTAATCTGCCCGCTTTCCGCGCGCAAAAGTCCGCACACGGTTGGTGAGGCGCTGCCGTGTATACCTGTTTCTCGAAGCAAATTTAACCATCGGATGTCTCAATACTGTCTATGACTGGCTAAATTCGAAGGCAAGACAAATTTATAAACTTTACCTGGTACACCAAAAAGCGCGGATTTAGGTCAGCTACAACATGATGCAGATCAAATAATTCTAGCTAACCCCTAGAAAACTTATAGCTAAATGAAATAAAACATATAGCAATTCGACTCCCACCTCTGAAAATAACGGCCTCAAGGTGTTTAAATACTGCGATGGTCGGCAGCAAAATTTAGTGAAATTTTGTGGCCTAACCATTCCTGTTCGCCGAAGAACCTGAGAGCCTTCTCTGTGTCCAAACCTCCATAAGGTCGCCACGAGTACATTAGCATTTTCACCGGACGGACATCCCTGGACGCCTCAAAACTATCCCTGCACCAGGAGGCCAAACCAAGCTTTGCCTCCACAATACTTCAGTCCAGGCCGAACCTCTCGTTCACCGGGAACTACACATCTACCAGGAGGCCGCCTAGTTGTTCACCAGTTCCACAGCCTGTCCAGGTTGAATCTCCCAACGCCCGGCAGTATGCATCCTCCAGGAGGCCGAACCGTTGTTCCTCCCCGCTTCCGTCACATCCAGGCCGAAACAGTCCCGCGGGGTTTGCCTTTTCTCTTTCTTGGTCTAAGCAAACTGAAGAACCTGAAGTCGCCACGGGATGAGATGCTAAAAGCCACGCGATATATAGGAATGGACAAAGTCGATTTACTCAGGAGAAGAGTGTGGAAACTACAGAACCATTGCTCCCATACCATAACCTAGTTAAGTGCTATTCAGACTTACAACCATCCATGAGCGTTTAAAAGCACACCTTCGACAAATACCTGAAAAAAGGCTGACTTCATTTCAGGAAACATGAGAACAGTTGAAGAACCACTTCTGGAGGGCTGCAAGAACGAAATGAAACGCAGTTTAGCAATTGAAGAAACTGCGTTGGGGGACTAACTAGATGTAGAAAGACCACCAGATTTTAAAGCGCACGAAGAAGGGATTGGTTAACACCCTTACATTTCCAATATCTATATATGGGTAAAAGGCATGGACCATAAACGCTGCAAGTCGGAAGATAATAGGTTTAGAAATAACCTGATGCCGCAACATGCTAAGAATTCACCAATCACAAAATCAACTTGTCTATCTTACAAATGGACATCGCCTACCCTCCATACAAAGCAAAATAATAGTCACGTCGAAGGGACGGCATAGAAAATCTAATGATCCACAGAAAAGTAAATGAAAGAAAAAGACGTCGATCCACAACTAGTTTCCTAGACCAAATAACAACTATACGAACATTCCAGTGGAGCAAACTATGAGAAAGGCGAAAGATCGAGCGACATGGAGCAACTTGTAAACTCGGAATTACAATGAGGTCACATCAAAAATATTTGGACGATTGTGTAACTATTCCAAAACCAACATGAAAGTAGCACTGTTAAAATATACTTTTTGATCTAACCGCTAGTAATAATAATCTCATTATTGTGAGTTACTTCCGACTAGGGCTGGGATTTTCTTGACATATATCGACATATTCCATACATCAATGTGTTGAAGTATCAATGTAATCTCTATATTGGAAGTATCGACATGGCCAATATATTGGATATTTTTCGATGGATTCTGCATTTCGCTATACCGATGGATATATAGCGTTCATAGGCCACTTACGCCCATAGTTGGGCAACTTTTCCTTATCCCTTTTCTTCCATATCCTAATACCTTCTGGATCTACCTCTTCTTGGTACGCCCCCTCCTTCTGCATATGAGTGTAGCACTCCTTTTAGTTATCTTTCCTCCTCTCTACATGTCCCAACAATCTTATTCGTTGTGGCTTTATATACTGTGTGGTTGCTTCGTACGTAACTATTGGCTGTTTTATACATTTGTATTTTCAGTTTTTCCGAAAAGGCTTTTGAATTTAGTATCCCCACATCACAACTCAATGTTACCGTTATTTACGCTGTGACTCTTGGCTTTTTCTATTTTCACCTCTTTTCCACTCTCTACCTTGATTATAAGTCGCTTTTGCTTTTTCTCCAATTCGCATATCTTTGTTTTTTATGTATTTCTTACAAGTTCTACCTTCCGTGTCGCCCTCTATGAGTTTTTTATTATACCTTTCAGTTCCTCCTTCGTTCTCGACAATAAAGCGATATCGTCAGCATATGTCAAGCATGGGGTGCTTTTGTTTACTATCGTGTCCGTTCTATTTATTCCACTTTTACCTTTTCCATAATTATGTTAAACAAGGTTGTAGAGAGCGGATGTTCCTTTTTCACATCGGAATTCGTTTTGAATGGGTAGCAGTGACGTTAACTTTTCTATTGCTTTCTTTAACAGCATTATTTCTGTACTTGATATTTCATTGTTTCGTATAGTTTTTTATTTTTATGGAATCGTTCGCTCTCCAAAAGTGTTTTATACACAGCGGCTAACTCGATGTTATACTCATAACTCATTATTTGCATTTGTCTTCCAGTACAAATTTGATTCGTTAGTGAACGGCCCTTCATGAAACCAACCTGGTACTCTCCTATTACTTCTTTTGCGTATATTTGCAGCTTGTTGAAAATTGCTGTCGCTAAAATTTTATATGTAGTATCCACAACGCACTTTTTGTGAAAATCAAAATCCTCCGCGGAGGCATGATGATCCGCTAAATGATTAGCAGCCGAGCGGAATTTACAGTAAATGCTTTACTGTGAAAGACCAGTTGCTGCCCGGGCACCTACTAACTCTGTACGGGTTGTAACAATAGTTAATTTAGCTGGGGGGTTGATGCTGACTTATGCAAGGCCGAGTACTGTAACGTCGGTGCTAGAAGTACGAAGGTGCTAGGGGGGCGGCTACCTCCGATCAATACAATTGTTATTATCGATGAAATGCCGCCGCCACTGGCCCAAAAAACGCCCACACTTTCTTTGTTTGCCCCGCTATTAACTATACTTTGTAATGTCTTGGAGGCTCCATTATATTTTACAAGAAAGTCTCCATTGTGCAGATACTTATCAACATAAGGTCAGGTGCTCTGTCCCAATTATCGACATTTATGCCCCGCGAGAGAGTAATTCAATCCACTGAACCCATCTATGCTATAAGTAATTTCAGGAAGAATGACATTTGTTCGCATTTCGATGCCATCAAAATATGATCCGCTCGTTCGCATTTACACCCTAACAGGTTTTCGACGTCGTGGCACAACAGTAAAAAAAGTTAATCACTTGCATTGATAGGCGCGTAGGGCCCTGCAGCGACCCATATCATCGGTGCGTCAAAATCGCCCATCCAGATTTCGAGGATTCGCCTGTCAGCGGCGATAGGCAGACGCGCGCAAACCTAATTAAATTACGCGCTTCATAAAAGTCTCGCCAAGGTCGTATCGATTTCAATTATCAGAATTATACATTACCTAATAACACTTCTTTTCCGAACACGAACGGCTGTCAATATTATCAAACTAGAACGCACGCCACAGGTCGATGCCCTCTTCACAATGGTGCGCTACCTTATGCATATTACCTGGTAATATGCTTAGCTATGTGTCGTGTGTTGCACATCTATACAACCTTCATTTGGGAAAGGTTTGATGGATGTGTACTTTCGACTGTCGAATACGTCAATTTTCGACAAGTTATTTGTATCACACCTGCACGCATCAAAAGTTCAATTGTAGGATGTTCATAACTTTCGTGAAGTTTTGTTCAATAAATCCTCAATTGTTTGTCTGAAAAATGAGAACAATAAGCAGCATGTCTTATTGTAGAAGAATGTCCGCAAACATTATAAATTTAAGGAAAACTGGCGGGGAGGATTTGAGGGTAACGACACGAAAAGCCAAAAGAATTTTACAGCAAGTAGGAAGGGTCAAGTGTACCTATTTACAGTCTTACGAGTTACAATTACTCTAACAAGACTGCTATTTTTCCCATTTAACCGTCTGCCATAGTTGCTGAGAGGCTAACATGCAGAATGAGAAAAAACGTCTCTTGATAATAATAATAATTTTATTTATTTAGCACTTGGCTAGTTAGTAGAATTCGTAGAAAAGCCTTAAATGCATTTTTTACCTTAAAAATTTCGAGATCGTCCTTTTGTAAATGACCACAACTTTGTTAGTTTTGAGAAAAATCGTGTAGTTGGCGAATTTCAAGCGAAATATTTCAGTTCACCGCTATTCTGAACCGCAACCTTCAATTTATTTATTTGTATATGTGACACTGTTGGAATTTCACTGATTGAAGAAAATTAACAATATACGTTCTACGCACTGCTACTCCGTTTCTAGTTATTACACGTCTAAGATTCAAATGAAACTTTTCACTTTACGGACAGCACGAATCGGATTTAAAAAAACTTGACTGCACACAACACCAGCCGAGTGCTGTTTAGTTATTCTGAAAAATGCCCAAAAACAAACAATTTACATAAGGGCGAGCTCTAGAAATGATCGAGAACAACCTGTAGTTTCCAATTTCCGCAAAACGCATTTTCTGCCGTATATGATGGGCGACTCGTACCTGACCTGCATGCCAATATTGCTGAGAGAATTTTATTGCTCGTAAAAGCAGATTGTAGCACCAAATTGAAATGGTTCCATACCGAAGACAATTAAACGTAGGGAATGAAGGACCTTAGCTACTGCGTCTGAGTGGTAATTGGATAATTCACTGCCAACACTCAAGAATTACGATTTGTGAAAGAAATGTAAGTGATAACAGTAGACATAAATGACCTTAAATTCTTTGTGCATTTCCCATAAACGAAGAGAAACGCTAAACTTGAACATGTAAAGTTAGATTATAAATGTTCTCGATATGCATTTTCCAATGTTTTCACTTATTTTGGCTTGTAATCAATTATTTTGTATTATAACAATAAATGGCAGCAAAGGAGATGTCTTGAATTACCTGGGTAAAAAAAGTGTGATTGCGGTCAACATGGAAAAAGGAGTATTATGCGAACTTATTAAAGCAAATGAACAAAAAACTGTAGAGCAAGGACGTGGAGAATTGTAAAAGGGTGTCGTGTTTGTGCAAGACAATGCACCACCTCACAACCTCAAATGTCTTCTTCCTCTTATATTAATTAGGCATCTGGCTTGTTTAATTCAACAAAGTTGTGGTTCTATTAGCCCTATTTATCTGTCGAAATTGAAGAAAAAGAGTTTCCTTACTCCCTCCGAATATGTTTTATTTCCTAAATTAGCAAAATGTCTGATCTAATAAAGAGGTTATTCCGGCTGAGGATAATTAATTGCCTTGCAAATTAAATCCCAAACAATTTAAGGGTCATCCGCTGAGAATTTATCAACACACCCTCGTATATTGGCCACACTTGTAAATAACTTTGTTGCTGTCATGGAGATGATGCAGGAAAGTCAGCTTTCACTGGATATTTCGAGCCGGCGGACAAGTTATCAGCGGAATCGCCGTCCAGAGTGAGTTTTTGGAGGTTAACGAGACTTTAATGACATGCACGCTGCACTTGGAAATTGGCAGCCGCTGCTTGCTATGCATTACCCGTATGAATAATAAACTGTGCAGCGCAGAATAGATGGAATAAATGACCGAGAGCTCAACAATGGTTGACGAACGGCTTAACTGTACCCTGACATTTTTACATGCGATCGCCACGCGCACAAAGAGTTGTGGAGTGATAAAAGATCGTTCTACGCTAATTGCAATTAATACGGCGCCTGTGACAAACTAACGGCATTAACGTTGACGCAACCATGAACTATCGCCTGGCGACCAGCCTTTCTACGGTAGTCTCTAATGGTAGACCTTCTCCGTTTTCGTCCGATCCTTAATGGAAAAAGCGCAAGCCTTTGTGCCAAGGTGGGTTCATGAAGGCATCCAAGCTTGGCGACTCGGATTTTTTCACGTTTTTATCTCCGTTAATGGATCAAGTGCATTGTAAAGATAGCACATAGTTCGGGGGCATAATCTAATCACCGTTTGAAGATTCTAAAATCAATATGCCAATTACCCATTTATGGACGTGGGAAGGAATTGGATGACACTAACTTTAGTTTTCATATTTTTTGGAGTTTCGCACATGTAAATATGTGTATTAGTTGCACATTTATTTAGAAACTCAAAAAATACGTCTTAGCTTTTCTGTCACAAATAAGAGTATCGTTTTCAAGCGTCCAAAATTAGGAATTGTAAAAAGTGAATCTCCAATGGCATATGTTAGTGATATTACCAACGTGTGTAATTTTTTATGGAAACATATGCACAGTGTCAAAATTATGGTTAAAAATATATTGCTTAAAAAGTTAATTTACTTCAGAAACAACTATTAATCCTTTTTTATCTAATCTAACTAATGTTTTTTGCTGTAGTTTTTCGCATCTTATGTTATAAAAGAAAAGTATCGACTGTTGATAAAAAATGCATTGGTTGCTGTATTATCAAATTTTTTTTTAATAAATTTATTAACTAATTTGAATCTGTATAACAAAGGAATACAATAAGTAAAACAGATAAACGATTAAAAGTGCCATGAATAGATGTGAGAGATAGGATCTCTCAATCCTCACACCAAGATTTCTTACAAATAATATAATCAAAATATATGAGAGGAAAAATCGTCTTTACTTATAATAGCTAATTACTTAATTAGCAACGTAATGAATTAATTTGTAAGATTTACTACAGTTATCTTCAGTTTCATATTGTATTTTTTCTACTGCATGTGCTAAAAATAGTAGTAAATTATTTACTACCATTTTTGTTCTTCTTTTCCTTTCTGTTATACAACAGGGTAATCATCTCTCAAACATTTTAAACAGCATGAATACCATAGGGTGTCCTCAATGCGCTTAAAAAATTCGTTGCTGTTTAGAGCCGTTCTTTTTGCTTCAGCTATAGTCTTATTCTCTGCCATATTCTTCCCTTCTTTTTGTGCTTCCATTTATTTGTTTCGGCAGCGTTTCTCTTCACTTTGTTAGGTTAATTTCAACCCTTTTCGACAGCACCCCCGAGGTAACTTGGTTCGAAGTTAACTGCTCAGCACAGCTGTTTCGTTGGACCTCCCTCTCCGAAATTCAACTTATCTTTCATCCCCCAACGAGGTGTGTGTCCGACGAAACCGTGCAGGAGCGACTTCTAAATTTAACTATTGCATGCACATATTGTACTGTACTGTGCAAGTGTGTTCGGTTGCGGAGTGTTGCCTCTTATTGTAAATTCAGATTTCAATGGCGCTTCGTGTGCTAGTTATTACACATTTTTGGCCTCTTCCAGGCCGAACTTGTTTGTCATCTAACAGTTAAATATTCCGGCATGGGCCGGTTAGGGTTATGCTGTAGGCAGCTTGTATTACGATGACATTCTGCAGGAAACCGAAATAATATTGCTGTACTTGTAATTTTGGTTTTAAAAGTATTCAATAAATAGGTTGTAAATTACCCTATTGTTTTACTGTGTTTGGCGTGTTGTTGTTTTCCTTCGTAAGAGCAGCTGGCAATGGCCCACACAGAGCTTCAACAAAGGTAGGTTCCGTTACCGAGGGGTTGTACATACACATTCATACACACGCACCCACACACACATCATCCCCAAGAACTATCGTGACGTTTCCAGCCTCTCTCAAATTCTGAAGGGATTAATGTTGGTAACACCTTGTATTATAGTATATTACTTTAAAAGTTGAGAAAAGTGATGTTTTTCTAAACAAGTATGGCGTGTTTGAGTACGAGCATTAGCGAGTACTGGAACGGCCATACGAGTTCAGAAAAACCACTTTTCTAACGTGTTGAGTATACTATTTTATCGCATTTCATAAGAAATGTAAAATATAAAATTTTTACAAGTGACACTAACTGTCAAAACGTAACCAAGATGAGCATAACTCATTCCTATGTACTAAAGCACAATAAGCAGCTCCAGTTGATGTTATGCGTTTGCTAGTACTGAAGTGTGTTGTTGGTGACACTGTAAGTCTATGTCAAATTCGTGGTTAGCAGGTTAGGTTTTGCGTCAATCTGTGTCAAAACTGACGCAAAACCTAACCTACTAACCTCGAATTTGACATAGACTTACAGTGTCACCAACAACACACTTCAGTATCGACTGTAAGTGAGCCGTGCAGTCTCTGTTACATAACGCTGGAGCCGTGTAGATTTTCAAGTGATCAAAATATCCGATTTGACACCCCCCAAGAGGATTTTAGCTGAAGTGGCGTGAGCTTATTTGAAACTGTTGAAACGGCAACTTAGAGATTTATACAACTCGAGAGCTTTAGTCTGAGTTGTAAACTTTTACTATAAGGGCCGGTTGCAGAAAGCAATGTTAAGTCTGGTGTTAGCTAACGCGACGTCAAAGTGAACAAAAACGAATCAAATCTCAAATGCTTATGGTAACTAATACATTAGTAAACAAAATTTGATGCGATTTTGTTCACTTTGACGCGACGTTAGCTAACACCAGACTTAACATTGCTTTCTGCAACCGGCCCTAAATGTTGTAAAGGGCGATGCTTTGTAGCCTGACATAAAAATATATATTTCAAATTAATCTCAATTTATATTTTCTACACACAAAATATGGTACGTACTATATATATTTAATAGTAAGTAGCAATAGAATTCTGCCGAAAATGAAGGACGTGCTAGTTGTAGTTGCTGGTTTTAATAATGAAATATATAAGTACGTATGTTAATTTATTTAAAAAAAAGGTCAATTATGAGGCCTATCATAACACAAAAAGATCATTTCGACATGAATTATGTAACTAAAAGGCACTCCTGCTTGTCCTTGGCCTTATTACTAGTCTATGCATCCCTTGGCGCTTACAACAGGTTCGACTGGCGCTAAACGCATTACCTTTGCACTAACACAAAACCCCGGAGTTGAAGACGTTCATTGAAATGTCGAGAGCCACTCTGATTTGAGCGAATTTCCGAATAAATTTAAATAATCCGCGAAAATATCAAGGTGAGGCGCGACTTCCGAATGATAAATTCACTTGGTTACCGCGAACCGGTCCCAGCCGGTTTCTGATAGAATCTGGAGATACATATTTAGGCGATTCGCTATTTTTAAACCCATTATAAATTGTAATCTCGCTAGATGCGTACACAAATTCACGTGGCTCTGCAACTTTAATTTGAATTTAAATTTCCTCGGTGCGACACGAGCCAAACGTTTTGCTTTCGGAAACCCGCGCCCTTGGACGACTCCGCGAATCGCTGAAATTCGTTCGTTTTCAAAACTCAGTCATCGTCCCACATTTCGGGCTGCAATTCGGCCAATTTGTCGTCCGACCGGCCCAATAGAATTTATAGGTCCCCTAGAAATGTCGAAATGAGCAGACACGGTCAAATAAAACTGCTTGAAGGTTATAGTTATTTCTTGCCGCTGAAATTTCACACGAAGATTGAGGGAGACACTGAAGCCACAAATAAATGTCGGTAGAATTCCGCACACACTTCTGAAAATCCAAAAACGTCACCATTTGAATTAGCAGGATTAAGATTTCCGGACGTTACAAAAATTCCTTGCCATTCTTCAATTTAGAAGAAATATGACTTCGACGTTTATACCAACTGTTACACTTGTTAATTCTTGACAAATGGTTAGGAATATCCAAACTTTGTAAAAAGATTGGATAAAAAAGATCAACATTAATTTAAAACTAAAATTCAATACTAAATCTAAATACGGATTTATTCCGACAATTTCTAAGAAAGAGAAGTCAACACTGAACGCTTAATGCTGAGCAAGATAGGGAGAAATTCACCTGTTGGCGACTAATAAAGCAATTTGCAGCGAGGTTGTTTATTGTCTATACCACGTTCGAAGATTTTTTGGGCAATACATTTGTCGGCGGCCTGGACCGCTATTAAGCCCAGACATATTAGGGTTTGACCTTGAAAAAAATAATGTAAATCTGAAAATTGGTAGAAATATTCTATTTAGTGTACTGAACAACATACCAAAAGACCTAAGCGGTCCTATGTCGGCTTCATGATTAAAAAAGGCATAGGCGGGTATTTCGGGTTTATACAGGATATTATTATAGATATCGTGTTTTGCCATCAATATATAACTTAATAGGTATATATATCTCACTATTCATGTATTTTATATCATACATGTATACAATAATAATAATAACTAGCAACCAGCGAGACAAATGTCTCATTTAATAAAACAAAAAAGACCGTTTTTCAAATAGAACGCGTTTTCGAGAAATCACGTGATTTCTCGAAAACCGGAAGTGTCACGTGACTGAAATTCGGTTCCTGACCTGACATGACCATTTCAAACATATAACTTTCATAACTTTTTTCTCTATCTCTTACGGTTTGGCTGCTGAAACAGCGTCCCGGACACACAAAACAGCGTCCCAGACAAGCCTATTATATATATGGATGGATCTTTGTTCCACCAGAAGCTTATTTAGTGTTTGGAAAAAGGTCAAAAAAGGTAAAAGCAAAATTAAAAAAAATGTTACATACAATATAATTTTTATTTTAGAATAAAACTCGAAAACTTAGTGTCGACAAAATGAGTAGAACCGGAACCTAGAACAAATTAAATCTTGTTTTCCTTTCTTTCGTTTTAAGTATAATATGGTTGCTTACTTATATTTCGTCTTGATCATCGTCGACTTCAACTTCATTTACTGGAGTATCGTAACTGCAGCTTCGACCCCTGCAATTTATGCACATTATTGAGCAAGCAAGGCCTGCAGTTCTACATGAACACCGAGCCCCGCATTCAGATTTACACCCACAGGATACCATCTGCAACAGTTCATTTTTTTCTTGATAGCTTCATGTCGGAGAATTGCAACCGAAGACTGCCTTCATCGCATGGTTGCCTAATTCCATTGCATTATGACAATTAATAGTTTGATCTCCAACAAACCCAGATGATAAAGACCGTAAGGAACTACATTCCTGCCTAGGAGAGCGGGTCGACAGCCAATTTATAAAAAGGTTCAAATATTTTGCATCCACTGATCTTCTTGAATCTCTAAGTTCAACGTGTTGTTTTGTTGAAGTTCTAGTAATACCAGTCAGTTCAACGGAACTACAAATTTTAAGACATCCACAAAAAGAGAGCACGAAATATGCTAGCTGACTATCAGATATACCACGGCCATGAGTGAGACCTCCCTGAACTTTTCAAAGGCGCATCAAAGACTGTTCGATCGCCATATCTGTTGAAAGTTTACGTGCAGAAAATGACACATCTGAATCATAAAGCTGATTTTGTTTATAATCTTTTAAATAAATATTTGCCTACCACCACATACTTTCCTTCACTAAGTAGTTTATTACAGTAAAAACAAACGTTTTCCATTATTATCACCAATTTATATCAATAACATCACAAAAAATTACGCGCGTATAAGTTACACAGTAATGCAAGTGCAGTCTGCTGTAGACACGCACTGATTTATAGTTTAGCCACGTTGTTACGCCCTTCGATCTTTCTGCGGTAAGCAGAATTTGTCAAAGAGCATAATATATTTCAATTAAAAAAATATGAACTCAGTTGGTAATTACCATTACATTCATAGAGGTCAATGGCAAATTATATGCGTTATTATTAAGGAAAAAACTTTTTTAATTTTCTTTTGTCAAAAATTACATGAAGCCGGCATATTTCGCTTTAGGACTTTTGGTATGTTGTTCAGCACAACAAATTTAATATTCCTACCGATTTTTAGATTTACATTATTTATTTCTAGGTTTTGGTAAAATTTAATCTAATATGTCTGGGCTAAAAGTACAATTGAGGTAGTACTGAACTTGCGTTGAGCTACCCAGCAACCAAATCATAATACGTTCAATACTTAATTATAAATCTAACTTATAGCTAACGAGCTCAAATCTGTCGCCGCTAAGAGAAAAATCTTGGACAGTTCCAGGTTTGAACACATGTTCGTCTCGTTGCTTCGTCGGCCTCTAGCCAATTTAACCGCTCAGACGTTTGTCCTTATCGCGACGAAACATTTTCAGATTTGTTTTTAAACTGAAATAGTTATAGTCGACCCGCGCCTTTAATATAATAGCAATTGCTAAGCAGGTCTTAAATTCACAATACCTACTAGCTTTTTATAAGTTGACATGAAGCAGTATTATTGCTTAGCATATGGCTTGTACGAGAAATCGCCGCGAGCGGACGTCTGACCGCAGTGACAGTGATAACCGTACCCCGAGTGATAACGTATCAACAATTAAGGTGAAAATAAATTTTGTTTTTAAAATTAACATATAATAATAGGAATACAGGCCTTGAGCCTCGGATTAGTATTTCGTACCTAACAATTAGCTAGCATTAATGACAAACACTCCAATCAAACCTCCTACACTAATATACCTCGGTAATCAAACCATCCCAATGGAAACCAATCATACAGTATTATCTAAACGCAGCCTAGACCTTGACTCGACATCAATAGATCCTGATCCAAAAAAACGATACCTTTTCGATAGCGGAAAACTCTTGGCAAATAATAAATTTGCAGCGCTACAACAGGAACAAGAAACGCAACAATCTACCTCACAACCAACAAACAATGGTAAATGCGCCACAGAGCCCACTAAAACAAAAATTCCACCAGTGTTTCTACATAACTCTAGTAATTATCAAGAAGTAATTAAAGACATAAAAAACATTGCTAAAAAGGATTTTACAACACCCTTAAAAGGAAGTCAACTAAAAATAAACTTAGAATGCATAGACGATTACCGCCAACTTACCAAATATTATGACGACCATAAACTGGAGTATCATACATTCCACAACCCTGAAAATACTAAATTAGAAGTGATTATTAGAAACGTCCCCATATCCTTCAGTGAAAACGAAATACGCCAAGAATTAACCGAACTCAAACACCCAGTAAGCAAAATAACACGCTTGCTAAATAAAAATAAATTACCGATGCCGTTAGTTGTAGCTGAATTGCCACTTTCTATTGAATCCAAAAACATCTTTAATTTAACAAAACTCGCACACTGTGTGGTTAAAGTAGAGCCACGCCGGAAAAACAGCGACATACCCCAGTGCACAAAATGTCAGCGCTATGCGCACACTAAAAATTATTGTTTTCTACAGCCTCGCTGTGTCAAATGCGCGGGCAATCATCACTATTCCCAATGCACTAAAACTAAAGAAGAAAAACCTAAATGTGTGAACTGTGGAGCCGAACACACAGCTAATTATAAAGGTTGTAGCTACTATAAACAAATTAGTCAATCCAAAAATACAGCTTTCACACGAAGAACTCCTAACAACTTGAATAATCCAAAAATTCACCCAGAAAGACCAAACGGCTCCAGTATAGGCAATATCACATCCAACAATACATACCTAAATGCTCTTAAAAACTCCAAAAACTCTATTGATAACAACTCAAATCCTCAATCTACGGAACAATCATCAAATCCGTTCATACAGCAAATACTACAAATAATCTTAGATTTAATTACTCCACACATAGCCACAATAAAAGACTTCTTCATGTCAGCAATCCCAATGTTATTCATCAATGGCAAATAATCAGAAACTAATCACTAATTTAACAATAACAAATTGGAATGCGAACGGTCTAAAAAACCAAAGATCATTATTTATAGCCTTTTTGGATAGACATAATATTGACATCGCCTGCGTTACTGAAACTCACCTGATAGAAAATGAAAAATTCAGAATACCCAAATATAATATATACCGTAACGACAGGAATAACTCCTATGGTGCAGGAGGAGTTGCGATAATCATTAGACGCACCTTAATGACATATCCGACTGACATAGAGCAACTGATAACCCTCGAAGCCATTGCAATTAAGCTCAGAATGTTAGACAACAGTACCCTTAAAATTGTATGTGCATACAAACCTCCAAATAAACCATTAATCCCAACAGACATCATGGCAGTTTTTGAAGAACAACTACCAACTCTGCTCATAGGAGACCTAAACTGCAAACATACTATTTGGGGATGCAGAGTGACTAATCCCAATGGAATAAAACTGCATAACCTTTCGACTGCACACAACGTACATATTATGGCACCATCCGAGCCAACGCGATATCCATATAGAACAGATCATCAACCTGATATATTGGATATTGTACTACATAAAAATTTTAACAAACCAATACATCAGGTAGTGCTAACAGAGCTTGACTCTGATCATCTGCCAATTGTCATGACATTTAATAACTACCCGAAAATAATTCCGAAACTTCCGAGGCTCATCAATGGACCAATTGACTGGGATATATATAAAGAAAACATTAACAGATTAATAACATGCCCGATAGCGCTTAACTCAAAACAAGAAATAGACAACATACTGGGTATACTTACTGATAGTATTAAAGAATCAGTTAACAGATCTACAATCACCACTCAGCCGCAAAAACGCCCGAACTATTTACACCCGCCAATGTATATATTAAATCTAATAAGAGAAAAAAACCGAGTTAGACGACGGTGGCAGAGAACAAGGGATCCAAATGCAAAAATTGCACTAAATGAACTAATGAGGCGAGTCAAACAAGAACTAGACAAATTTCAGATAGAAACTTATCAGTCATACTTATGCGATATATCCCCTAATGATCCAAATATTTGGACTGCGACAAAAAGAATCCTCAGACAACCAACTATTATCCCTCCACTGCGAATAAATAATCAAGTATACTATGAAGATTCGGATAAATGTGCAGTTTTTGCGAACCACCTGAAACAGACGTTTACAACAGTAATAAACGAAGAAAACGAAGAATTTATGCAGCACGTTGAGTCAACCATCCAAAATAAGGATTCCGAAAATTCAAAAATATTCAAACCCACATCACCGCATGAGATCCAACAGAGTATTAAAAGACTTAAAGTTAAAAAGTCACCAGGCTCAGACATGATACCAAATATAGCAATTAAAAATTTACCAAATAAAGCTATAGCATTGCTTGCAACAACATTTAATGCATGTATGCGCCTGGGCTATTTCCCTGACATGTGGAAAGAGGCGATAATACTAGTGGTTCACAAACCAGGAAAAACTCTCGACTCCCCGTCAGGCTACCGACCGATAAGCCTTCTGTCAACATTATCTAAACTGTTAGAACGGATAATCCAAACTCGACTCGTTAATCACCTTAAGGAAAAAAACTTACTCCCACCTTTTCAATTTGGTTTTAAAAGTGGGCACTCCACAACTCACCAACTTCTTCGAATTACTGAAGCAATTGAACGTGGATTTGAAAACAAACAACATACTGCAATTGCCTTCCTAGACGTCGCACAAGCGTTTGATCGTGTCTGGATAGATGGGTTACGATTCAAAATCATGCAAATGAAGCTACCTTCATATCTTCAAAAATTAATCTCATCATTTCTAATCAACAGAACATTCAGAGTGCGAATTGGTACGACGCTTTCCACAGCTACAGACATACATGCAGGAGTACCACAAGGATCCATATTAGGACCAATATTATATAATATCTTTATGTTTGACATTCCGGAACCTAAGGACTCAGAAATAGCTATGTATGCTGATGACACGGCTATTATTTCTCAAGACTGTGACATAAACATAGTCAAACATAAACTGCAAGAAAGCGTTGATAAGATAATTAAATGGTTTACAAAATGGTGCACGAACATTAATCCAGACAAGTGCGAGACGAAGATCTTTACTCTGCGACGACCTATTGATCCACCAAATATAGTAATTAATGATCGAGAAATTATATGGAATCCAAAGGATAAAGCAATAAGATATCTAGGAGTTTACATGGACCGGAAACTTACGTGGAGTTACCACATTAATAAGAAACTTACAGAATGCTATGCTAGGTTAGGTATGTTATACCCTCTAATTAATAAAAAATCTTCCTTAAAAACACAGTGCGGGAAACTACTATACACTGCGATACTAAGACCAATAATTACATACGGTTGCAATGTTTGGGGAGCAACATCAAAAACCAACATTAAGAAATTGCAAACAATTCAAAATAAGATCCTACGTATAATCGTAAACGCTCCATGGTTTGTTAGAAATAAGCAAATTCATCGTGAACTAGACGTCCCATTGATGGAAAATTATATACTCAACTCCTCGAAACATTTTTACCACAACCTACATCTGTGCAGCGGTGCGGTTCACTATACCATTGGCCAACGCTCCATTCACACGAGGCTGAAGAGAAAACTTCCGAGCGATCTCCTACAACCATCACTAAGTGACTCTACTTCCAGTGACTCTGAACCTGAACATAATTAATAGTGCTGTTTATGTAAAGTATGATATAGAATAGGACCTTAGTGACAGAGGGGCCTCAGACGCCGACCTCATTAAACTCATGTATTACGATTATATTAATAATTAACAATGCCATGTATAGCACACGTCTTGCTGATCTGGCAATAAATTCTATATAAAAAAAAAATAAAAAAAAATGCTT
>OW679198.1:149570649-149652738 GCA_940337035.1 Agriotes lineatus | reverse complement strand
TATGTGCTTATTTTTCTGTTTTAAAAGGAGTTTAGCACCTGCAGCAATGAGTTATCTTTGCAAGGTAGGCCAGTGTTGCACCTGTATCGCCGACCAAACTCTGCCAAGCTAGAAGTAGAAAGGTGGCGCATTTACTTCCACATTCAAGAGTGCGTTCATGTGTTGATTTTGTTGTCCCGTTCTATTCCGAATGTGGTGACGCATCAATTATTGAACATCTTTTACCTCTCGTACCGCGGTACAGCCCTAACTCAAAGGTCGTAAAGAACCCACCCCCGCGACTGGGTTTTAGCTGGAGCAAACCTTCTTGTTACCGCCATCGTAACAGAGTTAGGGCCGCGTATTTTAGGTATATTTCCCAATTATGTCGTAAAGTCGTGTTTGTGCGGTAACAAGTTGCACTCCTAGAGTTTTCAATAAACGCGAGTACTAATTTGCAGTTTAATGTAAAAAATTAATGTTGTTAAGATACAAATGTCAAATTACCTAAAATGTAATAAAGACGTTAACACCGTTAAGGAACTTATATGCGACAGTTATTTACAAATAATTCATTCAATGTGTACAGGAATGTCGCGAGTTGTAGTGTAATGTATTTTGGCCCTTAGATCGACCGGTCAGGTACATATTCGATAACTGCACGGCAGAGCCAGTAGCCGGGTGTGAATTTATCGAAGATCTAAAAAGCTGATTTTGGATTTAAAAATAAAAATTAATAATTTAGAGGACAAACTTTCTAAATCCGCACGTGATATCACAGACGCTGAATCCATAGTAAGTGAAATAAAACACGCATTAGAACATATGAAGAATAGATCACCGGGAGAAAACGCGGTGACTGAGTGCGGACGCAAGCTAAAACGTGCTTTGTTTAAATCAAATTTTTGTTAGAAAATAATCAAAATGAATAAACGTGTGATGTGCAATATTGATACGGACATTAATACCGATATAATGTGTGATAACTGTGAAAAAATGGTACATCTATCATGCAGAAAATTTACCCGAGATGAAGTAAAATGTGTGTAAAATGTGACACCAAAGATAATGAAATAAAATCCCTGAAATCGATGGTTGAAAAGTTACAGAAAGATATTGACGAACTAAAAAATAATATAAACCAAAATAATGGACAAATACAAGATATGCAAGTGGAGAATGTAATATCAGAATTGCAAGAGAGAGATTGGCGCGAAAAAAATGTAATTGTTTATAGTCTAAACGAGTCAAAATCTCAAGACAAGGATGTACGTATATCGGAAGATTTGAAACGTGTAACTGAAGTATTCGGACCTATAATGGATATCAGTACTATGAATCTTAAGGTAGTCAGATTAGGACCATCGAATGCATCAAAAATACGACCATTGAGAGTAATGTTTAAAAACAAAGACGTTGCTTTACAAATTCTACGAAATAAAAATAAAATTACAAAATGTAGCCTGCGATAGAACAAAACTCCAGCAAAGAATTTTAAATAAAGTCCAGTCTGAATATGAACAACGGAGGAATAAAGGCGAAAAAATCAAAATTAAATATATACATGGCGTTCCCGCGATAATAACTGACCAGTGACTTAGAAATAACAAAGACAACATGTCGAATGCAGTTGGTGATAGTATTATAAACAAAAACAGTATTGTACTTATTTATGTTAACATTCAAAGTCTGCTATCTAATATAGACCAGCTGAAGCAATATATTTTCACTAGTAAACCTGATTTAATTTGCCTTAGTGAAGTTAGAATAACGGAAGATATCGATGAATCAGAAATAAATATCGATGTCTATAATAAATATATGTTTTTCCGACAGTAGGCACACAGGGGGTGCTCTAATATACGTTAAAAACAGCATAAAGGCCAGTACTGAAAAATTGAATAGTTGCACTGCAGTATATTGGTCAATAATAATAAAACTAGAGCTTATGTGTGGCGTATGGTACATAGCTTCAAGTTACCGCTCTCCAAACTCAAATTGTGGAGATTATTTAACTGTATTAGAAGAATGGTGCGAAACTTATAAGAATAAAAAATTTATATTATTCGCTGATAATAATATCAACTATCTTGATGATTCATTTTATACTCGTAAATGTAATACAATGATACAGGCATCTGGTTATGATCAAATTGTAAGGGAGCCAACAAGAATAACGAATATTAGTAAGACGTTAATAGACCATGTAATTGTAAATGTAAATATCATACAAGCCACAGTACTCCATACACCAAGAATTAGCTATCACGCAATTATTCAAGTAAATATACCAGCATCGTGGAAGGAAACAAGTAAACAATATTGCCACCCCTACAGGAATTTGAGCATTGAGAATATCAATAAAATAGACATGAAACTATTAAATGTGGATTGGCCTATTACATCAACAAATGTGAATGAATTTTTTTACGGAATAAGTGACTCCTTTAATAATATTGTAAATAAAACGGCACCGGTAAAAATTAAACACAGTGAAAATCATTCAGTTCCATGGTTTGAGGAAGAAGTTTTAAGAGCGACTAAATTGAGAGACATAGCTTACATTAAATTTAAAATTGTGATATATACAGTAGAAATCAAAATTGGAATGAATATAAACTACTTCGCAACAAAGCCGTAAACTTATTAAAAACTAAAGGGAAGTTATATTTTTATAATAAAATTGATAGGTTTAGATCAAATTCTAAAAAGATGTGGAAATCCTCACAAGAGCTTATTAAACCGAAGTGTGGTAACAATATAAACAATAATATAGTTTTCTCCTACAAAGATGGTGACAAAGTAATACAATCTGACTATGATAAAGCAGTTTCTTTTAATAAATAATTCGTCGATAGTGTAAGTGATATTATAGCAACCGTAAAGCCAAATATACAACACCACCTGTTTATAGATAAGAATATCCAAACTGCCTGCAAATTAGACAATTTTAAATCACAATGAGCGAACTTAAGTCAATTATAAAAAGCATGAGTAATAAATTCAATATAAATGATAATAGTAAAGGATACAATTGGTGTTACTGCACACGTATTTTTGCATCTTATAAATACTTCTTTGGAAACAGGCAAAATCCCCAGTAAGTTAAAGTGCAGTACAGTAACACCAATTGAAAAAAATTGTAATGCTAATAAAGATTGTCAATTTCGACCTATAAATGCTTTGCCATTTGTTGAAAAAATTATTGAAAAAGTTGTACATAAACAAATTGTTGAATACTTTGATAGTAATAATCTTTTTATTAAAACTCAATCTGGATTTAGAAGTAAGCACAGCTGCGAAAGTGCACTACAATTTACTATTTGCAATTGGAAACGTTCCATTGATAACGATGAGTATACTGTGGCAGTCCTTTTGGATCTTAAAAGGGCGTTTGAAACAATAGATCGTAGTATTTCAATTAATAAGCTAAAACAACATGGAATAACTGGAAATGTACTAAGTTGGTTCAGTGACTATTTATCAGATAGGTATCAGATTACAAAAGTAAATAACGCGGTGTCAGATAAAATCGAAATACCTTTTGTAGTGCCACAGGGAAGTATATTGGGCCCTTTATTATTTATAATCTATATAAATGATATTGTAAGTATATGTAATTGTAATATAAATGTGTTTGCCGATGACACTTTGTTATCCATAACCAATAAAGATATTAATATTGCAATTAATGATATGAATTTGGAATTAAATAATATTGTATTGTATTTAAATAATAACAAACTTAAATTCAATGTAAATAAAACAAAGGCCATGATAATATGTAGTCCAAATAGTTACAATAAGTTAAATACAAATAATTTAGAAATACTTGTTGATGATGACAAACTAGAAATCGTTCAAGAAATGAAGTATATAGGTTTTTGTATTGATTTCAGTGTAAGTTTAAAAACACATTGTGAATATATTATTAAGAAAGTATCAAAAAATTGTATTTCTTTTCTAGAATATCGAATAATTTATCTAGATCTACAAAGATAATTGTATACCGGGTGCTGACTTGCGCGACGCACCATAGGAATTTGCATAGTAAATTCTTTATGTTCAATTATTTGCTCCCCTAATTATTTTAGAGTTAAAGTGTAAATACATTTTTTTGTAGAGAAAAAAATACTGCATCGATTCATACTGTTGCTAACAATTTTTCATTTTCCGGAACCGAAGGAATGCAAAAAACAAACTAGCATTTTATCAAAAATCAGTGATGCCATGGAATTATTGAAACAAGCCAATGCCAACGCAAATGCGTGCAGCGCGACATGTGCTATTTGTTTGTTTGTCATTGATGTTTGACGTTTATAATAATTCATTATTAATTATGTTCTGCTTAATGTCTCTAAGGTGCCTAGACCTTGTCCATAACAAAAATGGTTTTACGAGTATGGTGGACGTTCGTTAAGTAAGCTCCTTGTTTATTGTAAAATATCCGTATCGGCAAATTCCAAAAAGTACAACCATTAATAGACTGATTCATTTTAAGTTTAAGACAACAGGCGGGTTATTAAATAATTGTAGGTGCAATAATGAGGTTCAGAACTTATACCAAAACGAGAAAAACGACAATACGTTCAATCTTTTGACGGAAGTGACTGGATGATCGCTCCGCACGCACTTGCCTTGGCATTGGGTTGTTTTAATAATTCCATGGCATCACTGATTTTTGTAAAAATGCTAGTTTGATTTTTTGCATTCCTTCGGTTCTGGAAAGTGAAAAATTGTTAGCAACAGTATCAATGGATGCAGTATTTTTTTCTCTACAAAAAATGTATTTACACTTTAACTCTAAAATAATTAGGGGAGCAAATAATTGAACATAAAGAATTTACTATGCAAATTCCTATGATGCGTCGCGCAAGTCAGCACCCGGTATAATACTCTAATTAAGCCGCATTTTCTTTACTGTTCTTCGATCATGTATATGATGAACAAAAGTTCGCTTGCAAGCCTTCAAAAAATGCAAAACAAAGCAATGCGAATTATTTTAAATTGTAATAGATATACTTCAATCAATAACATTTTAGATATGCTCCAATGGTTAAGTATATACGAAAGTTTGAAATTCAGCACATTAATATTTATCTTCAAAATAGTGAATAATTTACTTCCAACATATTTGAAAGACTTTATAACACTTAATAGCGATATTCATACCCATCACACAAGAAACAAAAATAACATATACATTAATAAAACGAATTTACATGGTACTGTGAATACATTATTTTTTAAAGGCTTCAACGACTTTAATAATTTACCTAACTACGTACATAAAATCAAGCATAAATTTGTTGATTTTTAAAAGAGTTAAGTTTATTGTTTAGAAAATCTAAATAATTATCTATTCCTTTATTAGTTTATTTTAATCAAGATTTTGTTTTTATTATTATATAGTTAGTATAGTTTATAAATACTAAATTAATTAACAGTAATCCGCATGTAATACCAATGTACAAATGATTATGTTTTTTGCATATGAATTTAAATAAATCAATTCTATTCTTTCTTTCTATAAAGGAAGCTGAAGAAGAAGAACGAGTAATAGGCCAGTCAGTCAGGATAATCAATTCACAATCATTCCAAAAGTTTTGAAACATTCATGTAAGGTCGGGAAGACCATAAAAACAAACTATAAAATTTTGCAACCTTTGCCGAGGTCCGGAACATTATTAAAATTGCAATAAATGCAATATTGCTACATTGTCGCGAACAAAATTCCAAAAGTTCTGCAAACTTGGAGTAGTGTTAATTGTGTTATTTCATATCACGTATCAGATTTGCAACCAATTCAAAGGTACGGAACTTTTTTTTTTTATTACAAATTAACGTTTTCCTCTAATAAACTGGCCGACAAAATTCCAAAAGTTTTGCAAACTTGAAAGATGCATTGGAAAAATGTCCCGAACAATTGCATAAATTTGCAACCTTTTGCATTGAGCGGAACACGTTTATTTATAATATATTTTATTTATAGCCATTTTTTCGAGCAAAGTGGTTTCGGAATAATTACAAAAGTTAAAATTTTTTTGCAGAATTTGCAATTTTCAAATTTTTTTTATAAATGCTTAAAAATTAAAAATCAAATTTTTGACTAATTACAAGATCACTGTAAAAGAAAATTGTGTGAGTGTATCGCACCAGATTTTTCTTTATTGGATTCGTCGATTTGTGTTCGCTTTACAATTAATAAACTTTATGCGGTTACGCAATCATGCTATCAGAGCAAGCCTACGGTTATAAGTTCGAATCTCAGGCCGGGTAAAATTTTTATTTTAAATTATTGAAATATGCGGAAGAGTCTATATCTTTTTGCTTTTAAATTTGAAATTCCACATTATCGGCACAGTCTGTTCTATTTGCACTCTCCGTTAACGGTATTGATAAATCTCCGACTCTATTTTAAACCACTTTCCTCCATCTAAGATTCGCAATTATTACTTCCCGTTTCCTTTGCGAATTTTCTTTAGCACAAGTCGTTGTACATATGGCGCGCTCGTGTATCTAACATGATAACGGCCATACGACCTTAAAGCCCCGTTTTAACAGATTACGATTACTAAATTAATGTGTTTTAAGGAGCGGGGATCTCAAAGAGCATACGGCAAAAGCCGCTTCATTTCAACGGTGTGCCGAAGCACCAATAAAGAACTTGCACGTCCCATCTTGTTTATAATAACATTTTTGTTTATGAAAGAGTGAGTAAAATATCAGTTTAAATCGGCTTGGGGTGCAAACTTTGTTACCTGTTCTGAAAAAATTTAAACAGAACTGTAAAATGTATCGCTTTGCCAGTTTTTAATGAATTGTACTTTCTGTACATTTAGTTTTGTAAAAATAGTTCAGCGAGATTCGAGCCACTTCAATACTTGATAAATTGAATGCAAAACATAAATTCGTAGAGTCGCCGAAAGCTTCCTCCAATAATATTTAAATTACAAAAACTCAATAGTAACATTTTTGTTTCAACAGATAAGAGTTTATATCCCATTCATCTGAATTTAACCTTTCCAAGCGCTTTCGAGAACAATTATTTATAAAAAATGAGGTTCCACCGAGATTTGAACTCGGATCGCTGGATTCAAAGTCCAGAGTGCTAACCGTTACACCATGGAACCTTATTATTTAAATGCGTAAGTAGGCAATTGTTATAATAGTACATATTTAATTAAAATAGGTCATTAAGATATCGTACGTTTAAAGATACATGCTAAATTTAAGAGCGCATCTACATTGAGATTTGATACTAGTATATAAAACGTATACCTCTGTATTTTTATTAATAATTGTGTGCTTTGTTGTGTATATATTTAAAAAACGTAAAGGTTCTTTGATAAGTATATATGAATAGGGTCGACGGATTATTTCCTTAATGTGTATAATGCTACTAAGAGAGGTTATCGGTTACTCGATAATTATGTTACAAAGTATTACAAACTTTTAAGACGGCGATGTTGAATAGAAACTAGTTGCGAAATTAATGCCTTAGCCACTGCAACGTTGTGTAGCTTGAATGTATTTGCATTAGTCTAGTTGTCGACAATGCAGTATCGTCATGATAACAGACAATTTTATTAGTAAGTTTGGGCTTTTACCATTTGAAACTCTTGTTTACCAGCTAGATTCAAGCCAAGTATTTACCATTGTCAATTTGTGGAAATGCTGCATAAATTGCACGTGTAGACATATACCTTAAGGCAGTATTTGTTAAGGCATTCTTTGGACGATATGACTGTAGTCTTGGATGTTTATTTATTGCTGAAATTACAGTATCACCTTGGAAACTAACAGTATTTCCTTTTGGCGATATACATAAAAATGTTTTTCTTTTAACTTCAGAATTCAGATAACACGGAGTAGAAGACAATATGTATTTGGTTTTGATCTGAAGGCTAAATGTGATTTAAACAAGTAAACTGTTTAAAGAGCAGTCATTCGTTCCTGGACGCTTCCGGACAATTGTCCGAAAGCAATTGACGGAAGGAAAAATGGCAGCATAAAAATTAATCGAAACGCAATTGATCGAAATACAACTGACCGAAAATTTTATTTTTCCATACACAAATCACCGAATTAATAATTATTATTGAAATTAAGACTTAGGACTGACATACTGACGTGTTTAGAAGTCCGTGAGAGATACCTTTGTCCTTTTTTATATATGTATTTTTTTAATTTGTTTTCTATTAGTTTTTTATAATTTTTTCTTGTGTTATTCTTAATATTCTTGAATTAATTCACCGTTGTTTTAGTGTATTTGAAAACAGATTTTTAAACATCCGTTGCTACACTATTAAATTGTGTAGGGAACTCAGATTACTAGTAAGTTTTATTTATATTATAATGGCATATCTTAAAAATATACGCTTTTAGTAGATATTACATTAACTCTTAAACAAGATACGGCCGATATTACATATAACTGAGTCAAATAATCTATTAGCCTCGGACTAATTGGCATCGGCCACAAAATTATCCTCGTCCGTTATATGCTCAATATCGCCCCAATGCCGTTAAATACTATAATATTAGTATTATACAATAATTTATCAAGAGCTGTTAAAGTGCTAGTTTTAATTCCAACTATTATTTATTCGGTGAATTGCGTATCGATGCATTATATGTTCGGTCAATTATATTTCGATGAATTGCTGTTTCGATCAAATGCTGTTTCGATCAATTACTTTTTCGGTCAATTGATTTATGTCAATTTTCCATTGGTCAATTGTTTTTGGTCAATTTTTCTAGGTCCGTTCTTCGGATTCGTTCAAGAAATTAGTTGAATAAACATTTCCTTCTGGAAGGGTTTTATTTATATTTGCCAATGACCGCTGCACCTGTCCAATAGTAGTATGTTGTACAGGTAAAACCGAATTAATTTATATCACTGAGATCAAGACAAAATAGTATTCAATGTTTTAAATTCTATCTTCTAAAATGATTTATGTAATAATAGTAATGTCTTTATTAGGTATATCATGTACAGGAGATATTAATAAAAATTAAACAATTTACGTGGCGAAGTTCAGTATGGCCACAATGTTAGTACAAACTGCTCTTATGCTTAACCTCGAAGATGTGAAACAATAATACTTAAAGTTAAAAGTAAACCTAGACCTAGCGCATAGATTTAAAAAAGCTACCTAGTGCGCAGTAACACACCGCTAAAATTCAGAGCCATCAAGTAGCATATTCTTCAAAGTTACTTTGAATTTATTCATTGGTAGTGACTTACGACGTACTGAAGCTTATTATGTTATTGATGCATTTCGGTAAAGTGAAGCGATAGAGTTGGCTACCCTTTAAATCTGAGATTCAAAGTGTACACGTCTGTTCTAAAACACATTTTGTTATATAAATATGGTGGATGGTTTTTAGAGCTAACAGTATGATAGAGGCAAAGAGCATGCAACAAACTGGTATTTTGCATATACAGGGTGAGTTTTTTTTATTTGCAGTTTTCTCTCTCTTCTGGTCTAACCCTACGTAAGGGGTGTAGTGACATCATGTTGCAAGTCTGTTGATGGCTTGCCTCCAGGATTTCCTGTTCTGGGCGTGATGGGCTGCTTCCTGTAAGCGCTCCCTGGTCAGGTTCTTTAGTTGATCCACCCATCGGGATGGTGAACGTCCCCTTTGCCTTCGGCCGTCGACTTTTCCCTCAATAATAAGATTTTCCATTGCCTCTGGTCTCCTGGCAATATGTCCGAAGTACTTGAGGAACTGTTGGTTCACAGAGGTCGACAGTCTTGTTTCTACGCCGAGTTGTCTAAGGATCGAGACGTTGGTGCGACGTGCTGTCCACGGTAGTCGCAGCATCCTTCTACAGCACCACATTTCCAGAGCGTCGATCCTACGGCGGTCTGACATCTTCAACGTCCAAGTTTCTGCGGCATATGTTGCTATGGGGAAAATAAGAGTTCGAACCAATCTCAGTTTCGTCTTGGCGGTGACGGAGGTATCTTTCCATATCCGAGTGAGCTTTGTTGTCGAATTTCTCCCATCGCGATGCGCCTGCGAATTTCAGGCTCGCACTCGCCGGTGTTGGTGATGACAGATCCTAGGTATTCGAAGCGACTGACGACCTCATAGCCAGCGACTCTCACGGCATCTGGGTTATTGTTGTTGGGACGGTCTACGATCATCACTTTGGTCTTCGTGTTGTTAATTTCAAGTCCATACACCCTGCTCCACCCCTCTTAGTTTCCGCATGACAGTTTCTAGTTCACGCTCGTTTTTCGCTATTATCAGGATGTCATCAGCATAACATAAATTGCTGATTTTCTTACCACCAACTGCGATGCCGCCATTCCAGTATTCGAGGACCTCTCATGATGTATTCGCCGTAAAAACTGAAGAGGAGAGGGTATAAGATGCACCCTTGTCTTACTCCAGCGGGGATTGAGAAGTCATATGAGAGAGCGTCGTTAACTCGCACCGCCGCGCCGCAGTGTCCGAAGTGTATGTACAGTCGTTGGATCAAGTGTACCAGATGTCTCGGTGTTCCCATTTCAATGAGAATGTTCCAAAGCTTCGACCATTTCACCTTGTCGAAGTCCTTCTTATAGTCCACGAAGCACATGAAGATCCTGACGTTGAATTTTCTGGCCTTCTCAACGAGCTGTCGAACGTTCAGCATCTGTTCGCGAGTTCGGTATCTGTGGAAGAAGAAAGGTCTTTAGCCTCTCATTTAGTACCGTAAGCATGACTTTGCTGGCGTGGGAGATGAGAGAGATCGTTCTATAGTTTCCGCAGTCAAGTGGGGAGCCCTTCTTGAGCAGCGGCGTGAAGATGGAGTGGCACCACTTCTTGGGCGATTCGCCGGACGTCCAGATCTTCTGGCATAGGCTGTGAAGGACATTGACTCCCAGTTCACCCATGTTCTTCAGCACTTCAGCTGTGATTCCATCGGACCCTGCTGCTTTCTGATTGCGCAGCATTTTTACCGCGCGTTCCACTCCCTCTTTGAGGATCGCTGGTTTGAGATCATGCGTCTGGTCCACTGGGGCGGGCTGTGGCTCGGCATGGTACAGCCTGATGTAGTATTCTCGCCACGTTTTTGGCTACGTCTTCTAAGTTCGTGATGACGTTGCCTTCATCGTCCCAGATAGTTTGTGTTTTGGGTTTGAACTCTCAAACCAGGTACTTCACCTTGTTGCAGAGTTCTGTGGAGCGGTTCTCAGTGGCATGCCTCGCCAGCTCCGCGCACAGATTGTTGATATGTACGTTTTGTCAGTTCTGCAAGCGTGCTTAATGTCAGTGTTCACTTCTTTCAGCAGCCGTTTCTGTTGTTCGGGATCTGTAATTAAGAGCCGGATGTTGAGTCGCTTATCAACCACTGACAAGGTTTCATCTGACATCCAGTGCTTGCTGCAGTTTTACGAGCTCAATTTAATGAGCTTTTTGTAATTTCGTTAGGTGCCTATAGCTCTGTTATTATTGACTTTAGAAAAAATGTGTGAAGGAAAACGTTCAAAGATTCTAAAGATATAGAACTTGATATAGTTATTTTTATAAATAAATAAATTATGGCGATTTTGCTCTTTTCATTTTCGAACTGTTCAAGTAGGGGCTATGGAAACAATTGATAGATGCACATCGCGTTTAATAATACAATTCAAGTTAGTTATTAACAATTTTCTTTTAATTTCGAAATTATAAACAATTATTTTGGTGTGAAATATTTATGCCGTTGGAGTTACAATTTTAGATAAAAATAATTCCACGATGACTTTTTTAAAATTTATTTAAGGTGGCTCTGCATACTATACTAATACACGGCTTTGTTATTTGATACTTACAACTAACAACTTCGCTAGAATCATATTAGAGCGAGGTTTAAGTGCTAGGCACGCCTCTGGAGTACAAGTTATGTGTTAACTGTTATTAAATATGGCTACGCAGTAAGTCTTGCGGTAACTTGCACTTATGTCGTGTGTGGACGTCCTTTCGTCCTAGATTTAATTTCGTAGCACTTAAATATAGTATTAAATTTTCGAAAATCTTTTTAGAAAACCGGACACGATGAGGAATCCGTAATTTCTTTGACAGCTGAACGCTCCAATACTCAATAGCAAATTAAAATAAAGTAACTAGAACGAAATGCTTTCATATGACACTTCAATGTAAATCAAATAGCGAGTTGAGAATACTCTTTTGCCTTCAACGAGGTCCACTAGCTAATTCGCTGAGACAGGAACAGGTTCCTAATGGTCTCTATATTAACTTCAAAATGCGAAACCAATTTAATTATTACATCAACTCGCAAACCTAAATTGGAAAGTTCGGTTATGATCTTGGCTATTGTGAATTACAATGAAGGTTCAAAATCACGCTTAACTATTGAAGATTCTCTCAACTATAGTTGGGTTCAGCAGTAACAAGACGTGAGTGCGACGTAATTCAAGTGGGTAAATATTAAATAATAAAAATTAAATAATATAAAATGGTATATTTACACTGGCAGCTTTTGCCACTATTTGTTATTAATGTAAAGATCTAATTCAATTATAAAATCTAAAGCCTAAGTAGTGGAGATAAATACACTCTCATATCAATGACGTGATCACGATATGTTTACAGATACCAGTTTACGTTTTGATTAATTAACAGATCAATACACATTGGAAATACCCATAAATTTGTGGTGTATCATTGCTCATTACGAGTCATAGTATCGGAGAACTATACTGTTTCAAGATTAACTCGTGAATTTTGAATTACGATCACAAATAAATATATCCATATTACAATATAACCTAATTGGCTTTTCTGGTATCTCCAGCATTGACGAAGTCCTACGCTCACTCTGGTTCTGTAGCGGGACGATCAAATCAATCCATTTGCAAGAACAGAAAACACTTAAGACAAGGAAATGCAGAAAGTAGCACCAAACCTTCAAAGACAGCACAGTAACGCACAGAAATCAGCCAAATAAAAGAAAGACAAAACACAGAAAATGAAAATTTAATTTATTTATTTATTTATTTAATTTGCACTCAGCCAACAGCCGTTAGGCCAATTACAGGCGTCGCTGTGCAGTTATGAGGACTTCCAACCCCACTAACGACTCTCATGATGTTGTATGACCGCCGGGACCAACTTTTTTCCGTGATAGCCGTACCACGAGGCGCCGAGAGATGCAGCTGTGGAACTCCCATCCAAGTTCTGACCAGAGACAGCGTTGCTTAACTCTGCTGATCGAACGTGGACGCTTGTTCAAGCTACACCACTCGGGACCCATAAAAGCAAGTAGCAAATGGATTTAGTTTATCAGCAGCAAAGACGCTGTAATAAAATTAAGTATTAATAAACTACCTTGAAGTACTTCATTTAATTATCGGGCCATTGTTCTATAGTCCTCAAATATAAGCAACCCCACGAGACAAACTAGACACAAATGCTACCTCGTCGCAGGACCGCCGCTAGGGTGTTAGCCGCCTGTGTGCCAAACAATTTTCGCCGCCCCTTCCCCCTCGTAAAGTACAAAATAAAGGGCTTTGGAATTGATATTATTTTATGTAAATTTTAACTTTTTTGCAAAGAACGCACTTTCTAACAAACTTGTTTTAAAAATCAATTTTTGCTTTTGTAAAACTTAAAAAGTAAATGGGTGGTGTGAATAAAAAGTCTTAGTCGATTTACACGGCACACCGCACACGCAAAACCGGCAAAACTATCCGATCGGAAAGGGCTGTTATACTAAAATTAAAAATCATTACATGGCACGCGTAGAAATAAACAAACCCATAGCCCATAGCAAGTAATCTCGGGTAGGTACTTCTCGTGCTCTAAAAAGCCCAATTATTAGATTGGTCCACTTTAATGTTTTTCAAGGAACAAGGAACAGTCATAATATCAGTGCTTTGCCGACGCAGCGTCTGTCACCGACAGTGTTGCCAGACTGACCTTTGTAAATGTAATACGACTCAAGTGTTTCTTTGCTTGTGTTATGATATTTTTATGGGTTTTATTAAGGCCGGGATACAGGATACAGTACAAACTTCGTAAAGAAATACTTTCGATTTATTTTCGTCTTAGAATATTAGAGATTTTCGTTTTTAAAGCTTGATGGGTTTCTTTATTTGGAAGACTTTACACTTTACTTTTGTTTTTGCATTAGGATCGGCGGCGGCCGCCCCTTTAAATCGGCCGCCTGCGTGTTTTGAACACAACGCACACATGGTAGCGGCGGCCCTGCCTCGTCGCATGGCTAATCCCTCAAAAAGTTGTATCTAAAATATGACCACAATGATAAGTTGATTCGTCAACTCGAGTGAGAATCTTACCTCAAAAACAACGCTAGTCCCATATCCAATCTGTGTTGCTATTGACGTATTCCCCAATACCGACTATCCAACCTTACCAATCGGGAAATAACTATAAGAGCCAAGCCATCATCAAATTTATAAATCCCACAGCCAAAGTGGTAGAAGACGAACGTCGACAAATCTCAGTGAAGATGTTTTTCAACATTATTTTTATCGAAAACATAGTCATGACGAATAACATACTCGAGATTCCCTGACAGTTACTACGCAACCGGCTCGAATCTAACGACCATATTGCGTTAAATAGGGCAGACAAATCCAAAACTTTTCAACGGTCGTCTAAGAGAAGTCAAGGTAATACGAGAAATCACTCATCCATTCAATAAGACAAACTAGTAAATATGTATGCGTGTATATGTAGATACGTAGCAACACTCACACTTCAATTACATTTTATCTACATTTTGTAAATTGTGAATGAGTTTGTAAGTTAAGTTTATATAACTGTAGCACATTTTAGTATTGTACTGTTGGCTCCAGTATAAACCCACTAAAATTTAGAAAAAATAATTATTAAGGTTATAGTATGGCATTCACCGTATCCTTACAAGAAAATCAGATTTCGTAGAGACATTTACAACCATTGGGGATTACTCTTCTTCTTCTTCTTTTTTTTTCATATCCCATTTATGCGTACGGCGTTGAGTCCTCGATCCATCTCCTGTAGTTGTTTCTCTGCCTCGCCAATATCCTCGGATGGTTTTCCCTCGTTCCCTTTCCAGCTCCCTGATGTTATCCTTCCATGTAATTCGGGGTCTCCCTCTTTTCCTTTGTCCTTCAGGCCTCATTTCAAATATTTTTTCGGGGGTATGCCTCAGTTCTCATCCGAATAAGGTGTCCTGGTGTCCATTCATCTGAGTTGTTTATATTCTATTTCTTCTACTATTGGTTCTTTGTCTAGTTCTTCCCGATCTCTTCTAGTCTTGCCTATCACTTTAATCACCTTAAATATTTCACTTCATATGCCGTTATTTTTTATACTGTCCCATACAGTAATGTAGATGTATTTATTGTTTTGTACAGATGCATTTTTACTTTGACACTAAGTTCTTTTTTCCTTATTAGAGTGTTGTTTATTTGATTATAAATTTTATTTGTCTTGTTTATTCTGTCTGACTTCTTCTGTCTTTCCATCTTTGTTGATGATCGTTCCTAGATATTCCATTTGATCCACATACTCCAGTTGTTTGTTAAGTATTTGAATGTCCATTCTTGCTATTTGGTCTTCTTTGGTGATATTCACTATTTTGCTTTTATTGATATTGATCTCCATCCCTTTTTCTTCAAGGTTTCTTTTCCAAATGTTTATATTATTCTGAATTTGATGCACGTTACCGCTATGAGTAGTATGTCGTCTGCGTATATCAGGTCCTGGGTCATTATTCGCATTAAATTGTGATATCGTAGTCTTGTTCTTCTAGTTTCGTTTTTGAATTCTTTGATAATGCTGTTCATCTATACTATGAAAAGTAACGGGCTAATGCTGTCGCCCTGTTTTACTTACGTGTCCATCTGGAACTTTTCCGATTTATGTCCATTGAGCCTTACTACTCCCACTTCATTTTTGTTAATGCTTTTAATTATTTTATTTCTCTGCTTGTTCTACTGCTTCCTTTGCTTGGTTACGTTTTTGTATGTAGTTGATTCTGTCTTCTCATGTGTTTGTTCTTTTGAATCTGCCCATGCTTCTTTTTTCTGCTTAATTTTGTCTTTTATTTCTTCGCTCCACCATCGAGTTGTTTTCTTTTTTTCGCTTTGCCTTGCTACTTTTGTTCCACACACTTCAGTGGCCGTTTTGCCATAGGAATTACTCGCATACCTAAATATCGCCGAATACTATTCTTTTTGGCATAATTTATCCTAGCAACATAATACGATGCTTTCCTTTTAAAAAAATTATGTTACATACCTACCTAGTCGTTCCACAATTTCGGCCGTTGAGATACAGGCTTCCATTTAAACCAAAAAATTAAGTTAATGCATGAAGTAATTGTCTTTTCAATATAAAAATAAAATTAATATCCAATTTTTGCCTTCGTACACCGCTTCAAACGTTGCTGACACCCATTTACTGTCGCACTCACTACTTTAGATATATGTAGGCTGCTGACTTCACACTTCACTAAATCTGCTTTTGGATACGTTTAGAATACTCCTTCTCTATAACATTCGACAAATGGTCTTAGCCTTGTGTGCTGGTTTTAAGTCCTACTGGAATATCTAGTGCCTTTCTGTAACTACGTACAACTAAGGATTTTTACTACTTTCTGCAAACTACTTCTGTAGTAGTTGGTAGCTTTAGTTTTGACGCCCTGCTCGCAGAAATGCAACTGGCTGACGCCACCAAACGCCACTCTTCACCAAGCCATCACTGAAGTTGGATGATGCCCTTTTTTCATATTTGAAATGAGGCTTACCTAGAACTGTGGGCATAGATTTGGTAATTTTTTTAAAGTAACGATTATTTGCCAGTGACCACCTTTTCCGTACCGCTCTATGAACCCTTTTGCTTTCTTGACTCTGTTATGGCGCAAAGACTATGTAAGACGCTGACCAGTGGTTCTACGATAGGCTTTATAATTATTTTTGTTGAAATTTACATTTGAAAAGAGAATGTCCGCAAATTTTCTGCTCTACAGCTATTCTAACAGTGGATGACCTTGTTCTTATTGGTGTATCATACAACAGCAAACATCTCGTTGTATCTTGATACCTCAATAAATGAATTTGTTCGATATTTTTAATGGTTTTAGAAGACTAAAGATCCTAATCGCGGATTTATTGCATTTATACAGAGCAATTAGTACAATCACACGATCCTCTTTAATACCGCATTGGTGGATAAACAAACGAAACACAACGGAGATAAGCGAAATGAGAGAAACTAATAAAAACCACCTCTAAAGATTGCAACAGAATATTGTTTTAGGGCAGGACTTGTGGTACGACTATAGGTAAGTGTTACGTCTTCCCTTAAACATTAAGTATAAAGTACATGGCTTAAATGCACGGAAATGGCACCACAACAATTACAATTATTCTACCGTCTAGCGTTGATATGCTTCTGCACTATCTGATCACTGTGTGGTAAAACATACCTGTGAATTTCCGTACAATTTTTGGATACCGAGTTTTGCGGCGACATTATTATTAAATCACCCTGCAGTGATAAGAATGATCATAGATTGAAGATTGTGCCGATTCAATAAAAGACAGAGGAGAGGTCAGAGGCTGTCTAACTTAATATTTTAACAATTTTGCAGAATAAGTTCTTGATAACATAGTGAATTACGAAACAATCTGAGTAAAATCCCTTTAGTATCTTAAATTAACAAGGAAAATGTTGGCTGAACGAAGGTCCCACATAAATAATGAATATCTCAGGGCTACAAATCTAGTTCCATTACATTATTTTCGGGATTACCCATAGACTTAGATACGAATTGCAAATGACATATAGAGTTATTAAAAATAGTTTAAAATGTAAACCGTTTATTGTTCAAGCAGGCAGGGCAGGCGCACTATTCGAATGCGAAACTGATAGTTAAAATATTTCTACAATTTGTTTAATATTTCGAAGGTTTACAATTTAGGAAGCGGATTCCATCTAGGAAGGCTGAAGCAGAAGCACATAATTTTTAGCTTAATTAAAATTAGTGAAAGGTTTAATTTCCACAATTTTATTCGCGCTTTGAAAAGAAGCTCGGATAATCAAGAAACCGCTGTCGAAGATCCAACCAGCTAATCTTTTAGCTCCCTTTTAGCTACCTTCGACCTGTAGCCGTAATTTTCCATTTTGTCCAGTACGCAATACGTTGGACTGTTTCACGTTTGTGAAAGACCACGTACCGCACTGCCAGCTCGCAAAGATTGTATAAAAAATTCGAGCCTGTTTCTTTGGATGAAATTCGCTTGTTCGTTTCCTCTGTAGTTTATGATTAAATTTAAGCAGGAGCAACAAACGAGTATCTGTGATGGTTAAAATGTTATCTCAACTTGAGGTTGGTTACGGTATTATTGATCTTACGACACTCACGGATGAGCCAGTATCGCATGCCAAACTAATCCGGGAAATGAGCACGCTCACCGTGAGAATTGTCGAAAACAGACTAAAGACCTCGGCTCTCAAATACGCTCAGGGAGATGGGCGTGGTTCAAAACAGTATACCACAGAGCAAGCGTGTCGATAAGGATATAGGGTGTTGCTAAATAAATGGGCGCCACAAGATCCAAATCCGGGCACCCACGTTAAACTGGACCTTGAGGTTCAAACGGGGCAAAAAGTACTCAAATAACTATTTGTGGAAGCCACAGTGCAGCGACAGACACAACGACCTACCTGGAATGCTCATATGCCACGTCCGAGCTTCACCTTACAATGGTCGTAACACAGTGACACAGTCACCCTGAGAACACACATACACAAGACACAAAAAGAAAAAGAATAAGACGGTATGGTTAATACATCTATTGGGCCACTCCAAGTGACCTACCAATCATCATACAAAAATACAGGTATATTCGGCACGTAAGAATGGCTTAAAAGGTAAGCCCACCTGGGAAGTTCTTTAACTAAAGGTTGCGGCGCATAGCTGAGCCGAACAACAAATCCAGGCCGAATGAGGTTACAACGTTGGCTTAAGCCTCAACAGGAGTGACGCGCGAGTGTAAAACCTGAACTTGAGTTCGAGTCACCAGAACGCCCTGACTTACAGTGCAACATTTGAGAATAGCAATCGCTGCATTTGTGCCAGAGTGTACTGTGCGTCATTTAAGCGTCAAGCGCAAACTTAAAACGGATTAATTTACAAAACCAAGCTGCCTTGGAGCGCTGAATGCTAGAACATGAACGTGAAATGTTGTACTTGAGTGTACTCTACATTAATTATACGTCAAACCCAAACTTGAAAGGCTAATTTACAAAACACAGTTATCTTGCAGCACTGAGTGTTAGAACACCACGTTAAATTTTATTTGGGGTGTACTCGGCATTAGTACTTAATTTTACAGAAACAAAACTCTCTTCTAGCACAAAATGTTAGGACACGGCGTTAGATTGTACACAGAGTGTACTCTTTATTGGGAATGTTAGATCACGACGTTATATTTTAATCAGAGTGTACTGTGAATTAGTATTGTCTCAAACGGAAATTTGAATGATTAATTTACAGAAGCAAAACTGTCTTGCAGCACAGAATATTAGATCACACTGTTATATTTTCATCAGAGTGTACTCTGCAATGGTTATGTATCAACGCAAACTGGAAAGTAGTATTGCATTATTTCAGCGTCGGCCCCCGACTTAAAGGGTTAAGTTACAAGAACATGCGAACAAACTAGTCTATTGCACATTTTTTACCTTGTTAGCGGGCTCGGCCTGCAGCGGGGGGTGGCATTCAAAGCAGTGTCGGTATATCGCTCGCACCTGGGTGTGTGGCAAGTACCGAAAGGTTACGGCATCCTCTAGAATCCTCTAAAAAGAGCGAATTGTGTACGGACCACCTCGACCATTACACAGCTAACAGCGGGACCGTTGTATAGGTAATTTTAGGAACAGGGTCCCGCCTTCCAAACGACGGCGGAAAATTGGCTTTAACAAGAAGCACATATGAACTGAATTCCCACAACGACTCGCCACGGACTTCTCTAACCTACACACAAGTGCACACCAACGTCACCAAGCAGCGTCCGTCTCCAATTGCCAAAACAAACCGCCCCCGCAACCAAACGGGCGGGAGACGGGAAAACAGCACGTTATGACAACTTCTCTAGTTCGTGGCTTGGGCTCGACTGCCTCGATACTAACCCACGCCAAGCGGAACTTCACACGAAAATAATGCACCGTCACGCCACAATGAGTCGCCAATCGCAATGCCGGGAGTTCGCCCGGAGACGGAAAGCCGTCTCGGAGCGACAGAGATCGATAGATGCTTTCTTACTTATTCTCGTTGAGTAAATTTTTAAATAAGTCGAAACTGAACGCACTTGCATGCGATGAAATCAACAGCTGCGTAAAACAATGATGCGATGGGTGTACAAAAGTTATGAATTAGAAACAGCGATACCAGGAGTGTACAAAGTGTGCGAATAGCTATGCTTTTTGCTAAATTTTGCAGTATTATGCGATGGACTATGGCTAAAATGGACTCGAAATACAGGCGAACTCGCCAATTATGTACCAAAGCTGTTCTAAAGGTTTATGTAGTTAATTAAATTACTGAGAAATGTAAAATGGCCTGACAGGTCACAGCATTATTAGTTAAAATTCTCATTATTCCGATTAATTATTACATACCTCCGTTGTAGGCATCTTGCTAATGTGATTTCTTACATTACCGTTATTTTTTTATGTATCTGCATTCCTTCCTTAGTTACCTACGAGATAACCTAACAGGATTATTTATGAGGCAGTTTGTATATAATATTAATACAAATAACTGAAAAGACTTTGGGCGAGATTGGTGGTCATTTTTCGTTGTGTGTTTATCGATTTATGTTCGGGATATCGGTAATAACCGTTACAGGGCCGCGTAACTACGCCAACACAATGGTGCAATGGTACGCGACTGGGTTGCCAGATTAAGGTCATGGGTTCCAAACCTTGTCCGGGGTGTATTTATTAAGTTATTGAAAGATTAGTATACAAATTTCTACCCATTGTCCTCCTTTTTTAACTTTCCACTAACGGTAGGTATTGATAAATCGCTGATTCGATATTAAACCTCTTGCTTCGACAGTATGTTACAGGCCGATGAAATGAATCACTAAGAATCCCACATAGTCCATACTAGCTCTAAATGCCTACATCACAAAATTCGTCACGAGCAACCACCCAACATAAATATTAGTATTTAAGGAAATTATTGAAATAATATGCATAACAAGCTCGTTTTTAGATTAAATATCTCGTGTTTGCGTGTTTACAAGCCAGCTTTGGGCTAAGATAAAAATCTTTAAAATATATTATGTCTTATTGATGCTTGCATGTTATTGCATTCGGCAGGCTTAATAATTAATAGCTGTTACTAATATAGCTATAAACGCCATAAATAACTAAAATCTTCTTTACTCATCGCCATAGTTTCTAGATTATTTCTAACATATTTACTTTAAATATCTGTCAAATATAGTTTTTGTAATGTGGTGCCGCAACAAATTTTGAGCAAGGGCGGCTGTGTCGAGTGGACGGATGAATTAATTGTAAGCATATGAACTAAGGCAGTGATTGTGTATTTAACTCACGCTATACTATTGTGATATCAGTTGCAACTTCTTAAAAACTATCTATTTTATTTTTTTGCAATGATTGTGGGAATACCTTGAGCTAATTTCCAAAGTTGTTAGGCCAGTTTAGGGGTTGCCGCCGCCACTGCTTTTTTGTGAACGCGCATAGAAGAAATTTCTTGAACTTCTCTCCCTGACTCAAATTAGTACGGGGGGATCAGAAATAGTCAGACAGCCACGGTTCCCATTTCTTTAGTGTATGGTTCCATACGATGTAACAGCCATTTTGAGAGCATTGACACCCGTAGATGCACTGTCGATGCCATCGGATCTAATAGCTTCCAAGGTATAACCTACCAATTTGTTCAAATTGTCTGTTTCTTTATGCAGTGAAATGTTAGTTTGATCCCCCGGATCGAATCTCTGAAGGAACTCCATAACTCTGGTTACAACGCGAATAGGTCAACGCCGATGTGTCGGTAAACATATCTTGGAAATGAACACATTTTCTGCAACCAAGAGAAATATTCCCGATCGGATTTCTCAATTCTATCCTCATAACTCCACTCCACCTAAATTATATTGATGTTGTTCCCGAATATTCCAAAGAGTAATTTGTTTTGACAATTACAGGCGAACCTCTCTTTTCAGCGTAAGGCCGCGTTTTTCCAAAGTTAAATCGATCATCTTTTAGGGTTGGTTATGTATTCTAAATGCTGCTTCTCCTCTAACAAAGTATTTTCCAACACTTTACTCTAATTTTTTTTAATTTTCTAAGTTTCGGAACGTATTTCTACTTGTATTAGACTTTGTAATTTTAGATCTCTTATTTTTTTTCTAGCACATTTTTTTGTATTTTCTATCATTATATGCGTATCACTATGCCCTCCTTCAAATTCTCTCTGTTATTTTCTACATCCAGCATGTAAGTTAATAATATTTATATTTATATATTTTTGTTAGATTTAAAAACGCTTTTTATATCAATTCTAGATTAAATTCTAATGACTAAGAATAAGTGTAGTTAGTCCCTTCCTACCTCTTGGACAATCCCGTTTTCCCTTTATGCCTCGCTCTCTTAAGTTTAAGGTTTTTGTTAAAATTTGGTAATCGCTTCTGACCGTGCAACACGTAGAAAAACAGTTATTCTGGTGCACGTACAGTCAATTGTTCCTATTCTTTCTTTGTGAACAACCGAAACATTTGTTTATTTTAGATATATTTGTTGTGGAATTAACAATTTGTTTTCTTTGATACATTGCGAAATTGTTTACTATAATGCCAATTTTAACTGGCTGTATAAATATCTATTTATCTACTTTCATTGTAAATAAAAACGTGGTTAATGTTTCTGTACTTGCGGAAACACATTGGCTATTTTTTAATAACAGATATGACATCTGCCTTGAATACAAAGCTGCCCAATGCATCTACTTGCAGAAAAGAGTTTCATAGAAGCCATGCTCGAAGATCCAATACACTATATTTGCTTTCCCCACGACACTTAAGGTTTTCGATAATACCTAAGTATGCGTACATTTTGAATACTAACTTAAGCCCAGGAGTAACATTATCGGATATTAATTTTCTCCAGAGACAGAATCAGGAAACCTCATTACTATGCAGATAAGCGAATTTGTGTTGCAACTGCTAAACAACCAGCGTAGCTTAAAGACGGCGGTGTGCACGTTAATTATATTAAAAGGACTACGAGTAGTGTGGTTACGATCTTTTAAAATGTTGCAGCAGTTGCATTCCAGGCTCTGCAATAAAAATAAAAGCTATCGTTATAGCAGCAAAGTCGTAAGAACGTGGAGCTGCGAATGCAAGTAAATAACTGCGGCGAAATGTAATGTAGATAATTAGCATTCATGTTTTATTGTCACTGAACTTTTTCTCTAGGCGTTATTTATTGGAAATTATACACCATGTCTAAAATTGTAATGAAGAAACCCAAACTTCATTCAAAAAAGTACCTACGCACGTTCAAGAAACATCATTCTAACAATGAAATTATAAATAGCTAAGCTGATATATTTGGGACGAGTAGTATTATTTTCTTCCAGTTACTTAGCGATTATAATTATGTTTTGGGCTGAGTGATCATCTATAAATTCAATATCAAAACAACGCATAAAACTAACATTTGTGACATTTCAAAAAAATATATCGGTAATAAGCGTACCACCTATTGTATTACCCTTAATAATATGGTAAGGTAATAATTCAAATATCGTAGAAGGTATGTTTCATTTCTCGTCGTTTCCTCATTACTGATGGTTTTCTCGTGTAGTTCTATAAATTCCCTTCATTCGTTACGATCTTCGGCGCATCACACAGCATAAACAAAAGACAAATTTTGCCTTTTGAACTTGATGAATCCATCATCTTGGTAAACGGCTTCAATTTTTTCGACCTTGAACATTACTTAATAGGACGACTTTTTGGAAACTGGTCTCATCGTGAAAATAATATAACGAAACAACTGTACACTGCGTCGTAGACAAATTATTTTCGATAATATGATGTACATATTAAGCTCATTGGTGCAATGCCCTGTCCATGGTATACAAAACATACGTCTGCAGTTCCACGTATCGAACGTGTATATTCTTTTCCTCGCTGATGATGGAAGCGTCCATGTTTCCAAGTCATACAAGAATATAATAGCTATTAATGCAACAAGTGCTAAAAGTTTATGTTTATGCACGATACATGAAAATATGTCGAGTGCAATAACACTTTTAGCACGAGTTTGCATACAATATTTTTTCTACGACCTTAAATTTTCTGTTATTAATCCATAAATGTCGATTTAACAAAGGTTTGCATTTATGACAGTTATAATTTATGTCATAATAAAGAGATTGCCTTGACGCGCAGTGAGTGTTTGTGGAGCCAGTACTGTCAAAGTCAGTTATCAAAGGTAATTATTATAGTACACATCTGCATTTATTCATTACATAACGCTTTACTTATTCAAAAAACACTTTACCTCTCACGTAAGAAGTAACTAGAATAACTTTACAACCTCACTTCCAGTTCGAAATTGTAGTTTTATAACTTCACTTCACTTTTAGTATCTGAACTAAAAGTAAACAGCTGATCTCATTTTAAACACGCTAAATTATAAAACGCTAGCGCTAAAAGGCCTACTTTTAGTGGTGGTCGTAGAAAATAGCTATTAAGGCAACTAGTGTTTTACAGAGGATTTAAAAATCGAGGTCGATCATGTTAAAATTCGAGCGAAGCGAGAATTTTATGATCGACCGAGATTTTTAAACTGTAAAACACAAGTTGGCTTCAATATTTTTTCTACAGCCGAGGAGTTTGTTAGCTTAAATGCCCTAGGGGCTTCGCCCCTCTCCAAAGCGGCCCTTGGAGCTCCACCCCTCTCCAAGGGGGCCCTCGGGACTCCGCTCCTCTCCAAGGGGGCCCTTGGGGCTCGGCCCCTCTCCAAGGGGGCCCTCAGGGCTCGGCCCCTCTCCAAGGGGGCTCTTGCAGCTCCACCCCTCTCCAAGGGTGCCCTCAGGGCTCCGCCCCTCTCCAAGTAGGCCATCGGGCTCCGCCCCTCTCCAAGGGGGCCATCGGGGCTCGGCCCCTCTCCAAGGGGGCCCTCAGGGCTCGGCCCCTCTCCAAGGGGGCTCTTAGAGCTCCACCCCTCTCCAAGGGGGCCCTCGGGGCTCCGCCCCTCTCCAAAGGGGCCATCGGGCTCCTCCCCTCTCCAATCGGGCACTCGGGGCTCCGCATACAAATCGGTCCGATATAATAACTGTACTTTTAATCTTCACAAATAAGGTTTTATAAACTCTTAAAGTACTCCGTGCTTTAAATGGAATGGCGTGTTTTATAGACAACATAAAGCACGCCGCATATGACCCTTGGAAACAGTTTAAAATCACGGCTGTAGAAAAAATATATTAAAGTGCGAACAAGCTTTTGCCTTGTTGCGTTTGATATTGAGCGATCCTTCCATACGCTAGTTAACCTTCTCATTAGGCTTTCTCTAAATCTATTCTCCTTCTAACTTCGACGTCACACGTTACAGTATAGCTGATGTACGATCCTGCATGTAGAAATGTCTTGACAATTTCTGAGGAAGTTAGAACACCTGTTATGTGGAGAATGTTTAAGGGCTCAACTATCATTTCTATACTTAGTTTTTTATTTTCTATCTCAATTAGTGCTGTCGTTTCCTCTTCGCTGCAATTAAGGCGGAGTAGAAAGGGGGCGGTTCGCCCCCACCACTTTTAATTGATTCGCGGATTTCGCGGTTTTATTCGCGGATTGACCTAATTAATTTCGCGGTTTGATCTAATTAATTTCGCGGTTTGATCTAATTAATTTCGCGGTTTGATCTAATTAATTTTCACATGTGCTACTGAATAAATTACGCAATAGCTTCCCATTAAGTTACGCGGCGGCCATTTTGGATTTCTGGCGGGAATATTTGAAATTTGAATTTTTTCAGATTTTTTCTAAGTTCAATTTTTGAATTTAAACTTCGCGGTGTGTCGGCCGTCTTGGTGCGCGCGCACTTCTCACGGCGGTTGTTTTTAAATTTGAATTTTCGCGGAAATATTTGAAATTCAAACTGGTAAATCTATATCGCTCTTCGAAGCTGCTGTCTCTCTCTTGCATTCACTCGCTGAAATATTTAAATTTAAAAAAAGCTATTTGCGTCGGACCCGAGTGGGAATCGAACCCTACTTTTCTTGCAGCAGCATAGCACCTTACCGCTGCGCTATCGAGGTCTGTTGAACATATAGGAATTGAACAAGACGTCATTTCGCAGCTGTGCCGTCACACCGTTCGAGTTGAAACAAACTATTTTTCAAAAATTTATATTATGAGAATAGGGAATGTTTAACATATTGTGTTTACAGGCAGACACAATTTTTAAAAAAATTATATATGTAACAGCTTTGCTACTAATAATAATTTTATAATTTGCAATATAGTCGTTGTCCCAAGTTTCTGGTTAATTTCCATTCGACCGCCGCATAATTTGAAAAGCTATATGAAATAATTACTTTATTTTTATAATTAAAACAGCGAAATCAAGAATAAATCCGCACGATAATTACTTTATTTATATAGTGAAATCTGATTCATAAATTTGACCGTTGTAAACTTTTAAAACAGGTCGAGTAATTTTTATAATTTGCAATATAGTCATTGTCTCAAGTTTCTGGTTAATTTCCATTCGCGCAGTGGTTAATTTCCATTCGACCGCCAGAAAATTTGAAAAGCTATATGAAATAATTACTTTATTTTATAATTAAAACAGCGAAATCCGCGAATAAATCAGCGAATCCGCTATAATTACTTTATTTTATATAGCGAAATCTGATTAATAAATTGGACCGTTGTAAACTTTTAAAACAGGTCGAGACATGTGCTTTGTTCATTAAACAACCTTGGTGACGAGGCTGCTTTGTTTGTTGAAGTGAAACGTAACGGTTTGCCCCGCGGCGGTTCCGCGAGCCGCTTTCTCTTGCCTAAACCACTACAAGGTGGGCAGTTCTCGTTCATTCCGATCCATTCCTCACCTGAAGTCGCATCGTAGTTCAAGTGCCAGCTATCTTTTGAAAGCGCGAGTGTAAGTGCTACAGTGATTGTTTTGTGCTTTTTTCATCTGCAGCCATGAACGCCACGGGTTTTTCTGTTTGCGAAATTCTTGATTATTTTCAAGAATGGGCTATATACAAATGAGGAATTTGTTTACTAGCTTTTAAAATAATTCAACATAAACTAGCTAACGAGGGCGTAGTTCTGGAACCGGACTATTGGCCCACTTATTTCGAATTGTGTCAAGCCGTCGGGAAAATTCGTTGCCAAGCAGTCGTTTGCCTCCCCTATCGGTAAGTAAAAATATATCTCCTATTTTAGAAATTTATTAAATGTGCGATAGTTTCCAACCTTTTATAGCAATAATTCTGAAAACCATTAGTTTAAAACTCATTTGTCGTTATCCGTTTTAAATCATCACATAGGGCCGTTACTTAAAAAAACTAATATAAATCACAATTTGCAGAATGGAGCATCTACGTCGACGGGGCCTTCTGCTAAACGTGGTTTGGAAGACGATACACCTCAATCGTTGCTGGTCAAGTCGTCGGAAAATGTAAGTACACAGTCATTTTTATATTTAAATCAGCCATTAGAAAATTTTGATTTATGCAAACTAAAATAAAACCCGTTTGGGCCACACAAGTAATTTTACGGGAAATTTTCGTAACATACTTCTTTTTAATTTACAGCAGATGAATAACCCAGGGCCATCGGCTTCATCCGCCATGTTGGAGACCGTCCATGCGGGGCAGCAACTACCTACCCCAAGGACTTCTGCATTTGACGAATGTTAGCACATGTAAGTTTTGCAGAGCTATTTTTTAAATGTGCGAAAGTTTCCTACATTTTGCAGCAACAATTCTGAAAACCTATTAGTTTAAAACTCATTTGTCGTTATTCGTTTCTTTTTTATATTTAAATCGGCCATTAGAAAATTTTGATTCATGAAACTAAAATAAAACCCGTTTGGGCCACACAAGTAATTTTACGGTGAAGTGGTAGTAACATATTTCTTTTTTAATTTACAGCAGATGAATACCCAAAGCCATCGACCTCTGCGGACATGTTGGTTCCTGCAAAACCATCGTCGGTGAAGGTCTTCAGTATATTACGTTGATGGGCGAAGGTCGCAGGATGATAAAGAAGTTCAACACTGAAGCTCTCACCTTGACCTTCAAATTCAACGAGATAGAGACTGCGACGAGTAACCCTGTCATATGGCTTCGTGTAAGTATAACTATAAAATATTGTGTATTGAAAACAACCACTCTAAAATTTACGCCGCAAGTATTGATTTTAAATGGATTTATAGTTTATTTTTTAGTCACATGTTCTAAATTCGTGGCTGTATAGCACTGTTTTACAGATTTGAAATTGATAGTTTAATTATTTCAAACATTGGCAACGTTATATACTCAGTTAATATTTTGAAATATGGTGAGCTAGACGTTTTAACTTATTGAAACCCTTATTTGCAGAATGCATTCGATGAGATCATCACGCATATCACCATGGGGGCAGCAGCTTCTGATAAGATAGGTTTAGTTTTAAGAAATTACAATTTTGCCGATAAGCCTATAGGCATTTCTTTTCGTCGTGTTGACCAACTCAACGCGCGATGTTGTAATGGCAACCTTGGAGAAAATTCTTCAATCCAACGCCAAGTTTTTTGCTCAGGATAAAATGACCTTGCATGTAAACCGTGTTACTTTGCCTATTGGGTATGGAAAAAATCGTACCAGAATGACTGGCGTTAGTTTTGAAGAATTTTTCTCAAAGGAAACGCGGTATATTAATTGTTGCAAATAATGATAATTACTGTCTTGCCCGAGCTCTTATTCTGGCCAAAGCTTGGGTAGATAATGATCCAGATTTGCATCTCTATAAAGCAGGTTACCCAATCCTAACACAGAAATCGTATGAGCTTTGTGAAAATGTCGGTGTTAATCTAAGCAATGGGGCTACACGCGAACACTTGGAACAATTCCAGTTGTATCTAACTAATTACACCATTGTCGTTTATAATTCACGTATTGGCGCCAGTAAATATTACGAGGGACCTAGAGGTCACAACAAAAAAGTATTAATTTGTTATTGGAGGATCAGCATTACAATGTAATAATCAGTCTAACTGCGGCCTTTGCAACCACTTATTTCTGCGAATTTTGTTTAACCCGCACCAATAATAAACAGAGAGACCAAAAATTGCCCTTATATTTGCCCTTGCTGTCATTCAAAACCACCCTGTAACCTGTTTTTGGACCCAATCGCGTGTAATAATTGTAATAGGGATTTTCGTGGTCAGGAATGTTTTGACGAGCATACAAAATCATTGTGCAAAACTTTAAAAAGGTGTGGCGTATGCCTCATGACATACTGGCAAAATAGCAAGAAAAGTCATACGTGCGGTGTGAAATATTGTCATACCTGCGCGAAAGAAATGCCAACCCGTCATTTATGCTATATGGCAAAGAAAAAGAGTCCTAAATTGTCTAAAAAGTTTATTTTCGTGTTTATGATTTTGAGGCAAGACAGGAGACGGCTTTGGATGGTGAACGTAATGTTTTTGTGCACGAACCAAATTTATGCGTAGCCAAAATGTCTGTAATACATGTATTAATTTTGAAGATCTTACGCAGGCTTGTAACATTTGTGGTCCTCGTCAACATGAGTTTAAAAATAACCCTGTACAAAGTTTGCTAGATTATATTTCTAAATTAGCCAATATCGCCAACGTTTTTGCACTGGCTCATAATATGAAGGGGGTATGACGGCTCCTTTATCATGCAGCATATTGTCAAACAACAGAAAAAGTGGACCCCGAAAATTATTGCCACCGGCACAAAATAATGTGCATCACCTGTCCCAATGTAAAATTTATAGATTCGTTAAATTTTTTGCTGTAGCATTAGCTAAGCTGCCCAAAACATTTAATTTTGAAGCTACAAAAGGTTACGTTCCCCATTTATTCAATAAAATGGAGAATCAAAATTATATTGGAGTAATGCCCCCAGCACACTTTTATATGGCCGATGAAATGTCCCCTTCTTGTCGCGCAGAGTTCTTTGAATGGTATAATGTGGAAATGCTCGTAATGCAGTATTTGACATGCAGGAAGCAATCGTCAAGTACTGTATTCAAGATGTAGAGATACTTTCGCAAGGCTTGTCTTGAATTTTGGCGGCGTTATACTAGCGAAAATGGAGTAGATCCTTTTAGGGAGTGCTGCACGATAGCCGGAGGGTGTAGTTTAGTTTATCGTCGAAATTTTTTAAAAGAAAATACGATCGCTATTATTCCACCGAGGTGGGTACAGATTAGGTGATAGGCAATCGACGATTGCGATTAAATGGTTTTTATGGGTCGAACACGAGCAAGGTATCTCAATTCAGCATGCTGGTAATAATCGCGAGGTTCGATTACCTGAAGGTATTTTGGTTGATGGTTTTTGCGCTGCAACAAATACAGTGTATAATTTCCACGGATGTTACTTCCACGGTTGTGAGGTGTGTTACCCCTATCAAACTGTAGAGCTAGCAAATGTGAAAAATGACACGATGTTTGTTCGTCGCGAATCAACAGAGGCAACTGCTGCAAGAATTAGAAGGGCTGGCTACACCCTTATAGAGATGTGGGAGTGTCAATTTAATTTATTTTTAAAATTTAACAACGTTGCGTCAAACTTTGTAAATAATCATGCTGTTATTAGGAACACAGCATTAAATCCGCGAGATAGTTTTTTCGGTGGACGCACTAATGCTGTGAAACTGTACCATAAATGCCTGGAAAACGAGCAAATCAAGTATTTCGATGTGTGTAGCCTTTATCCTTTCGTAAATAAATACTCAAAATACCCCGTAGGACATCCCAAAGTATACGTTGGTGATGAGGAGTGTCGGCAACTTCCTTTCGATACAATCGAGGGCTTAGTCAAATGTACCGTGTTACCACCGCAAAATCTTTACCACCCTGTTCTGCCCCTTCGAATGCATGGCAAATTAATGTTTGTGTTATGCAGGTTATGTGCCGAAACCAGCTTCACTGGCGATTGTAACCATTTAGAAGATTCGCGCAAGTTTACAGGAACATATGTGTCTGATGAACTAAAAAAAGCTGTTGAACTGGGATACCGCGTGCTCGAGTTTTATGAAATATGGGCATATGATATTGTGCAATATAACAGGGATAGTAAAACAGGCGGTCTATTTTCAGAGTATGTGGATAATTTTTTAAAATTAAAGCAGGAATGCAGCGGATGGCCTGCTTGGTGTACTGATGAAAACACTAAGGACCAATATTTATCAGAATATTTAGAAAGAGAAGGCGTAACCTTAGAAAAGGATAAATTTGTTTCAATCCTGGCATGCGTTATATCGCTAAGTTATTACTAAATGCATTCTGGGGTAAATTTGGCCAAAGAGAGAATTTGATGCAAACAAGTATTGTTTCAGATTCTTATGACTTTTTTAAAATGCTAACTGATCCTTCAATACAGGTTCATTCAATTATGATCGTCGATGAGGATGTAATAGTTGTAATCTGGGATAGACCTGAGGAGGGAATAGTTTCGCTCAAAACGGTCAATGTTGTATTGGCTGCATACACTACGGCCAATGCAAGACTTGAACTGTATAAATATTTGGAGCAATTAGGGGATCGCGTTTTGTATTACGATACAGATAGTACGATCTATGTCCACCGACCTGGCCAATGGGTGCCTGAAACGGGTGATTTTTTGGGGGATATGACTGATGAGCTGAGGGAATATGGTCCAGGTAGCTTCATTACGGAGTTTGTTAGCGGAGGGCCTAAAAACTATGCGTTTAAGGTTTTCTCAAGTAATAAAAACGATTACGAATTTGTATGTAAAGTAAAAGGTATAACTTTAAATTACAAAAATGTCGCAAAAATAAATTTCGATACACTTAAACGCATGGTTCTTGATAATGCCGAAGCAACGTATGTAGAAACCGACCGGAAAATTGCCCGTACAGCCATGTATCAAGTTGTATCTAAACCCGAAAAGAAAATTTATCGGGTTCAGTATACTAAACGCCGGCGCATTGAAGATGGTTATGACACATTACCTTATGGTTTAAAGCAGACTAGTGTCTATATTGCGTATAGTTTCGTTCTTTTTATAATCAACTGTTTTTATAACAATATTTTATATTTTGTATTGTCTTTTTAACTTATATGATGTTTTTATGCAATAACTTATTGCACTTGTAGCCACATATTTTTGTAAAACAAAAGTATTTAAACTAATTTTTGATTTATGCATTATGTTTACATGTAATTGCTTATTTGTTCGTACGTATTTTCGACGTGTGGTTAGTGTGCACATTTCATAAGGCCCGCTTTGTGGCAATTGTTTTCATAATATTTAATTTCAATCATTTTAGAAAACTAACCACGACTGTAGCAAAACGTACATTAAATATTGCACTTATTGTCACATGGCCCAATTTGCTCTAACTGTAACTGCATGCTAGATTTTAATTGCATGTTAGTTTTATTTTGCATGCTAGGCTTAAGAGGCTGTTAATTTTTGTAAATAAAACAGTCGAATATTGTAAATACATTTATTAAATATTTTGTGTGTGTAATAAAAATATGTTTAATTACAAACTATTTGTGTTTTTATTTTCTAAATAACATTAAACAAGTTTATTAAGGTGAAGTATTGGATATATAGTGCTTTTACATATGTGTCATTAGAAACTAAATTATCAGTGAACAGATTTACAAAACTTATCATAGATGCACCATGCATTTTAAAATATAAATACATTAAACAGTATATGCCGCAAACGTTAGAGCTAAAATCTTGCAAAATTTTTGGATTATGAGACCAGCTGATTGAATTTTGTTGTAAAAATTTTAAATGATAACCGCTTGGAGGGCGGCCGTATGAATCAAAGTATTCCCCATATCCATATTGGTCTATATACACTGCATTCCAATGTTGTCCAGGTCGGTTTGCTGGATCTGTGTTGACGATGATTGCCACAAGTCTTGCAATTCTTGTAGGGAGTTGATCAGAAGCAAAAACATAGCGTTTCACATTCAACAGACTCGGGATTGTTTGCAATATTTTCTGAACTTCCAGTGTATTCATTGCGCCACCAGTCGGATAAAATTAGTATGTTTTCCAATGCACATACAGGCGAACGGATGTTGTGATTGAGGCAACGTACGGCAGCAGTAGTTTTTCGCAGAACTTTTAAAGACGGGCACTCGAGATCCTCCAAATTTACGACGATTTTATTCAGAAAACTTAGAACCTCCTTCTTTTCTTGGCCCTTAACGTACACTTTTTCAAATTTTTTGAGAAGTCTTGTTAGCTCTGTTTCAAATTCATCAAAATGTATAGTACCAGAATCCCAGGTTAGACCGTGATGCCTATGCTCCAGATAGCTTATGCCTTTTTTAACGAAATAGGGCAGAGTGTCATATTTTGCAGGGGGTTTTAAAACGAAAATTGCTAACTGGTTGCCATCTGCTGAAATAACAGCCACTTCTTTCGGAATAAACTGTTTCTTATCACCACGGAACCCTTGCAGATCTACGAAGACACTGTCCATACTGACGAAATGTTTGAGCATGACTAAATTTTAAAAAACTGTTGTTGGTTTTTAACTACTAAAATCCACCAGCACATTTCTGTGTTTGTCAATTTCTACGACGTTATCGAACTCTGCATAAACTAGACAATTAATAGTTTCTTCTAGCGCGTCTTGAAAACCCGCCTCTAAACGTAGAGCGCCATTTTTAAGAAGGTTCCAGTGTGTTGTTGCATTTGCAGCCAGATCGGGGGTTAAATCAAAAGCAAATAGACAGTAGCCATGAGGGTAATCTTCACGTTTTATAGCGTTGCCTTCATTGAGGAAATGTATACCGCTACCGGAAAATAGTGTGTGATATGCTTGAACGTACATGCCATTCTTAGAGAAATCAGGCTGTAGAGGTTTTGAAGGAATTTGTTGACCGTCGATGTATAGGGAGAAATAATTGATTTTGTAGTTATTAAAATTGAAAGGGTTTGCTGCATAATGGCCGTTAAATGCTTTATTCGATACAAAACCTACAATGCATCGTTTTGGTAATTGCCCCAGAAAAATATTATCTAAAGATTTTCTTTGCACACCAGCCGGAATAGTTAACACTTTAACATCGGATCTTGTAATGGGGTATTTAGCAGGCGCAGTCGCCAAAGCTTTGGTGTGAGCCAACAAAATAGACGGGTTTATTTTCATTTTTCTCACTAGTAAGCTGGCATCACTAATTTTCACTTTGAATGTAGATCCTTCGGCTGCCATTAAATTGAAAGAATCTCGGGATCTGATAAATTTGACTTTCATTTCAACTCCGTTTATAAGAAATTTTTCTTGATTGAATAAATCGGAATGCACATGTCCCATCATTTCGACTTGCTTACTTGCAGCAGTAAAAAATTTCCGCTTTACAAATCCTTCATTATGCGTAGTGATGTCATCCATGTTATTGGCTGTGTCGTTGTACCATAGTGTGCATGTTAAATGGGTTGATTTAGCACCATTGCCGTAATTCAGCAGAGTTTCAATGTATGAGCGGTATGCGTATGTATTGTTTGGCGGGCTCACAAGCTTCTGATTCAAATACACCTCAACTTGATTAAACATAGAGTGCATCCAATTATTAACAGGGCCTACATCATCTTTGTCGGTTAATGGTGTATCATCTTGTTTAACAATTTTAGCAGTAATGTATAACATGGTCTGACTTAAATCGATATAATCGTTACCGTTTCCAGGCACAATAAATTCAATCGGTGCATCGTCATTAAGCGAGGAAAGCGGTTTGTAAAAAATCCATTGTCCATTTTCGATACTGGTTTGAGTTGCGGGCAGAGCGAACAAATCTAACTCTGATTTAACACACTCACAAGACTGCGCATGCAAAAACGCCATTGTGAAAACTACTTGCTGGTGAAGATATCGGCGTATGCGGGTTTGACCAGCTTCTGCTTAGCGTTTTTTCTTGTAGACTGATTGTAATTCAGAGTGCGTTGCCTTTTATATCCCGATCCTTCCATTAGAGTATCTATTTTTCTGTCGGCTTTACGTTTGAGATTCTTTCCAGCCTCCTGTACACGGTTATGGAACGCTTCTTTTAGCGGTCGACTTTCACTAACATCTCCTAAAATGTTAGCGCCTGTCCTTAAAGCTTCCTTTCCAACAACTTTAGCACCGGTTTTAAAAAGAGGCAGGATACTACGAAATATTCCTCCTAAAAAGCTTCCGATCCCATGACCTCTCTGGTAGGCTGCTCCTCTGTAGATAGCTCCAACGCCTTGACCTGCCTGATTGGTGTAGTATTGTTGATAAGGACAATCCATAGCAGCTACTGTATCCTCTTAAAGTGTAGTTTTAAACTCAACGTTCCAAACTCGAATGGCATCACACCCGACGTTTCGGTCCTTATATTTATCTCGATATTCTCAAATTCCCTCTTCATGACATTTATATAATGAGTCGGCGAAAATATGGCGTCTTTGTGGCAACCGTAATTATAATTATCAGAGGTCACGTTAACAATACGAAGAAGCGGAGCCAAGACATCTCCTACAAGCTGTGGTTCCACAATATCGCAGTAAATAAACATTTGTGATGGTAAACCAACCCAGATATTTGCGGGGTGGCTTGGTACAGGTGCTTCAGCTATATTTATATCAGGTTTATAACCAAGTTGTAAGGCCAGACGTTGTGAAAATCCTAGCATTTTCAATGACGACGTTTTAATTTCAAGAGACACGCGTTTTGTTACTCTATTATATTGAAAATTCAGCAACTTTTCTAATAACCTGTGATTGTTAATTTCGGCTGTAATATGTTCAATGTTTTCATAATTGCCGGGCTGAATACAGATTACGTGCCATCCATCGCTACCATAGTAAATTTGTTCTCTATCACTTTTAAAATATGAATTAGCGTTTTGCAATACTTTTTTCAACTCAGTATACGTTTCTTCTCCGGCTTGCACTTTAGGTATTTCTGTGCGATAATAGACTAGATTTTCTGTATCTGTCACGGCCAAAAAGGAGCATGGATATTGCACTTCCGCAATACCTGTAACCCATTGCCCCGGTAACCTTATTCGTTTAGGGAGCTGCGTTATGAATTGTGCTGTGGTGTTATTTGGAAAATAGCTCATAGAACTATTGCTAAGTAATGTTAGATAAAATTCTTCATCTGTATTCATAGTTGCTGAAGATTAGCTGCAGGAATCCAAGAGTTGAACTTGTCGTTATAATTTCGCCACTTTACAAAGTACTCTTTGCGCTGACCGTGTCCTCTTTCTTTTAACACTTGTTCGACTTTAAACAAAGCGTTATCATCCAAAGTCACTGGCTGTAATTCCTCTTCATAAAAGACGCCCTCTATCGTATCGTCGCTTAAATCAGCTATTTCGTACACAGGTGGTTTTCTAAGAATCACTTTTTTAATTATAAACACTTCGCCGCTCCAATTAGTTTCATATCCTTTCTCGAATGCGTCCTTCGTTCTACTAATTCTTACATGTTGGTTCACTTTATATTTAGGCTTCCTGTCGACTCCCATCCCCTTTCGGTACAGATTGTTCCACACTTCCAGTATATTGCCATCATTTACAGTAGAGGGTGCCATCTTGATGCTTGAATGATAACGACTGTTATACGAAGTCAGTAAATTTTGTAATACGTCTATGTATTTGTATGAATTAGAGTATGTGAAATAGCGCCACATTCTGGTTTTTAATGTTCTATTGAAACGCTCAATGACTGCTGCTTTAACATCGGGGTTTTGCGTCACATAAAACGTGATATCGTTTTGTTTGAAAAAATTCTGTACGGCTCTAGCAACAAATTCTTTGCCTTTATCGGTTTGTAAATTTATGGGCGTGTTACCCACTTCAGCAAATATTTCACGAAATGCGTTTATTACTGAAGTAGCCGTTTTAGATTTCAGGGGTCTCGCCCATGCCATTTTACTAAACACATCAATTACGGTTAGAATAAAATTATATCCGTCGTTGTGGGGCGCTAAACTACGCATGTCGCAGAGATCAGCCTGCCATAATTCGAAAATGTTGCTAACAATGTACTTGTTTCTAGGGAATTTTTTTCTTGCAGTTTTGTGAATAGTATAGGCGTCCTGTTTCTTTAGCCAATCCTTTACTTCACCACAGGGGTGACTATTTTTCACGGAAGAAATTAATGAGTTTGCTCCTGCGAAGCCTGAAGGGTGAGCACCGTCATAATAGATGGCGTCCAAATTCATTCTGCTATGTTAAAGTTTAAGACGCTCCCAGGCAGAAATACCCTTTATTTTCGATATCGATCTTTGCGTTGTTTTCGGTGTTTTTCGCGATGAACCCTCTTGCTTGGACGCTGTTGCAGTCGCTATTAACGTTAATTTAGGATCGACGTCACTCTCCACATCTGATTTACTCACGTCTGGTACATTTTGACGTTTAGGATCCCCAAATAGCACTTGAGGTACATTGTTCTCTTTAATGTAATCGAGGAACTTGTGTCGGCCTGGCGGATTTGTAGTTTTCTTAGGTCTTAGAACATCATGCATTAAATCAATAATGTTGGAGGACGGTAAAATTTCACCTTTTATGCTGACTGTTCCCTTGCCGTCCCACTCCACTTCATCTGACATTCTTAGAAGTCGTAAAAAGGCTTCACCGTTTTTCTTAAAAGTATTAGGGAGCGTCGATAAAATATATGCATCTGAAATACCACTGTTGTTCGATTCTATAGGTATCTTGATTGATTGCCTCGTTTGATCCGCAAAATGAAGATACCTTTGTAAAACCTGATTGTACTGGATCCATTTATCGTGATCGGTTAATTTAGACGATAAAACCTTTTGCATTTCGTCATCAAGCTGGGATAATATATTTTGCTCTGATTTCTCTGTATCCTTAAAGCGATGCATGAATTCTGGCGGTACAATCATCATTTTTCGGGTATTTTCCATCTTATTTGAAAATAGAGCTCAATACACCAGTAATTAATGGAGCTAATATCAGTGGTAGGAAAGCGCCACCCTTCTGTATTAGTATTTGACGCTTCTTTTTTATAGACTCTCCAGGCTTGACTAAACTCCTAAGAACATCTTTATGCTTCGAGATCGTTGATTTTTGATTAGGCGATAAAGGTATTTTTCCTTTTAAGGTATTATGCACACACTCGCAGATACAATGAATTTGTTTATCGCCTACGACTTTTAATAATGCGGTTCGCTCCTTTGGTCCGAGTTTATGTAGAGCACGCAACAACTCCGAATTTCTAATTACTGATCGAGACATCACTAGTGAATGAGGGTAAACTGATTAGTGTACGAGCTTTTATACCCCTTTTTCGGCATATAAATCTAGCACGCCCCATCTTGGCGCAAAATCGATGTTCTATACCTCGCTATATCAGGTGTACTTTGCTTTAAGTCGAATAACAAATACCCTTGTGGCCTGGCTGTTGCGTCCTCGTATGCTTCTTGAAGGAATCGAGGATTTTCGGGACATATCTGTCTGGTTAAGTGCTTTATTTGAGCTCTATCTCGCGGATTTTTGAAAAGAATAATGTAATGGGCATTTAGGGAAATATCCCGCTGTCCTTTTCCTTGGTGAAAAATGTTTTGCGTAATAAAAAAACACTGAGATTGTGGTGATGGCTCCCCTTGGTAAATATGTCTACGACTGAGCTATTTGTTTCCCTCATTAAATCGTCGATTATTAAAAGTTTGGGTTCGGACCCCTCAAAAGATGTCATGTCTGGCAGACCTTGTTGAAATTCGACTAAAGATTTTAAATCTTCGTACAATTTTTGCCACTCGCCATAACACCAAATAACTTTAGCGAAATTTACAGTGCAGAGTTTTTTCATATTTTTCAAGAAATTTATTACAAAAAACGATTTGCCCGATCCTGAGGGGCCTGCTATGATAGCAGAAAAACGGATGTGAAAACTGATGTTCCATTTTTATGCAGTGAGCGATTATTACAGTAGGGCCGTCGTGAATAAACTAACTTAAAAAATCAACACGCTCATAATAAATACATTAAAAATATGGTAAGTGCGGGAATCGAACCCACGACCTCTTTCGAGATCAGATCTTAAGTCTGACGCCTTAACCACTCGGCCAACCTACCGCATGTATAAACTAACACTCGCCGCATAATTAAAAAGAAATACAGTTTAAAACATTCTTTATTTACATTTTCATACAATATTTCATATAAACTAGGACATGTACGGTTTCATGCGCTCATCTGCATCAATCAACTTCTGCAGTTCTATAATAACATACATTTTAAATTTGAACACAAGTTCCCACAATAAAATATCGTTAGCGAAAGTCCAGCGCAGAGTATTAAAAATGGTTGAATCATCAAGACACAAATTTTCTGCATGTATTACTTTGTCAACGATCACTTCACCAAAATTTTGGAAATTGCACTTTACACGTTTCAAGTCATTTATTTTCACAACCATCAAGTTGTACATCGGCAATAAATTTGATAGTGTTTCATACGTTACGTAAAGAGTAAACTTATTCTCGGGGTCCTTTGTAATAATCCTGCAGGTATCATTGTTCACGTACTCCACTGTGTGCTCAGTTAATTCACATCTGAAAGTCCCCTGCTTGGCCATCACAAACATGTTCGGTAGCGCTTCCACAAAAGTCATGAACGACTCGGCTGTGAATGAAACACCTGCTCCAATGTCGGTCTTCAGAATTCTTGCAACAGGCGAAAATTGTTTATAAGGATCCAGTCCCAAATGAACAACCTTGCTGGCGCTATTGTTTAAAGGCACAGGGAGGTCGCATAATAACCGTTTCTTTTCCCGTCGGGTTTGGCGGATCTCAGGCGTCACGATCGGTGTTACGTCATAGGAAGGCATCGTCTCCTCAATGAACACCCGCAGGTCCTCCTCGGTGGCATCTAGACGTGGTGAATACCCCTTGGCCTCCACGTTCATGGCTGGAGGCTGTGGCGGTGCACCGTGTTGTTTTTTATTTAAAAGATGCGTTTTCTTACTTGTTTTTTCTGCTGCCGGTCTCCTGGTGTAGGGGCCTGGTTTTTCTTGGCACTTATTAACACTTCGAGGATCCATCTTAGGTAAAACTTGTGTTGTTGACACGACGACTAGGAGTGAAGCAATTCGATGCGCTATAGAGTCCGCAGCCAGTTTTATGAAGGTACGAAAAACATTACGTCAGAGTCACCCCACTCCCGAGCCGGAGCATGTCGGTACCTGTGTTTTGCAGTGCAGCCTCTGACGGACAAAGCAAATACGTTACCAAGGTTGAACAAAGAGCGACCAGTCTCGACCTGTTTTAAAAAGGGAACTTAGAAAAAATCGCGTAATTTAACCAGAAGCTATTGCGTAATATTATAATGCGTTTTGAATAAAGTAATGCAGTGATTTCGCTATATAAAATAAAGTAATTATTTCTATTCATATAGCTTTTCAAATTTCTGCGGTCGAATGGAAATTAACCAGAAGCTTGGGACAATGACTATATTGCAAATTATAAAAATTATTATTTCTAGCAAAGCTGTTACAAATATAATTTTTTTAAAAATTGTGTCTGCCTGTAAACACAATATGCTAAATATTCCCTATTCTCATAATATACATTTTTGAAAAATAGTTTGTTTCAACTCGAACGGTGTGACGGCACAGCTGCGAAATGACGTCTTGTTCAATTCCTATATGTTCAACAGACCTCGATAGCGCAGCGGTAAGGTCCTAAGGCTACTGCAAAGAAAACTAGGGTTCGAATCCCGCTCGTCCAGAGATTTTTTTTTAAATTTAAATATTTCCGCGAGTGAATGCAAGAGAGAGACAGCAGCTTCGAAGAGTGAGATAGATCTAGCAGTTTGAATTTCAAATATTTCCGCGAAAATTCAAAATTAAAAACGACTACAGTGCGAAGTGCGCGCGCACCAGGAAGGCCGACACCCCGGGAAGTTTAAAAAATTGCAAGGGGCAGAAGAGCGAGATAGATCTACCAGTTTGAATTTCAAATATTTCCGCGAAAATTCAAAATTAAAAACAACCGCCGTGAGAAGTGCGCGCGCACCAAGATGGCCGACACCCCGGGAGATTTAAATTCAAAAAATTGAACTTAGAAAAAAAATCGGAAAAAAATTCAAATTTCAAATATTCCCGCCAGAAATCCAAGATGGTAGCCGAAGTCCGACGCGTAATTTTAATCGGAAGCTAATGCGTAATTTATTCAGTAGCACATGTGAAAATTAATTAGATCAAACCGCGAAATTAATTAGATCAAACCGCGAAATTAAAACCGCGAATTAAAACCGCGAAATCCGCGAATAACACCGCGAATTAAACCGCGAATCCGCGAATCAAATAAAAAGTGGAGGGGGTTTCTCGCCCTGTTCTACTGACATGTGAAGATCATTTATAAATTCTTGGTAATTTTTGCGATGTGAGTTATAAACTGTACCAATAATATATATTGTATTTTTTATATTCACTTTCAACCATAATTGTTCAATAGTTAACCCGGAAATAATTGTTTCATATTTTATATTGTTTTTAAGATAAATTCCTACTCCACCCGCATGCGAAATTCTGTCTTGCCGAATGAAGTTATAATTAGTAATTTGGATTTCTTCATTAGAAATATGTGGTTTCAGCCATGTTTCCGTAATAGCTATTATATCTGGATTATTACAAACTATAAAGTCTTTTAGTTTGGTTATCTTATTTATTAATGATCTTATGTTTATTTTATTTTGGTACTCAGCCAACAGCCGTTAGGCCAATTATAGGCGTCGCTGTACATTTTATGGGGACTTCCAACTCCACTAACGACTGTTTATTTGTACTATCAGAAATTCTCGTGTTGGATTTCTAATATTTCACGGCATATGGGTGTTTTACACTGATTTCAGAAATATTATGGTCCAGTGGTTATGAGAAAAAGCAGTACATTAAATATTACTAAATATAAGTAGGTTGCATAAGATAACAAATTATACAGGATAAATAGAAATATTGAATTAAATATATTATTTATGTATAGAAGTAAAAACAACTCGAAATCTATGTGTATGCACTGGAAACTTAACGAATATACTTTCTTTTTATATTAATAAACCTAATCTTTTTTTGTATAGCATATTATCATAATAGTAATTATCAGAGAATAATCAGAAAACGGACCCGGACCCCTCATTGTAAGAGACATGACTTATCTCAGCAATATAATTTTATAATTAGGTGCATATGTTTTGATACCGTAGTAGTAGACAATAAATTCGCTTACCGAGATTATATATGGAAATTTACTCAATTTGATTCATATCCACAAAAACAGGACTACATCCGCTCACCGATAACATACTGTTAACTAAATTAACAGTGATAAACTAAATGTTACACCTAAAACTAAAAAAAATAATGTAAATTACAGTACTTGATTTAGGGCCGGTTGCAGAAAGCAATGTTAAGTCTGGTGTTAGCTAACGCGACGTCAAAGTGAACAAAAACGAATCAAATTTCAAATGGTTATGGTAACGAATACATTAGTAAACAAAATTTGATGCGATTTTGTTCACTTTGACGCGATGTTAGCGAACACTAGACTTAACATTGCTTTCTGCAACCGGCCCTTAATCCAGCAAAACATTGAGTAGCAATGCGTGGCAGTCTACCGATTAGAAGCTTGACCGTTTTTCTCCATCATCGTTCCAGTATATCTTCCCATCTCTGGTCCATACACTGCGTGCTCCGAATTTTTGTTGTTTTTCCTTAAAGATAAAGTATCGCTTTTGAATTAGATCTTCTGTTAGCAGAGTTCCCGACATTTTTAAGGAGTTTTTGGCTGAGTAAATTTCTGCTCGCTTTCTATAAAATATGAATTTCACCAAACTCGGCCTTGGTCTTTGATGCTCGTTTGCACCATTTCACTTTAAACTTCGGCCTTAGTAAAGTGTCACTTAAAATGAAGGGCAACTTAATTTTAAGGAGTATTGCACCACTCTCTCTTAAGGAATATTTAACTAAGTAAAATTTAAATCTGACAACACTGCGAAGTGTTGGGGATTTTTCATGCTAAAGCAGTTGAGAGATGGTAGATGTGTCGCTAATGTCAAAATTGTCAATGTCAAAAGTGCAATTTCATTGTTGATTTGGCGAGTGGAGGTTGAGCGTTTGTGGTTACTTATAGGTACAATGCCACAAAGCACACAAAAACCTCGAGTAGGGGAGGCAGACGCTAGCTCTGTTTCACAAATACACTCAGTCGGAAAATTATAAAGGTTTTTTTATTAGTTTTATTTCCGGATCAGCTAGTATAGCTATACTCAGAACTGTTGTTTAATATTACTAGTCACTACATTGACGTGAAGAGATCAGTTCCAAAGGAGTCCTCATTGGCTGGATTCTTCATCAGTAAGCAGATCTGTGGATGTGTTTATTTCCCAGTTCATAAACAACCGCACATGGGCACTCAATTTATTGTTAAATGTTCTAATACACTTTTTAATAAATGTTTGTATGGTAGAAAATTCTATTATTTCCCTATGCAACTGTTCATTACGGACAAACCAGGGGCATTTTTAATAATTCGAAGAATTTTATTTTGGAACACTTGCACTTTTTTATAGTTATGTTAGATGCTGCTCCCCAAATGGTGGAGACATAGATTAGCGTGGATCTAAGAATAGATTTATAGATACGAACACCACACTTATAACTTAACGGCGATTTTCGATTAATTATAGGGTACAATTGGGAGAGTTTTGAATGGCATTCATTTAATTTTTTATTAATGTGTAGTTTAAATGTTAATCTTTTATCCAAATATACTCCTAAGTATTTTACTCCTTGATCAGGTGGGTTCCGAGGAAGGCGTTCATTGTTTAGTACAATTTCCGGTGATGGTGTAGGGTATCGTAGGGTGAATATTTTAGCTTCACATTTACTTGAATTTAGAGTGATGTTCCATTTTTCAAGCCAGTTATTTAATTCATCTAAGGTGGTCTGGAGATTTTCTGCAGCGATGTTTATGTCTTCATTTTGTGTAATAATTGCTGTGTCGTCAGAGTACATAGCAATGCTGGTGCTATATGCTTGTGGAATGTCATGCATAAATATATTGTACACGGTTGAACCTAGTATAGATCCCTGGGGTATTCCTGCTGCTATAATTTTTATCGTGGATATCGTAGTATTAATCCTTGCTTGGAACTTCAATATTAAAAATAAATATGTTGGTAAATTTATAGTTATTAACTTGTGTAATGGTCCTAGAGTCCAGACGGTGTCAAAAGCTTTGGATATATCAATGAATACTATGAGAGTGTGTTGTTTTGCTTCGTAGCCACTTTCAATGATTTCGGTTATTCTAGCCAACTGGTGAGTGGTCGAACGTTTTGATCTAAATCCGAACTGAAAGTTGGGAATGCTTAGTATTGTTATTGCTCAATTCTGTGTTTAATCTGGTTAGTATGCATCTTTCTAGTAGTTTAGAGAAGGTTGTTAGTAAACTTATTGGTTTGTCATTTGCTGGTCTTGTGCTGTTTTTCCTGGCTTATTAAACAAGATAATATAAGCGATTTTCCATGAGTCAGGGAAATAACCAATTCTAAGGCAACCGCTAAAAATTGCTGTTAAATAACAAATTGTTTTTTTAAAGTTTTTTTTAGAATTATGTTTGTTATTCCGTCGTGGCCTGGCGACGTTTTATTTGGTAGGTTTTTAAGAGTCGGGTACAACTCGCCGCGGCCAAGTCGCCGCTGCCGAGTGGCCGCGGCCGAGTCGCCGCGAAGCCCAACTCGTCGCGGTCCGACTCGCCGCGGCCCGACACTCATACTTAAATAATTTAAAATGTAATTTTTAAGAATTCGTTGGGTGCAAGAGAAATTTGGATTTACTAAGAATATTTCCAAAGGCTTTAATATGCACTTAGGTAAGTGACAGTAATCCGCTTTATTACCTGCTTTAAATTCATAGAAATTGTTATTGTTCATTAGTTCATCTTAGGGTTGTACCTGTCCGACCAAAACTATTTACAGAAGCTTTAAAATGTAGGCAATTAACAGTAATCCGCTGTTACCTGCATTAAAATCATAGAAATTGTTATTGTCCGTCAGTTCCGCCCTTACTTACAGAACGCAAGAATAAATCTTTGCTTCAGTTGCTCCTGGTTTTTGGAACGGTTAAATTCGCTTAGAAATGGAAGGTCAAATATTGTCTCAGCGCGGAAAAGAAAAATTTTACTTTGACGGTTTTATTTATGTGTTCGATAAAACTTCTAGTGACGGTAGTGTGAAATTTTGGCGGTGTGAGCAAAGAGGTAGTTGTAAAACTAGGATCCACACTATTGGCGAGCAGGTTGTAAAGACGATCAACGAGCATTCACATGGTAGTTCAGCTGCGAAAGTGGAGGCGGAGGCGGATAAGGTGATTACAAAAATTAAAAGCCGTGCGGAAGAAACTGTAGAAGCTACAGTTCAAGTTGTAAACGAGTGTACGGTTGGATTATCTCAAGCCGCCCAAGGAGCTCTTCCAACTTATGGAGCATTCGTAAGACAGTCAGAAGAAAAAGAAACGAAGTAAATGCGGCGCCGCCAAATCCCTTCAATCTCGAAACGCTTGTTATTCCAGAAATATACAGATATTATGAAGCTCAGCCAGGCATATGTGAAAATTTTGTATTGGCCGACAGTGGACACGACGATCCAGATAGAATTATAATTTTTGGAAGAAGGCAAAGTTTGGAAATTCTTCGAAATTCGTACGGTGATGGGACCTTTAAACCAACACCTCCACTATTTGCACAGATTTATACAATATTAGCCCAAGCATATGGTGGAGTTCATCCGATATTTTACGCTCTATTACCAAATAAGCAGCGAAATACCTACACCAGAATGTTTGAAATGATCAAATTAATTCAACCAGGTCTTAACCCGGATTCCATATCCTGCGATTTCGAAGCAGCAGCTTTCAATGCTATGAAGGATTGTTTTGAAGGAGTCGAAATATATGGCTGTTTTTTTCATCTCGTCCATAATATGCAGAAACATCTTTCTCAGTTAGGATTGATGGGAAGATATATATAAAAATGACGCAGATTTCGCTCTCAAAGCAAAAATGCTTACTACATTATCTTTTGTACCTATAGAGGATCTGGATGAATCCATCGATGCTTTGGCACAAGAAATACCTCCAGAACTTCAACCGCTTCTCGAATGGTTTGAAGACTACTACGTCGGTCGAATGAATAAACGTGGGAACGGCAGACGCCCATCAATATATCCTCCCGAAATGTGGACATTATATAATAGGGTTATTAACGGACAAAATCGCACGAATAATCATGCAGAAGCTGCGCATCGTCGAATTCAAGTAGAACTTGGAATGGATCATCCGACCATTTGGAAATTAATTGATGGCCTCCGCAAAGTACAAAAAGGTAATGTTACTATTTATTTTATTAATATGTATTAAAAAACGCCGAAAACGGGTCGAAGAAAACGTTTTACTGCATATTTCAGGAAATATTACTTCATGTTATTTTTACAAGTACGCTAAACAGAGTTTAGCGGACAAACTGGATGTTTTCGGTCGAGATGCTAGCCGAGTTTACAATATCAGATGAGTTCGCTAAATTTTTTGTCGTACGTGTTTCATAAAAATTTTTTTGGTATGAGCTCTCTTACCGTTCCGGCCGCAATTTCGGAAAAAACCAGAAATATTGTTCTGATTCGGGATAAACAAAGTCAGTCCTGTAAAGTGTTGCTAAGTTACCTTTATGTTATTCATGGCCGGTTTCTAAAAGATTATACGTAGTTATGCATTTCATATTACGGACAAAATTGCATCAAATGTTGTTTACACATGTCATAAGTTAGATTTGATGGAATCTCGTTCGATTTATTAAATGCATAACTTTATATTGCCTTTCAGAAGCCGGCCATCAGTCCGGTAAAGTAGCATTTTGCGAACTATGTATAAACTGTTTCAAAAGTAACTATTTTGGAGAGCATGTTCGAAAATATTATTTTTACGAAAATAATTTGTATTTCAGGGCGAGATAAATATTTACTACGAACAGCTGGTTGCAGGTCGCATGCCACCGATGAAACTAAAAAAATATCGAGATGCGGACGACAGGATTTTATTTATAGTAAGAGACTATCAAAATAGAAACATTATAGATTATTTAAGAGGCATAGCTCATAACTACGAGATGGTTCAGTAGCCATAAACGTATTTTCCTGTAATTATTATTTATGCATAATAAATAAATAAATAAGTTTACCATCGACGCTGTCGTTTTATTTCATTGGGCAAACGGCAATCTTTCGCGACGAGTCGGCCGCGGCGAGTCGGACCGCGGCGAGTCGGGTCGGCGGCAACTCGGCCGCGGCGACTTGGCCGCGGCGACTCGGCCGCGGCGAGATGTCCCTTCCCGGGTTTTTAATATGGTTTGCTATCTCTGCTGGTGTGATTGGATTGATGTTCCCTGGAAGATTCTGCGAGCTTGTTGTAATCTGATCCTTAAATTGTTTGGTTATATCTGCATTGTTCTGATTATTTATTGTAGTGAACACTCCTTCGAGGTAGTTTGCAAATACTTCACATTTCTCTTTATCAGTGGTGATTATAACGTTGCCATCTTTTAGGGCGGTTGGGGTAGGAGATATTCTAAGTATACGTTTAATAGCCTTCCACATGGAGGCGTCGATGGGTTGTAATTCTTTTATATATGTTTGATATGAGTATATCTTATGAGTTTCTAAAGCAAGTTTGACCTGTCTTATTAATTGATTAAGTTGGCCTTTTAAATTCGGATCTCTGCCAGTATCTTCTAATCCGGTTTTTCTCTTGTATTAATTTCAGAATTTCTCTAGGTGGTTGGAGATAATTTGGTTTACTCTGACGTCGTTGGATTGATGTGGCTTCTTGTATTGACAACTTGATAGCGTCTTGGAGATTTGTAACTGTATTGTTGATATCAATCTGAGTATGAACAATGGGACATTGCAATATGTTCTGTAGTTTTTATTGAAAGGTTTCCCAATCTACGCGGCCATTGATGAGTCTTAGAATGTTTTCAGTGGGGTGTGGTGGTTCTGAATATGAAATAAATATCGGTCTGTGGTCGGTTGTAACAGATTGTGTCATAGGAACTGCTCCATTTTTGTGTAAATTTAAACCCAAAATATCAGGTAGGTGGTCATTACGATAGGGGTAATGTGTGAGCTCATCAGGAGCTGATATTTGTATTGCATTTGCAGCGGCATATTTGAATAGACGATGTCCGTTGTCAACTCTGGAGCCCCAAATTTTGTTTTTACAACTTAGATCGGCAATAATATATGTTGGCTCGTTGTAACTAAATAGTTTCTGAAGGTCGGTTTCAGACAAAGTTTTGTTGGGTTGCTTATAAATGCTTGTTACTCGTATAATTCTGTTATTAGCTAATTGAAGTACAGCTTCCACAGCTTCTAGGAATTCTAGATTTTGGTTTGGTAGTGGGCATATTGATAATTTTTTCTTGGCTATAATTATCACTCCCCCTGAAGCTATGGGTGCTATTCTGTCGTGTCTAAAGGTTACGTATCCTGGTATATTGAATCTTTCTGTTGGTATTAAGTGAGTTTCACTAACACATGCAATATCAATGCTGTTATTTGCTAAGAAGGCGATTAGTTCTGATCGTTTTGTTTTGATACCATCAGCATTCCAACTGGCGATTGTTAAATTAAGGTAATTTGGTTGTCTAAGGGCCATTACTGATTAGTGTTGGTAAGAGCGTGATAAGAGCTACTTTAATTTTATCCATGTATGGTGTTAGAAGTTGTTAAAGTGTTTTTAATATTGATATTATGAGGTCTGTTGACTCTTGGCTTTGATCATTTTGATTTGATGAAAGGTTAGGATTAGCATATGTTTTGAAGTTGAAATGAGTTTTGGAAGTAGGCGGTCGATTTGGAGAACTAAGGAGAGGTGGAAAGGTCTCTGGGTTGTAGGTAAAAGGATTACTGCGCCTTTCATGGGTAGGATCATTTTTGTTTACTTTCTATGATATAGTTTGGAAGTAAGGGCAGCCTTTGTAATTCGCTGGGTGCGCGCCATCACAGTTTACACATTGTGGTTTTTGTTCAGAGGTTTTTGTACAATCCTTATAATGGTGATTTAGTTTGCATTTTACGCACCTCGAAGTGAGTTTACAATAGTTTTTAGTGTGGCCATAAAGTTGGCACCGTGAGCATTGTGATTTACGTCTGGGTTCCACACTAATAATACAGTGATTTAATTTATTTAGGGAGAATATTTTGTTGGCTTCGTCAGTTTTTATTAGAGTAACTGCGCAGACAGGTATTGGGTACTTTTCTTTGTTGTAAAGTCTGGCCACTTTGATAACTGGAAGTTGATCCGTTGCTAATTCGTTTTTTATTTCTTCTTCGGTTAAAGATATGGGAACACTTCGTAATATTACTGAAAGCGGTTGGGACTCCGGATTTTTAAATGTGTGATATTTTAGGTTGAGTGTATTGTAGTACTTGGTTAAAGTTCGGTAATCGTTTGTATTAATTAAGTTTATACGAAGGAAATAAAACAACCGATAGTGAAATTTTTATTAGGAATGCCGTACCTGGTCTAAAATCAAACCCGGGTACCCGAAAACAGTACCCGGGTACTCTCAGGTACCCAAAATATGTAGGGTGTTTCAGAACTATGGGATAAAACTACTAGGGGGTATTCAGTGCGACGGCAGAAGACATTTGAGTATAGGAACCCATGTCCGGACATGTCTCCATGGTGCAGTGGGACTTTATATATGCTGTTGTAAATTCGTTTTTGACCTCTTGTTGGGTATCTTTGATGACTTGCTGATAATTTTTGGCCTCGTGCAGATAGATAGGCGGTATCTTGGGTTTTGGTACAGCTGGTTGTTGATTAGTTTCCATGGCTTGTTCTTCTAGTTGTACATTACTTCCTTTTGGGCTAATATTTAATGCACTTGGGGGAATATAAAACCAATTGACTTTTAAAAGTTTATTCGGTTCAAATAAATATCGTTTGTTAGGATCACTTAAATATTATTTACAAAATGTTTTATGTGATAGCGACGACTGCGGTCACGGTTGTTGCACGAAAATAAAACACGTCTGTTCGCATCTGGGTTGAGAACAGAACTTCAGTTATGAAGATTTATAAACGGAGTAAATTTAGCTTTTATTTTAAAAACCATCGATTTTGTTGACATATAACAGTGTTTAAGTTACTAATCCACTACTTACCAAATCAATTTAACGTTACAAAAGTAATAGTAAATAAAACAACCGATAATGAAATTTTTATTAGGGATGTCGTACCTGGTCTAAAATCAAACCCGGGTACCCGAAAATAGTACCCGGGTACTCTCAGGTACCCAAAATATATAGGGTGTTTCAGAACTATGGGATCAAACTACTAGGGGGTATTCAGTGCGACGGCAGAAGACATTTGAGCATAGGAACCCATGTCCGGAAATGTCTCCATGGTGCACTGGGACTCTATGACACGTTAAGACAGTTTAAAAACAAAATGTGTTTCAATTACTCAAATGTCAACGATAACGTACAGCAAGTTTGTAAAAATTCATCCGTTCTTATGGACTTCGCCAATCAAGAATTGGCGGATATGAATCAGGTGATACTATGTACAAAAGACAGACATAAAATGCATTCAAATGTTTTAAACTGTCTTAACGTGTCATAGAGTCCCAGTGCCCCAGGGAGACATTTCCGGACATGAGTTCGTATACTCAACTGTCTTCTACCGTCTACCCTAGTAGTTTGATCCCATAGTTCTGAAACACCCTGTATAATAAAAATATTAGCGTACACTTGCTTTCAAAACTTTCGCGCACACCTATTTTTCGCTGTATTAAATCAGGGTTGTAATTAATCAACTCTGACATTTAAATTTTTGAAAAGTCAAAATGCCTCGACTGACAGAGCACATGCTGTCAATGTTTAACCTAATCTCAAAATTACCCGTTCACACAGCTAAAATTTTGCAAAATCGTTGTTACTTGATTTTCAATGTGTAAGCGAAAGTTTTGAAAGCAAGTGTACATCTGAATATCTGAGGTAGCTACAATTTTTTTCATTACGCCGCGCCGTGAGTTTTAAACTGAACTAAATTGAAACAGTACCTAATCACCAATTCAAACTGCAAGTCGTCTCTCATCTGTTATTCGCAAATATTTTCACACTTCCAAGTGCTATCAAATTCAAGTACGTGACTTTTTATCCGAAATTGCTAGCAGCATCAACATCACACAGAGGATGTTTATTTTACCCATACTGACGCGATTTAATGGTACTATTGACGGGTTGAATATTTCCGTGAAGCGGATTTATTGCCTTATATGAAACAACATTATGTGGTATTATGTTATTACTGTATGCGTGTGGTTATGTTTTTCGAGAGCTTCTTCCTATTGTTTTTAAGTTTTTATCATCAAAAAAGCTCACTCTGAAAATTACATAATTTACTAATCGGGTACCCGGTTCCTGAAAATATACGTGGGTCGACTATTATCCGGGTTGGCCCGAGTACCCGCCGACATCTCTAATTTTTATTATAATAAATATTGCAACAGTATTAAAAGATTCTACAAAATAAATATTGTATTAGATTGCCCAATTATCAATTATTCTAAACGTTAATGTGAAATATTACGAAATTTTTGATCAAAGCAAAAATAGACTATGGTCACCAGAGCAAAGAAAAGCAACAGTGGAACTTAAAGAAATATCTTCATTTGATGTTCCCGTATTGACAGTGAAAATGAATTTTTCATAATTTATTTCGTCTATTAAGCCATTTTCCACATTTCTTCTCCTATATGTAAAACATAATAAAATTCTTTCTTCCACACATTTTCCACAGTGTCAATTTAATGAACCATTATTTGCAAAACTACCAAATCAAAATCATCCAGAACGATTTTCGTGCGAGTCTTCCTTCAGTTTTTTTTCGAACATCTTCAAATATATAATTTTTCACTAAAATTTTCGTAAGTTTTTCGTAATAAAAAATAGGAAAGCCTTCCACTGGTATGGTTTTAAAATTTCTCTTTTAGGCTACGTCGAACCTTAAGTCGCAGAGTTTTGGAACTTAAAGATAAGTGCAACTTAAGAGACATAAGTCTACCTTAATATCTGGTGCAATTAAATATCTGTCAACTTAAATTTTAAGTTTCACGTAATAGTTAAGGGAGAGTGGTGCAAACGGGCATGACCTCCTTTGCCTATACGGTGTGATTGTGTCGAATGCATCGACTGAAAGGGTTTTCTCGCAAGCAAATGTAACATGGACTAACAGACGCAATATATTATCGATAGAACATGTGCAGGCGGAGATTCAAATAAAAGTAAATTTTCAGATGTCTTGTGAAGAGTTTTATAGATTTGCCCTAAAAGAAGAGAAAATGTTACAAGCGGCAAAATCAAGCTCAAAATATGTGTTCTATAAAAAATAATTTATAGTTATATTAAATAAAAATAATTAATATCGTTGATTCTTTACTTGGCAACTTCCTTTTGAAAATAATAATATATTTTTGTTTAAATCTTAAGGTTTGATTACTCTCAGTGAAGTCTGTAGTTTAGAAATAAAATATTGTGTAACCATATTTATGCATTTTTTCTACGTCCCGATTTTCTCGTCCCAATCCCCCTTTTTTTTCATTTAGGTCCCGATATTTAGAAAAACGAAGCTGGCAACACTAGGTGTGACCGTTCAATATCGCTAAGCGATATTTGAATTACCATTTGTTGCACTATATTAATAACTGCACTATCAGTGTTTTCATTAGGCATTTCTTTTATACCGTGAAATCTTAGGTTGTTGCGTCTTGTGTATTGTTCTAATCGATCCATGGCTTCGGAATTAGTCACAATTAGCTTTTTATCTTCGTGGACTTCTATACCTTTTCAACTTCAAATTGGGACTAATCAATTTCCAAATGGGAATAAACAATTTCAAAATGAAATAAACAATTTCAATTTGAGAATAAACAACTTCAAATTGTAACTAATCAACTTCAAATTGAGAAAGGCCTTTTGTTAACCGTAGTCTTTCGAAAATGGCAATTACATGGTTGTGACAGGACGGAACGCCAGCAACAACTAACACACGCCCTGTCACAACCATGTAATTGCCATTTTCGAAAGACTACGGTTAACAAAAGGCCTTTCTCAATTTGAAGTTGATTAGTTACAATTTGAAGTTGTTTATTCTCAAATTGAAATTGTTTATTTCCTTTTGAAATTGTTTATTCCCATTTTGAAATTGATTAGTCCCAATTTGAAGTTGAAAAGGTATAGTTTTAGGTTATCGAGAGCAGTTGTTAGCGAGTTTATTTTCAAATTGATATCGTCTATATTAGATGCCAAAGTAGCAACTGGTGCTATAATTCAGACAGATCAATAAAAAAACAATTAGGACAGGCTGTGAGACGTGTTATACGTTTGGCAGTACTGAAGTGTATTGTCAGTCTATGTCAAATTCGAGATTTGCAGGTTAAGTTTTACGTCAGTCTGCGTCAAACAACAAACCAAACCTAACCTACTAATCTCGAATTTGACATAGACTGACAATACACTTCAGTACTGCCAAACGCCCTGTAATGCCCGGATCATTCAACTGCACTACTAAAACAACAGAAAGCCCGGCTCTGTGCCCATCTCCTACGAATCGAGCTCCAGAAAGCCACTTACCTAGTCAAACGGTTTCCTGCACCTTGAGGCACTACCACCAACCTGTTAAACGGTCATATTTCTCCCTGAGGATGTTTAAGAACGCTTAAAAATTACACCGAAGCACGAACTGTTTATAATATTTAACAGAACGTCCTGAAAAAGTTTATCTGGATGGGAACGTTTCGGAAGCTTCGAGATGTCGTCAGGTATACCACAAGAGTTCGTTCTTGGACTGATCTTGCTTCGAATTTATACAAATAATTTAATGAAGCACTCTCTGAAACATTATCACCATCTGTTTCCTGACGCAGGTATATTTTTCAATCTCCACTAATTCACCAGACAAGGATCTAGCACTCTTTATCTTTAGATCCAAATAAAATGAATATTATATTGTTTGGTAATAAAAAGAATAGATCTAGCTTTCGAGATAGCATTAAACTTTATCTAAACATATATTAAATAAAGAGCTTGAAATAATGTTGGGACGTTTTCCTTTTTCTCATTTCAATTACATGGACCCCTTATACACTTACTGCATTGTTGTGGATGATCGTAGAAAGATACAAGATTGTAGAGTCCATTAAAATACAGTACAACAAAAATTCTATAGGTTGTAACAGGGACTGGTTTGTCCAAACGGATGGAATTTCCATCCGATAGAATCTCGAAGACAAACGTACTCATTATTAAAAAAAATTGGAAGCTTTTGAGGTTTAATATTTTCTGAATGAAGTTGCGACGTGACATTTTTAGTTTTACAAAAATCATAGGTCACTTAAAGAGAAATGTTTTTGATCACTCTATAAAAACGATTTTACTCTAAGACATAAGTGTAGGCCTGCTTCTTCTTTCTTCTTTCTTTCTTTCTTCAGCCATTTTCTATTCTTTGAATATAAGCCTCCCCTATGCTTTTCCAATTCTGTCGATTGTGTGCTACTCGATACAAATTAAAGCCAGCTATCCTTTTCAGATCGTCAGACCATTTTGCCTGTGGTCGACCTACACCCCTTTTTTCTGTCCACGGCCTCCATCTCAGTAATTTCCCACTCCAGTTCTCATTCCTAGCTACGTGACCAACCCAACTTCACTTCAGGGCAGCTACTCTCCTTATTACATCTTGTACCTTTGTTTTCTCACGTATCCAAATATTGGTCTTGCTGTCTCTCAGAGTAATACCCAATATTTTTCGTTCTATGGCTCTTTAATTCACCCTCAGTTTACTAAGAACTGGATTACCCATTACCCATGTTTCGGAGCCGTAGGTTGTTATCGGCAAGACGCATTGATTGTAGATTTGTGATTTAAGGGTAAGTGGTATATTTAATTTAAGTACATCTTTTATCTTTACGTATGCCGCCCAAGTTAATCTAATTCTTTCATTAACTTCTAGTTCCTGGTTAGCTTTCCCCGTTCTTATTGTTTGTCCTAGGTATTTGTACGTTTTATCCGTTCTATCTGTAGCATCGAAGAGTGATTATTCCTTCTATATCGTGTTCACTTGTCATGTACTTTGTCCTACTAAAGTTCATATCTAATCCTATGCCCTTAGTTGTTCTGCATATGTCATTAACGATACTTTCCAGTTCGTTCTTTGTTTGTCCGACCATAATAACATCATCGGCGAACCGTAGGTGTGTCAGTTTATCTCAGTTAATATTGATGCCCCTGTTTCCCCAGTCTATATGTCTCATTACATCCTCTAAAACAAGGATGAACAACTTGGGTTGTTATTTTTTATTTTCTATCCCTTTTAATTTGGATTTACTCTTAATTCCTGCTGTTTTATCTTCCCAGGTTTTCATTTGTTCGGATCTTTCCTGATCTATTTTATAAGTAGTTTCTATCTTTATTTCTATGCCCAGCTTTTGGTTTAGGTAAGTCCCAGTAATTCTTCTCGAATCTACTACATTATTTTTCATTCTTCTTCCAATTTTTTAAATATATTTTCCACTTCTTTTAGACTCTTAGTCAGTTTTGTTCAGGTTTCCTCCTCATGGAGAGTTAATCTCTTAAATTCTTCTTTGGCACTTCTAAATCTGTTTGTAATTCTATATGTACTCTGGTTCTTTTTTTTTTGCTCTCTTATTATCTGCAATATTACTGTACACCCTAGCTTTTCCTTGCACTTCAATTAATTGCATTTAAATTTAGCCGGCCCCTTCACTTCTTACCGTTTTGTCGCGATCTCTGTAAGTGTACTTGCGTTATCCTCGCTTATCTTTCGAATTATTAACCTCTTAATATTTTCTGTTTGGTTACTTTCCACCTCAGTTTCTCAGTTATCACTCTACTATTGGTCTTACACGCGATTCTCTTAGACTTTCATCTTGAATCACCATAAATGTAATTAATCACTTAGTTTTTACATCCTAAATCCACATATGCAGCGGAGCCGTGATATACGGTTTTCGCAAGTACGATCAGATTCAATGATTAAAAATGAAGAAGAATCTGCAGAATGAATAAAAAGTTTTGCTCGACCTAATGATCAACTAGCATGGACTGAGTTCGGGAAGCTAAGATATATTACAAAATCAAAAGAAAATATTTCAGACATACACGATTAGCAGAACATATAGCAAGCACGAACAAAAAGCTAAGACTACCCATAGTGAGTTAATATAGTGCAAGACAGAAACAGGTAGAGGGAAATGCAGAAAACAATATTGACATACATAGACATGGATGACAAACGCTGGGTAGAGTATACGAAAAATGGTTAGTATCAAACAGCCTCACTGTTCCAGCTTAATGTGACTTATTCGGTTACGTTACTCATTACTGTCCTTAAATTGCTTAGAACTGCGGCAATTTTTGCAGCCCAGATACTTAAATGATTTGATTAAAAGATAAACATGTAAACGCCTTTGTAACTGATTGCAAAATACAGGAGAAAAAGGGGCAAATGTTGAGCAACACTGCATTTATTTTCGTTATAACATAATAAATAGTAATTACAATGCAACTATAAGCTAGACGAAAGCAGTTTAGTCTATCGAGTTTACATATATCGAAAGTAATTAAATTAAAAAACTAATATCTAGAGCTTAGTAAAAAAAGGAACGCAATACTGAAGTTATAAATAAATTAATTACGTACTAACACGAGTGTAAACCTCTATATTTTTATTTTTCTATCAAGGTCGCATATGGGTTATAATCCATTCCAAATATTTTGACACTTTAACATGAACCTGCGGCTCATTATCGTCACACACAAGACCAGATGCGATTCCTTCAAGAAACCACTGGTTTCTTTGTGAAGCGACCATCACAGGGCCACCTCTGTCGCTCGCACATGAAAAATCTGTTGCGTTTCTGAAATCCTTACTGCAGAAGTGATACGGAGTCACAGACAACGTCCTGTAGATGTATTGTGTAGTTTGCAGACATTTTTCGTTGGGAACGAGTGCACTGGCAATCTTCTTCTTGATTTTTGACAGGTCGTACGATGTTGTAGTCTCCCCCCAACCAGCTGTATAAAGCGTATCACTTGGCTTTAAAATATTGGAAAATGGTAAACAAATGGGCCGAATGTAATCTGAAATTAAAAAACTGCAGTTATTGCACAGGGACATCGCAAAAGATTACAGGCTACGTTACGACGTAATATAGGCAACCCATTTATCACTGTCGACAACTACATCTACAAAAATATATCTGACAAGTAGCAGTGGCATGCCATATATTGAAGAAATAACATATTATAGAAAGGAGTGTTGCAAGTTAGAAAATTAACACATCTAAATCACGAACATCAATGCTCAAAAATGTTAAATGGGTGCTTACATGAAACATTATAACTAGAAAGACCAGAAACAAAAATTAATAATAACTTAATAACTCCGGAAGCAAAAAAGAAATTCAAAGAGATAATAATATAAATAGAATTATACCAAGGTTCAATGAGCAAGTAAAGGAACTGGCTAAACAAACGCGAATGACTTATATTGGATGTTTGGATTTTTGTATAGAGGGTGGACCGAGTTTACGCGCACGTAGGCCTCAAGGTGGCCCCGTTGTGTTAAGACAACAAAAGTGTTAAGGTTAAATATTAAGAGATCTGTATGGGAAAACTTGGTAACAGATAAACACATCAAATATGGGGAATACACTTTGCTTTAAAAAAGTAATAAAATGCCAACACAGTAAGTACAGTAAGTATGAAGCAAACCAACATGCTTAATGCGTGAAAATAATGATGTTCATGATGAAATAGGGACAATTAACTTTGATCATTGATCACATCTTCAGATTTAAAAACCTACTTATAGTCTTACCTGAGTATATAACTTTTTTAGCCAGTCTAAATAAGAGTACATCATTTAGGTAAGCAAATTGATTGGCAAACGGGTGCATTATTACTTCTTCGACTCTATATTCCTGAACAACACTGCAATCATTTATATCCAACCTCGGAATATTAACGCAGTCGGTAACATTCCCCGTATAAAATTCTCCAAGGCGTACAACTATGCTAAAAGGAGGCGGTTCTGTAAAAATATATCACTAATCGCTAAATAAGGAACTTACGGCTCCTCTTTTTCAGTAAGGGAGAAGCATAATGCTGAACTAATGACATATCTGTTACTGATCAATGTCCCACCACAAGTAACCTCTACATCCGGATCCTTATCAATAGCTGTTAAATAGATTGCAGCTACCCATGGAAATTCATCTATGGCAATGGAATTGTCATTTGATAAGTAATCGTCTCTGTGCTGGTAGCCGCAGAACTGTTTGTTATCTAAACCTACTTTCGCAACAGTTTCTTGAAAGTTTATCGATGGGCGGGTGTTAAGAACTGTGAAATTCGACTTCGTTCCACAGCATACTATAGGATTGAAAAAGTTAAACTTTGGTATATCCTTGTCGGAAGAGCAAATAAATCCACTCAGGTATTTCACCATAGTGTCTGTAGGATTGGAGAAAGCATCAAGAAGGGTAGGGCAATCGGTTAAGGGAATACATTCGCCTCCTTCGTTATGAGGGGTAGTACAACTTTCTAGAAATTAATTGTTTTAACACTTTTATACCTCTATTTAAATAAATGACTTGCTCACCATATTTAATATTTTCCTGAATCCACTGTAAGTAGTTTTTCACATTTGTATTGACAGAAGGAGTTTCATCGCTACAATTTCCACCTCTTGACGCAATGGCTTCTATGTGCCATCTATTATTGTTTTGGAACATGATTGGGTTGCCAATATTATTGCTACATGTGGGTTTCGTGGCAGCGCTAGTGCACATATCGTACATAGTTGTCCGATCATAGTCATGTTTTCTTGCTAACTTCTGTTCACAGTCTTTCTTCGATATCATCTTGGTCAATGCTTTGTTCTTAAGGCTCCATACATTTCGCATGGGAACTTGCGACCAACCAGAAACGTATAGGGAGTCTCCCGGTGTTGCGGTTCTCGTCCCTTGTAGAGGGAGGCATATTGGTCGGAGGTCATCTAAAAATATAAAATGCAATTAAATATTTGGGCGATCAGAGTAGAAAAGATGAAAATAGACAATAAGCATAGCTCGACGAAATTTAATGATTCATTACATTAAAATAATTCAAAAATAGAAAAAAAGTGGAAGATATAGAGCAACAAGTTTTGTATATAACTTGTAGAGGAAGGCATATTGGTCGGAGGTCATCTAAAAATCTAAAATATTTGGGCGATCAGCGTAGAAAAGATGAAAATAGACAATAAGCATAGCTCGACGAAATTTAATGATTCATTACATTAAAATAATTCAGAAATAGAAAAAAGTGGAAGATATAGACCAACAAGTTTTGACAAATTACATCAAAACAATGTGGAAGAAAATGTTACTAAAGAAACATATTTATAATCATTATAAAAAAAGCATAACAACATCTTGCAGTGAAATGTGATCAATGATCAAGAAAGTCCGTGGCACGGTTAATATAGCATATTTTTAATGTGCTGGAAAACAGAATAAGGACCAAACCACAAAATGTATAGATAATAAAGCATCTGGGTGGAACGTATAGGTCGAATGAATAAAAGAAGAAAATTCCTCGTTAGTCACTACGAGATAAAATAAAAACAACGACGTCAAAAGTTAAATGGAACACTTGTATGCAACACTAGCATTCCAAATCTATAAGATAAAACGAAATAATATATTCACTTTTCTGTCTTCTTATCGCAGTGTATTATTATTACCGTTATTATTATTACCACTTACTCGTTTTTCAAATATACAAAAATTAATCGTGGGTACCTGGAATCCTGCAAAAGCTTAGAACAAAAGATTGGGAATGATTGGCAGAGGGACGTCAGCGTGGAGGAAGCTAAGAAGAAATATAAAAGCAGTCATCGAACACAGAATTTTCCTATAGTTGATAGCGAGGGATATAAGACAAGTAGAAGCACGAGTTATAATATTGATCCGTAGCAGACGCTTTAACAAAATATAACGATACTTGAGGGCCTCCCGAAAATAGAAAAAATCTACCAATACACCCGCCAGTATTCCATAAGTCGAAATATACAGGGTGTATACGAATTCGACCGACAAACTTCGAGGGTGTATTTACTGCCTAAAGATGTACCTAAATTGTTCGTATTCTTATAACCAATCTCCTTTTATTTCAAAGTTGGAACCTCTTTTGTGACTTTTCTTTTAATCTAGCATTGAAATTGCCGATTGAAATTTTACTCAAATATCGAACTATACTAATTAATTAATGACATTAGGTACATATGAAACATGACATTTATAATTATTCAGACTACCAGTGGAAATAAAATATTCAAGTTTGGAGATTTGAATGCGTGTAATGTGTAGAAACACTAATTTTTAATGGTGTTTGGAAATCCAGAATTCTTTAAAGAAGATAGCTAGGCCATAGCTGATAATAAAATTTTATTCTTAATATTCAAGCTAATGGATTTGTTCTAATTTTTATTTTATTTAATAAATCTTGAAAAATTCATAGTGTTTTTTCGAAGTGTTTTGACCTGTGCAGAGTTTATCTTGCAGATAAGGATCAAGGCCGTCTAATCTTTTAGGCTGTATTTATTGAGAGAAATATGCACCCAAAGTTTGTCGGTCGAATTCGTATACACCCTGTATAGTTAAATACATACAACGTGAATAAAACCTCTTTCATCAGTTCTATTCTACAGAATAAACTAGTAATTACAACTATTTAAGAAGAACTACACAAACTCACTGAAGAGACAAGAAACCGAAATAGTATTATTAGGTACTTATTGTTACTCAAGAGTGCCCAAATCACACTGAAGTTTGTAGACATGTAAACTAAGTATAAACCATAACTTACGAAAATCGAAGATAATTATGAATAAAGAATAAACTAAAAGAACATTATGCCAAACCAAATTAGATAAATACCTATTACAAAATCGAACTGAAGATCGCATCAATTTAGAACGAGTAAACAGTAAACGGCGACTACATAAGCATTATACATATAATAATCTCTAGTAAATAAAAGAAAAAATGTCACAATATGAAGGAAAGAAGTAGAAATACTGAAGAAAAGAATATAACAGGAGATATACTACCAAGAAATAATGGAGAACAAAAAGAAACTGAAAGGCCAAAGAATAGTTATAGATAATGATCTAACGGCCAAAGAAATGCTAATACAAAATAAAATTAAGGAGGCAGCAAAGGAAGAAATCACAAAGGGGAACAAGGTAAAAATAGGATACAAGAAGATAATAATAAATAATAAAGTATATGAATGGGATGAGAAGCGAGATGAAATAAAAGGCATACAACAGGCATTAGTCCCAAATCCAAAAAAGTGACAGAACACGTACAAGCCGGAACTGCGACAGCGACTGCGATGAAATGGACAATGAATTTGGATAGTATAAGTATAAAACTAAACGAAAAAATGGCTGAAAGAAAAATGAAAACAAATAGAAACATAATAACGGCAAAAGAGAAAAGGAAACAAAAAACCAACCTAATGTTAGAACAATGCTGAAGCCAGGAAAAATGTGAGAAGTAGCCAACGAGCTACTACGCTACAGGATAGACATAGCAGGCCTACAAGAAGTAAGATGGTGCAGTAGCGGTGAAATAAGGAAAAGAGACTTCACATTATTATACTCAGGGGAGAAAAAACAGGGAAGTAACGGTGTAGGTTTTATAATAACAAAGAGGTTTTTAAAAAACATTATGCAATTTGAACCAGTGAATGGGAGAATAGCATACCTGAGAATAAAGGGAAAATACAAGTACATATCTGTAGTTAACGTATATGCTCCAACTGAAGAAGCCGAACAAACCGATAAGCAGAAGGTATATGAAGAAGTGGAGAACATATGTGGAAAGATTCCCAAAAGTGATAGTCTAATTATAATTGGAGATTTCAATGCCCAAGTGGGAGAAGAAGAATATATTAAACGAGTAGCAGGCAAGCATACATTACACGAAAAGACTAATGACAATGGAAATAAACTATGTAATCTAGCGTCGGCTCTGAATATGGAAATAAGCAGCACAAAGTTCAAGCACAAGAAAATACACAAAGAAACGTGGAAAAAACCTGGAGCAACAAATGGAAGCCAGATCGATCATATCCTAATAGCAAAAAAGGCAGCAACCGAAGTTAACGATGTAAGAACCTTCAGAGGTGCAAATGTCGATAGCGACCATTTTTTAGTCGTGGCAAAAATTAAATATTCATTATACAGTAATAACTTAAGAAGTAAATCGAGAAAAATGTGGAACAGAACAAGATTGAACAATGAAGCAGTCAAAAAGAAATACGCAGATGTGCTAAGTCAAAAATTAGATCAAACCCAGGAAAGGAAAGAAATAGAAGAAGATTGGGAAGTTATCAAAAGCTGTATAGTAGAAGCAGGGAAACAAGTAATTGGTTTCACGAAGAGAAATATGACAAAAGAATGGTTCGACGAGGAGTGTGAAGAACTAATAAAGAAGAACAGAGAAGCTAGGAACAGGTTATTAGCAACAAACAACGATAGAGATAAAAGATTATACAACGACCTTAGGAAAGAAGCAGCAAGCATGTGTAAAAGAAGAAAGAAACAATGGTTCGACAACAAGATGGAAGAAATTTAAAGCAGTCACAAAGCACACAATACAAAAATGTTCTATCAAAAAATACAAGAACGGAAGAAAGGACCAGGGCAATATAGGAGAGGAATGAAAAATGAAGAAGGTAATATAGAATACAATGAGGAAAAAATTAAAGTGATATGGAAGCAGTTTTACCAGAAACTACTAAATGAAGAAATTAACAACGAAATAAATAACGAAAATGAAACTCCGCCTCAAAACGAAACAGAAATTCCAAAGCCAACATATGAGGAAGTAATCAATATAATCAATAAAACACAAAATGGAAAAGCAACAGGAACCGATGAAATATGCTCCGAGATGGTGAAAAAGTACATAAAAGAATCTTCAGCCTCATAACAAAAATATGGGAATTCGAAAGTATGCCTACAGAATGGGAACAAGCAGTGATAATACCACTATTCAAAAAGGGTGATCCAAAGGAATGTTCCAACTACAGGGGTATTTCACTGCTAAATGTGGTGTACAAAATAATGGCCAACTTAATTCAAAAAAGACTATCACAATACAGCGAACTGGAAATAGGCGAACAACAATATGGCTTTCGACCAGGAAGATCAACCACCCATGCAATATTCATTCTGAAACAAATATTGGAAAAATGTTACGAACACGGAATAGAGATTCAAATGCTGTTCATCGATTTCAGACAGGCTTTCGACAAAGTGCACAGAAGAGAACTACTACAGAAAATAAAAAGTACAAACCTTCCATCGAAATTGATAAACCTTATTAATATGACGCCAACAAGCACAAAAGCCGTAGTGAAACTAGCAGAAGGCGTGACGGAGGAATTCACAACTAACTCGGGAGTACGACAGGGAGATGCCCTCTCGGCAACGCTATTTAATTAAGCAATAGAAAAAGTAATAAAGGAAACAGAACAAGAAGGGACAATAACAAACAAAGAAGTTCAGATATTAGCGTACGCCGATGACGTACTGATCATAGCAAGAACATATAGAGGTATAACGGAAACGTTCAGAAAAATACAAATAGCAGCAAAAAATATTGGCTTGGAAATAAATCAAAATAAAACAAAGTTCATGAAGTTACAGAGGAACGATAGAACAGTCCAAGATATAACGATAGACAACTATACATTTGAAGAAGTAAAGAGTTTCAAATACTTGGGTATGTAATTAACTACAAAAATGAAAGTGAGCACGACATAAAAGAAAGATTAATACTAGGGAACAGAGCATACTACAGCAACAAAAAAACACTTCAAGACAAAGGCATTAGCAAGACAGCGAAGCTACAGCTGTACAAATCAATAATAAGGCCGGTAGTCACGTATGCCGCAGAAGTGTTATGTCTCACAAAAAGGGAGGAGGAGCAATTGCGTGTCTTCGAAAGAAAAATACTGAGGAAGATATTGGGTCCTAAAAGAACTGATGATGGCGAGTTACGGCCCAAGATGAACCACGAACTTAATGAAGAAGTGGGTGGCGAAGACATCGTAAAATTTATCAAAGCGCAACGCATCAGATGGTTGGGGCATGTAACGAGAAGTGACAACAGTAAAACAACTAAGCAGATGTTGGAATGGAAGCCCGATGGAGACAGACCACGAGGAAGACCAAGAACGAGGTGGTACGACGAGGTAAGACGAGATTTACAAGAGATGCAGATTCAGAAATGGAAAAGAAAAGCTGAAGACAGAACCGAATGGAGAAGAATTGTGAAAATGGCAAAAACACATAGCAAACTATAAAAAGAGGAGAACGTATACAAGGAGAAAAAGTACTACTCCACCTCAAAACAAGGATTTAAAAGCTTCGAAAAGAAGCGGCGATATTCCGCAAGGAACGAAACGCCTATATATATATATATATATATACTACCAAGACCAAACAAACCTACGTAAATAGGAAGAATAAGAAGCAGACAAGGACAGTTAGAAAAAGGATTACTGAGGTAGAATATAATTTACGTGAGAGATTATTTAGAAAGTTATAAAATATATGAAGACGAATGAAAACGACAAAGCTTAAATTAGCAACATAGAAGAAGAGACATAGTTAGACCTATGAAAATGTTGTACCAGAAGAAATGGCACAAATACCATTCACATTTCTTACGACAAAAATTTAGTACAAAAGGCAGTAAACGAATGTTATACTGAATAAGAGTAGAAACACAAAATCGACTACATGAAATGATGGCTACATGAACAGTGGTATTAGCAAATCCTGGATCACAACCAGTAAGAAACCAATAACAGAAAAGCTATTTCTCATATGTATACATGTAGTTTTAAAAGAAAATAGACTGTGACAGATAAAATTAAATCTAAAACTATATAAAAACGTGATGGACTGTGGATATGTGGACTGAACGTGTACAATTATTTAACAAACCAAGAATTCGTCCTATTACTAGTCAACAGGTACCATAAATGTGACGAGGATACAAGAAGAAGTAAAAAAAAGGAATACAAACAGGCTAACTATCTAATCCATGAGGAACAGGAAAACGAATAAAGTACATATAATCTAATACAATAGTTATTTATGCAACTAGTATGTAAAGTAGGTCTTTTTAATCGAGTGCGGAGATTTTCGCATGAGGCGCCAGCCGAGCGCGCAAATGGTAGCACGAGATTAAAAAAAGACCTTTTACACACGTGTTGCAACCGAACATTTCACATTTTTTATCAATTGCTTTATTTATTTTGGTACGGAACTGGTTGGTTGATTGATATTAGTTTTAAGTTGGCGCCACTGATCTTGATCGATGAACTGTCAAAATTATGTCAAATTTTGTAAATAGGCAACCCAAAATCAATTTCACTAGGGTTTGTAAAGAACTTTTTAAGCTTTTTAAAAAGGGGCACTTTACAAACTAACTAACGTGTTTAAAGTATCTACTTTAGACACGGTTGTAGAAGAAAACATTTAATTCTTGAAAAAATCTTGAAAGAACTAGCTAATTTAAAAAACGTGTATGGTTACATGTTACAAAGTGTATTTTCAGATTAACAAAAAAGACTTATCTCCCAAGACTCTTTCCAACTGTGATGAAAAATAACATACCATTAAATTCAGCAATCTTTGCTAGTCTCAGCAAGGCGATATCATTTAGATGGGTCCGGCTGTTGTAGAACGGGTGTATTATCTGCTCTTCGACATCATAATCCCAATAGTTACTGCAATTTTTTTCCTGGTATGGCAACCAATCCACGCACTCCGTTGTATTTCTCACATAAAACTCTTCGATTCGAACGACTACACGAAAATAGAAAATCGTTTTAAAGCTATCTGCTGTTAAAGAATTGAACAAACAACTTACAATACGTAGCATTAAACTCGATATTTTCAAAGTAACACCGAGCACCCGTAAGAATGTATCTTGCGTTGATTAGCGTCCCCGTACATGCGGTTTTAACCACCTCGCTCTTGTTTCCTGCTTCATCTTTGCTTTTTGTCATTATAGCCACTAGCCATGGGAATTCCTCATCTGGGATAAGTCCCTCTTTAGAAAAAACATTCGGGCGTTGCATTCCGCATTGCCTCAAGTTATACAGCCTAGTAACATTTTGAACAACAGCCTCGACAGGGTCGTTTTCAAAAACCAAACCATCCGATGGTGCTGGAGAGCAGACGATAAAACCTTGACTCTCGTCATCTTCACAGATGAATTTCCTCAGGTACTCCTCGTTTTCTCTTCTGGGGTTAGTGAACGACCAAAGCAATGAAGGGCAAGAAGTTAAGGGGATGCACTCGCCTATTTTTCCGATGGGGGTTGTGCATCGTTCTAAATACAACTTGTTAATTAGGCACAACTTTAATTTAATAAACTTACCAGCTAGTGTCTGCTGTAAAACCACAATCAGCGCGATACACAATATCCAACTCTTGCACATTGCACGTTCTTGGACCGCAAGATATGAAGTGCTCTGAATTATATGCTGCAGTTAAGTATGTAACTGGATTTAATACGCAAGAGGGAAAACCAGTTCCAAACGCAAGTCATTACCGTTAACTGCTTCTTGGTCATTTTATGCACTTAAAATCCACGGCCAAATTTGCAAACATTGATTTGGGAAATTATATTATGCCAGGCTAAAATAATCTATAGATAAAAATTTTAAAATCCCAGGTCGTTTCCAAGTATCACATTCCATGAATATAAATATTAGATATATACGTGGTGTTCCTAAATAATTTCTTTAAACTATATGAGCCCAACAATATCTCTATATACCCTGAGTGGAGCAGATTTTTCCATGTTTTTACTATTTAAGGAATTAATTTTTACATACGGCCTTTAAATGTTCGAAGACCATTGCTAAAGTATTTTCAGGCTAAAATAAGCAGCATTCACTTCATAGTCTTGGACGAATAAAAATTAACGGTCCATCAACAGCGACAAAAAATGCTCTAAACTCAATGTTTTTGCTGTATTTTTGTACACAGAAAATCAGACACTTCGCACTGATCGAGACAAAAGGTACAGAGAAAAACCCAGTAAAAAGATTTTTTTGCGATATTCATAATCAAGCCGTTGTATTTCAACAAGAAATTAAAATAGAGAAATTGCGTCTTCACCACTAAATAGCTAGGACAGTTCTCTTTAATTTGATATAATAATATTTTGCATTAGATCATTATCGACCTTTATTTGCCTTGATGCGTAATTTTCGAAAACAATATTTTACTTTAAGCCCCCAATTTCGTTTACGCAATTGATAATCCAGTATAACTTAATACAAAAAAACTGATAATAAATAAGTTTGCCATTTCATTGCGGTCATTAGTGCCCATGTGGACAAATATTAGACTAATGATAGTAAATATTTGTCATTAAAGGGCAGGTAATCCACGTTTTCAACTCCGTCGTTGCCTGACCTCGAGTTCGGAGTGAAAAAGGAAGAGGTTTGTGCATTAGGTTACCGACCCATGACGTAAAATATAAAGTGGGAAAGCAACTTCTCCGAGGATCGGAAATAGGAAAAAGTGATATTTGTGAATTTTTGGAACGTCAGAACGATGTCTGAAATTGGTAAAGCAAACTAAATAGCAAAGGAAATGGAAGCACACCAAATAAGTATACCTACCTTTGCTGTTATCAGTATTACATCGATAACATCATATTAACTTTTTGTAACATCTTATTATTGCTACAAATATTTTTTCTCTATAGAATAACTTTTTTAAAATAATGACAATGGCTCACATAAATATTCGTTCTTTATTTCCAAAAAAGCATGATTTTGAGAGTATCTACATACGAAAATGAAACTGATAGTCTCTAGAAAATTGGTTATATGCTAATATTTCTACATATTGCCCTTTTATAAATATTTGTGTATTTGTGAGATACGTTAGTGGTAGTTTTTGAGAAGGATTGGGGATTACATAGGTAAAAACATTAAATTGTCTTTACTTGAAACTGTCAATATCATAATCCCACAACCTTGATTAAAAATTGATTCATTTTAAGTTAAACTAGTAATAGACATAGCATATAGATCACCCCATATGAACATTAAATTGTCAGCTACGATTTATTTACACATGGTTTGTCACAAAAATTCAACGGCCTGCCAGGATAACGCTATTAACAGGAACGACTATTTATAATATGTAGATCTAATTGAACGAGCAAAGCGGGGTGCCGGCGTCGTATCAGTAGTTTAAAAACATCTTTTGTTCAGGTAAAGTACCTTGTCTGTTTCAAACATGACAAAACATAATTAAGAAAAGTTGTTCAAAATTTATAATTATAGTCCCATGCAAAATTTGAGACCTTGTTTATGAAGAATTTGCAAACGCGCTTTATCTCATACACACGGTTCCATAAAAGTAGCCCTAAAGAACTTTTTTAATACAATTTTTCTGTAATATGAACAGGTAAGGTACTTTATCCTGATCCTTTCTAATAAACACCCGGTTTCTTCCTTTGCTTCTTGCTGCAAAAAATTATGACGTCGTCACCTCAGAGGAACCTTTAAGGGGTCGCTTCTAGAACACTAAGGAATATTTCTGACAAAAATCAGGACTACATAATTTTTTCGGAGTGGTCCCTTAAAATTTGTCTAATATGCCTGAACTTAGTAGGTCCGGACAGATTTAATAATAAGCATTTTCAAACAAATGCTCAGTGGCACAAGCTGAATATTTTTTGAGAAGACCAAAATTTAGTAAAGATTGTCGTCACGAACATCAACTGTCATTTACTCTTCAACTTCTAGAGTTATTGTGATGAATGCATATGCCTTATTGCTTTATATCAAAAATGTTTGCAGTATATTTTTTCAAAATAACTATTAATATATCTCCAAGTTACCTGTATATAATAGCTAATAGTGCATAAGTACTTGAATAATTTTGTAAATGTAAATTTAGAAAATATTCTGGGAACTACAGTTTTAACAAAGCTGGATTGAAATGTATAATAGGTTGCTATTGTGAGGCCCAATGAATTAGCTATCAATTTGCTTTGATAAACGCGTATTTGTGTACTGTGAATTCTTTGTAAACCGACGTATAACGGTTTACATGGCAAAAACCTTATTTTATTATGTTAATGTGTTTTCTATTGAAAATCGTACGACATTCATTAATAACCAATAGAAAAATTAGTTCACGAGCCATAACCAAGACAACAACAAAATTTCTTGGAAATTTTTTGTAGGTAGACATTACTTCTTTTTAGAGAATTAATGCTCTTATGAGATTATATGTGAAAATTTTTAAATAATATTTTGGAACCTATTCGATTAGGCCTATATGGAAAATAAAACTTTATAATTTTGTATTAAAAAAAGTGTATTATTTTTCAAGTAGGTAGCGTTAGCACCAAAAATGATCAATAAATTTTTTTGTGAACTGGTAGTTCCTTAAGAAATTTGTAACTTCGATCTTCCATTTTTTTTCTTAAATTTTCTTGTACTTATACCTGCTTTATGAGAAAAACACTGCATTATTTCTGTTTTTATATTTTCACCCTTAAGTTATAATAAATAGATGAAGAACATGAAGTACTTACTTTTAATGGTTTTGTTTTTGTTTGCAAGTAAATTAATATTTAAGTTTCTGTTTTTAGTGATTACAAATGACATTATTCAGGTGTAACCAACAAGCGTAATAAATACATACAAATGATTTGCAAGCACAGTATATTCGTATCGCGGTGAAAAATCAGTGATTGGAAAAGCGCGTCACTCGTGAAACTAAAAACACGCAGCGGAAAATAAATGGTATATTTTACAACCATAAAGCAATAGAAAAAAAGGAAATAAATAAAGTAGAATTTCATTCGTTTCTACACATTTCATATGCTGGAAGTATGCCTTTATGTGCAATAGTTTTTAAAATACCTCGATGCTGAAATTTATACCGCGCATTCCCAGTACGCATTGCTTAAACAATTTCTGTAGTACTGGTTAAGAATGATTTCGAGATTAACGTGCCATCGTCTGAATCCAGAAAAATAAGCTTTCCACTGGTTTAAAAATCACTGATAATTATTTAAAAAAATAAGCTTGTAAATGCAATTAATCAATTTTCAGTAATAAAAAAATAATTTAAAAAAAATTTAGATCCGCAAGGTCATTCCAGACAGTTTACTTTTTTTTTAAACTATATCTTCGAGTGCACACCCTATGATCGAATTTATGGTTCCTGATTCCTGACTACTTACTCACCAGTGATAGCCCATAGTCAGTATGGGTATTAGTATGTTTCATATTTGTTCTCAATTGTATTAAAGAGAGATGTTGAAGTGAAGTCGCGCTAGCTCTACTGATCACAGAAATACTAGTTTAACGATGTTCTCTGAACGATGTAATTTTTTGACATTTGTCTATTATGATATGTTTTATCGGACTTTTTCCACTGTCTCAAGTGTTTGTCACACAACGTGTCGGGAGTTTCTGATCTACTCCCGTCATCAGGTGAGTGAACTCCTGGTTAGTCCCTGGGGAACCCGGGGTAGGCACGAGTGTACGTAATAAAACGTACAAAAAATCAGTTCTTCTCAGGACTAACCAGGAGTCCATTCACCTGATGACGGAAGTAAATCAGAAACTCCCCAAACGTTCTGTGATAAACACTCGAGACAGTGGAAAAAGTCCGATAAAACATATCATTAGTTATAAGATCGAATAAATTAGTTGAAAAGGTCTTCCGTTCTCATGCTTCTCGTTATATAGCGAGGAGTTGGCTGCTCAAGCTAATCTTGTATGTTACTGGGGCCTGTGGTCATTCCACTAGACAAGATGCACACGAAAAAGAGCCAGCTTGCATCGTTGACGTTCTTGAAACGCTAATGTGACAAAGGAGTCAAACCTAAATTTGTGAAGATTCAACACCACCTACAAACTGCTGCTGCCAAAACGGTCATCTATCGGACCACGAGTGCTTTTACTAGAAACAGAGTACACCATACGTATCATGAACTTCAGGAAACATATACCAAAGTCTACTATCCACATCTCGAGCTCAGTAGGATTTTGCACAAAACCCCTTGAAACACAGTGAATCGTATCAGCTACGTATCAGAATACCACATGAGCAACATGACCCAAAAAACAGGCAAACACATGGGAAAAGCTTCAATCCCATGTAATAGCTTCTGTATCAGGACTGACTATCAAGACAACTTTTTAGATAAACCCCTCTCTGAAAAATGTACCTCGATTTTGGCAAACAGATTGAATTTTTTCGTCAATCTATCCCACATATCTACTGAAGAAGCCATCGCTGAAATTGAGAAGGCTATACGTAAACAACCAGTTGAAGAAGCCGAAGACATGGGACCTGTCGAATAGTAGAACGTACCAAGTCACCAACTACGAACATTACCAGAGCCGAAGTACAAACTCTGAAGGTAATTCGGACATTCTAGTTCTACGTGCTGACAAAGGAAACGCCACTGTAGTGTGAAAGAGAAAGGACTACTGTAAAAAATCCAATCACTACTAAACTATGAGCAGTACGTAACACTAAAGGACGATCCTACATCCAGGATAAAACACTTAATAAGGGGAACCACCAAGAGCTCATTGATAGCAGAGTTAGACGACTGCTTCCTAATAATACTAGATCGCCCAGACTTAATGGAATTCCGAAGATCCGTATACCATGAGTTCCAGTTAGGCCAGTCGTTAGCACCTGCGAATCTCATACGTATGAACTATACCTCGCTAACATACTACAACCATACGTAGGCAGAACAGAATCCCACATAGAGAGTTCTGAGGATTTCATGGAAATATTGACTTAGTTGGAAGTAACGGATCACGACGTATTGGTCAGTTTTGATGTGAAATAACTGTTCACGAACGCACTAGTAGAAGATAACGTAAATCTTATATAACAACGCTTCATTCCTTATAACGGCAACGAGAAGACGTGCTAGAGTTAGTAAGAATGTGCTTCACACCGACCTTATTTCTTAGGAAATGAACATACTATGAGCAAAAGGAAGGAGCCGTTATGGGATTCCCGTTATTCCCAGTCATGCCAACATCTTTATGGAAGCCTTAGAAGAGGAAGTCATTCGGTCCAACAATCTCAAAACTAAATGTTGGTTTCGCTACGTCTGTGACACTTCTTTATATGGCCACATGCAAAAGTAGCTTCTTGATACATTCAAACAACTACCATGCCATAAGAAGATTCACTAAGCATATTAAAGAAAACGAACGGTTTCCCTTTCTGGACGCGTTAGTGAATCGATCCATTAACAATAATCATAGAGTGTATCGAAAGAATACCCGCATTGACCGCTATCTACACGCTTCGTCTCATCATCGCCAAGAAAGGAGATCGTTGATCAAAACATTTATTCGTCAGGTCAACGCTATTTATGACAAGGAACACCAACAAATATTCTTCGCCCAAGCTAGAGACAAAAGGCGATTACAAGCTCCAATGAGCGTGTGGCATATCTTAAAACGAATAAGCGGGAAGAAGCATTCAATGTATAGTACCAAAACGTCAGAACCACACATCGCTGGGCACCTACTAGGATAAGGGGAACACAGAATAAACTACGACTTCGTAAATCCACTAGCCCGGATTACAAGTTACTACCTTCGTATTATTCTGAAATCCCTAGAGATTCTTAAAAATCCGAACAACTTCAATCGAAAAGAGAAGGTACCTCCAAAAGATACACAAGCTTCATGAGAGCAATCAAACAGAATATCGACAAGTCCCACTAACACACAAGATTTACATGAGCAGCCAACCTCGGTATATAATGAGAAGCTTGAAACTACATCAGTCTTTAGAAAACTTTTCCGCTTACACACATTCATTATCGTTAATTCTCTACGTTCTTGAAAATCTTTCTTCGTCATTATCATATCACTGTTGCCCATCGCTTGTTCGTAAGGCACAAAATACACTGTCCTTTCTGTAAATGCATTTCTGACTTGATTTCTTTTCCAAATGCAACGTCAGCTTACAATTTCTCTAATATAACCTAGTGTAGGTGATGGATTTGGAATTTTCAAAATAAACATCTTACTTTACTTAACTGAAAACTGAAAACCATTGGATCACATTTTCAAGGACCCAGAATAAAGTTTGGTGATATTATATCACCTAAACTGGATGCTAAAGTAATACTTTTATAGACGTAATCAAAGCTCCTGGTTCTTGCGGTGACGTCACAGCTGCAACTGCTTTATAGTACCGAAATTTATGACGGAATTAAAACATGCCTACGGTGGAGCATTGGGATCTGGCAGAATTACCGTTCTTGACAATGACGCACATGTTTGTAAACAAGAACAGCAGCCAACGTACTGCTGACGTACGATCTTACCTATACAAGTTACGGAAGGTCAAGATAATGCATCAGAATGCACACTTCACTGGGAATAATCTAGTTGGATTGGTTTCAGCGGCGTGTTTACCGATGGTAGTCGTTTTCATAATAAACAAAAAAAATCGGAATTGCTCTAAGACATCTGGTTTGTTGACGAACATAGCATTATGATTAGGGTTTCCAGTCCCGGGACAGTCCCGGGATTCTACCACCAAAACTGAGTCCCGGGACCTCAGCCAGCCCAGGTGAAGTCCCGGGACCATGTCAACATGCGTGCGTATACTGGATATCAGATAATTAGGGCGGGTATTCACCGGCGTCCGCCGTATTACTCATGCCTCTTGCACATTCTGCATTATTTACGCCACATTTGCATATCTTTTTCTGTTTATGTATTTGTCTGTTTCTTGTGTTGAATTTAGATATACTTTTGTTGGATTTAGATATATTTTACGCGTAGTCCTGTGCGTACGTAGACTTCTAGAATTATGTGAGAAGAAGCTGAATAATTTATATTTTTGGGTTTTAAATGTGTTCGTTCTTTATCTGCTAAATCGTTACAATTGGAATGAATTCCGATTCGCAACCTACCTTCATTCTACATTAAAAAAATCTGGTGTGATACACTCACACAACTTCTTTTTATAGTGATCTTATAATTATCCAAAAATTTTATTTTTAATTTTTAAGTATTTCTCAAAAATTTCCAAAAATTACAAATTCTACAAAAACGGTACAAAATAGACTGTTAGTTGAAAAGACACATTTTCTCTAAAATTTTAAGATGAATTCAAAAATGTAATAATATACCGGATGTTCTATTTAAAATAAGAGTTAATAAAAAAAACAAAAGAAATCCCTTTTAAAAGTATTCAACTGGAAGGTCACCTACCTCACATCAATCAACATTCAAAATGTAATAAAAATGTAAAGTTTGAAAAAACTTCTGGTTATGCGATTTTTTTTCAAAAACTTGCTGTCTCATCTACATAGTACACAAAACTTATATATGAAGGATCACCGTCATACCTCTTTTCGTTTTTGAGATATTCTGTTCACAGGCAGACAGACAGACACATACACAGACACACAGCCAGACAGACAGACCAATGGACAAAAACATGTTTTTTGGGTTCAGGGAACTCGAAAACGTGAAGAACTGTTGAAAACTCAATTTTGAATTTTTGGAGTAAATCCAATACTTCCTTTATCGTAAAAGGAAGTAAAAATAACTATTTGAAGTCAATATGGCAACAATTTTATATTCAAAATAAGCAATTGATGAAATGTAAAGTTTGTTCCTATAAAATGATCATAATCAGAGGCAGCTTGACGAAAAGATTACACAAGCACTTTGCAGTTGAAATAAAATGAAAAGACATTTTTAGTACCAGAAGAAAGCAATGAAATTATAGACGAGCCCTAGCGCAGATTATCAGCACAGAAATACTTTATTTAACTTCAAACACTTGCTTTTCTTTGGAAATTGCATTCGGAAATTTCACCTGAACACTATTTCCCTTTCGGGACCATTTTCGGGATCTTCGGGACTAATCCCGGGACTTGAAATTTAGCTCGTAAGTCCTGAAAACACTTTTGGTCCCGGGACTTGGAAACCCTAATTATGATTTTAAACGTTTGCGAGGAGATATAATGATCCAATACTTTTGGATCTCTTACATAACAAGAAGTAGAGAGTTAAGATAGAAGGAATATGCAGCATTTCACGTGTCACTTATCAGGTTGGAGGGGGGGGGGGGGGGGAGACAGGAAGCGGCACTTGTTCACCCCTAAACAATGTTAAATACAAGAGGCAGTTAATTTATAATCATTAACATTCTACAAGATTTTAAAAAACGAAACTATAATAGGTTATACGTACATATAATTTTAATTGAAAATAAATGAAAAAATGCATACGCCCATACGACCCATTCTACTGCAGTGGGTGTTTCGTGCTGGGAGAAGTACCACGCGTCAAATCATGATGTCAAACTGTCAAAGTCAGTGTGAAAAATTAGCACTATGGACGGAACGATGCGATTGCCGTGAATGGCTCGAACGACTGTAGTATAGAATATTTCGAAAATATTGAGAAAATAAATAAATAGATATTTATGCATTAAGGGAGATATGAATATGTTTTCCCTGAGGTTGACATGATAAAATATTTTATCCACAATCACCTTATAATTGAAGTTTTATCCACACTTATGAACCGCTTAAAGTACCACTTTATCCACTAGTGGAATAATGAAATTACTTTATTCCACTAGTGGGATAAAACCATGTCATTTACTACTGTATTGTTGGTAGCACTGTCAAGCTATGCCAAATTCGAAATTTGTAGGTTAAGTTTTGCGTCAATCTATGTCAAATAACAAACAAAACTTAACCTATTAACCTCTCAAATTTGACATAGACTGACAATACACTTCAGTACTGCCAAACGTATAACATTTGATCTTTCGGTACTTTCCAAATTGTCACTATGACTTTTCATGGCTGTCAATATAAAACGTATGTTTTTTTTAGATATTTATTGAATTGTTGGATAAAACGTTGTATTGCATTCTTGTTTAGTTGCTTTTTATCCACTTAAGAAAATTAAACGCTCGAATTGCATTCTCGCGTTTAAACATCCTGCGTGGATAAAACGCCATCTAAAACACTTATACAATAAATAACTATTATCTACTAGCAACATGATATTGTACATTTTCGTCATAGAAACAAAATATGAAAAGCTACTCCTAACTCCCAAGGGACCTGTCAAATTATTTCTCCCTCAAACTCATGGTCACAATGCAACTACAATTAACGTCTTAGCAACCATACAATGAGACAATCCTTGATGTTACGTACATATTCTAATTTTAAATGTCATTATGACATTTTGAAATTTCATACTATTTTTACGAATATGCTAGTAGATAAAACATTGTATGCACCACGGGAGATATTCATGTTCTTTACCTTCGGTTGACTTACAGACCTCGGGCCAGAGCCCCTCTGTCTGTAACACATGTCAACCTCTGGGAAAAAACATATTCATATCTCCCTTAATGCATAAATATCTATTACTCTGAGGAACAAAATTCACTGAGTGTAAAGTAATACATATACATAATATTATTCACCTTAAAATTTTAGAGACTATTCAACTCACCCCCTTGAAGTTAACTATTCACCAATCATAATTTAGTATTTATGTCATTTTCCACCAATCAGCGTAAAATTGTGCAACAATTCCGCTAGAGGAGTTTTAATGACAATTTTTTTCTCTTCCTGTGACATTGTTTAACTTCCTGTAAAATTAATCCAATATGATATTAGAAATGTCAAATTTGACAAACAATTTATTTTACGTCAACAGATTTTTATTTTCAAAGAGGACGTGATAAAATTGATTAATTACTAAGAAATGTCAATTTTGTTCGTTGAATAGTCCTTCAAATGCCGCTTGCAGCCGACGAATTGCATGAATTTTTGTCAAAGTGTTTATTCGTGTTTATTGCTTCAAAATTGGTCTCGTGCTGTCGCACTCGACTAATTTATATCGAAGCAATAAACACTCATACACTTTGACAAAAATTTTCGGCAATTCGTCGACCGCTCGCGGTATTGTATATGGAAATTTGTCTCTTCAACTCACACTATTTTGTACGGTTTTTGTAGAATTTGTAATTTTTTAAAGTTTTTGACAAATGCTTAAAAATTGAAAATCGAATTTTTGGCTAATTATAAGATCACTGTTAAAGGAAGTTGTGTGCGTGTATCACACCAGATTTTTGTGTATAAAATAACACAAATATACTTCAATAACATAACTAACTGCCGGTCTTATAAAGGCCACTAATCTGACGTTAACTTTAATTCGCTGTTAAAATAAACAAAAGCGCATCAAAAGTTAATGCTTATGACATGTTATTCATTAGTAAACAAATTTTGATGTGCTTTTGTTTATTTTAACAGCGAATTAAAGTTAACGTCAGATTAGTGGCCTTTATAAGACTGGCTGTAGATCTATTTTGACACTTCAACCGTGTTTAGTAACCAAACTGCATTTGATAAATAATTATAAAATGCCAATGTTTTATTTTGACATTAGTAACTTTTGATAACTAAACATTCTGTACCCTGTTAAAGATGACGACAACTTGGAGAACTAATGGCGGATTTTGCGTTTATCCAATAGAAAACATGACCACCATATCGCCACGCTGTGATTATAAAGTCACTGTAAAACTCAATACAGTGACTGTAATCCGGCTACTGTAAAACTCAATAGTCCCTGTATACTATAGTAAGAAGGCGTCGAGACATGTAAAAAGTTGACCAAAAATTTCATTTTCAGTTTAAGTTTCTGCCAGGATTCCGGTTACACTTCCTCCAGAATTCTTGGAACTTTAATTATATACTAGTTATTTACCTGATTCCGTGCAATGACAACCTATACTAATTTACAAGTTGAAATTGAGATGAATCTCAAACTGAAAGACTAGAATGTTATGTTGTTAAAATTGACACTTTAATATTGTTACTGTGCAGGTATCTATTGGATATTTTATTTACCAAGAAAATATATACGTCAAAGGTACAAAAAAGATTGTGTAAAGAAGCCGAAAACAAATATTAGTTTTACAACAATTATACCATTAACGTTAAAAATTAAGATTTCACCATTGAATAGGTATATAACTCTTAAATAATTCACTAAAGTAGTAAAGTTGGTTGGTTTTAAATTCGATTACTTCAGTCCAATAATAATTAAAGGAACATTGTAGTTTTCCAATATAATTTTTGCTCGTTTTTTGTGTCTTCATTCTAGCAATGTTATGGTTCACGTTTCATGTTTAGTCCACATAGATAGCAATAGAAAATCTTAAAATGAACATTTTACCAATAAATAGATACCTACATAACACAGTGCAGAAATAGTTATTTTTTATTAGTGATCAGGAAAGACACCCTTTTTTACGAAAATACAGGAATTTCAATTTATATTGACTAAAATCAAGCCTTTAGTCTTCGTAATCTGTTGAATGATGCTTTCAATGTGGTATGGCAGTGCTGTAAAAATGATGGATTAACTCAATGTTACGTTATTGAGAGGAAAATTCTTTGTGCTATATTTTTGAAAATATAGTGCCGTTTTATTAACCTCAAAACTATCCGAACTGGCAACGGTGTTTAATTATAAATAGTTAAGGCTACATTGTTTCCATGGATATAGCGCTCAATTCAAATAACTTTTATTGTATTTTGGAACCATAATCTTGTTCATTGGCCCTCGATAACGGCTTCTATGTCCCGACAGCCTATAAAGTTGCTAAGCAATATAACAAACACCAAACAGTGTAGTACACTCACACGAACAATCTGTATAGAAACCATAGCACACCCAAAAATTCATAGTGCCAGTACAACGCTGACAAAGTAGTATGTATCCATTTTGATAACCAAAATGAAATAAAATGTTGTATGTAACACCTCCATAATCATGATTTACACTCTCGGGAAATTTAAATCTCTTCGCTCCGCGTCGCACTTTAAACATTCCCTCTTACTATAATTTATTGATTATGCCTTTAATACATAAATAAGTAATATACTTGGTAGAAAATAATATGCAAATATGCATTTGCTCAACTGTAGTCACGACCCCTAGTAATCTATTTCAAGTTAGTTTCTTATTTTCAGACTACATTCGCCCCATATGTCTTCCAACACCTGATAGTTCTCTAACCGATCAAGATGTAATTCTATATTCAACTGGCTGGATTTATCTGGAACATTGATAAAGAAAAAGATTATAAGCAAGCACCATATCAAGGTGTAATCAGACCATAACCCATGTCAGAGAAATGGACCCCGATGGGTTTTGCACAGATTACCTCAAAAACAACACAGATCAAGCGTGTGCTGACGATATTGGTGGCCCAACCATGTATTCTCGCAATCATCAATGGTTTGTAGAAGGTATTATAGCTAGTCCTTCCAGTGGAAGGACTCGCCCAGTTTTACACGTAAAAGTGTCAAAATACTTAAGCTGGATTCAAGAAAATATAAATTAGTTACATTTAGTTAATAGCGAATGTTTACGATAAAGAATGTTATTAATGTTACGTATAAAATACCGTAACGGTACAAGTAGTCCTATAACTTAAAAAAATGCAAGATCAATAAATTTTCACATATAATGGCACGAGCAGCTATAAAATTTCCGAAAAGCAGACGTGCTCTACGGGATAAGAACTTCCAGAATATTTCATAGTCAATGGTGTCATCATAACTGGCCATGATATATATATTTTAACAGTGTACAGCAGACAGGTCTTACAATACTTAAAAACTAAAAGTCGCTGTTGTGAAAATGACATTGCAGTAGCGTGGTGGTAAAAGTCAGGTTGTTATACTTTTGAAATGACATATTTCTATTGAAAGCCTCGTCATAACAGCGTTAGTATAAAATTTAGAAATGTGGTTATTGAAATAAGTTTAATCTAGAATTGCTATGGTTTGATACTACACAATGGCATATGACAAAGGTACGTACAAGTGCATACAAGCTATCTCTTGTATATGAAAATATCTAACTTTATAGAACTGCTATAAGCTCAACTATGGAATTACATAACATTTGAAATGTTGCACACTACAAATTTGCTTCTTGTGCTCAGTTATGAATTTTGAAAAGGAATTTAGTCGCGTTAAATTTAAGCACAACAAATTAGGCAGATAATAGATACATAGAACCATAGCGGATTATGGGCAGAAGCGGATGTACCGCACCCTTATACGAGGGGTAGGCACAGCCCTAGCTAGCTCTAACTTTCAGCAGAAAATATGGTGTGAGTAAGGACTAGGCAGCGATCCTTAGGATTAAATACAGTCCTTATGAAGCAACAACATATTGGGCGCCTGTCGTTAAACACAACACAAACAAATATAGCTACCAAAACACATCACCGCCTACCTTGTAAGCCTCTTACTTCAACCTAAATCTTAAAAAGAACATTAGCAGGTGCATGACGGATCGTAGTACAGTACAAGGAAAATAGAAATCAGCAACAGTTAATAGAATTTAATATTCAACAACAGTGTAACAAATATCCAGCATAAATAAATCAAGAGGCTCAACTAGAATGAGTAATTAACAAATAATTGAATTTGGAGTCACCTAAATCATAACACAGAAATATTATGAATTATTAAAATTCGAAACACACTGTAGAATACAACAAATTAAAAAAAACTCCAGCCAGCATAGCGTTTCAAATTGACATGGGAATGCCGTGCAAACATCCCGCTAGTGCTAGGCGCCTTGGATACTTGTGGAAGTAAGTATTAGGCACATGCAACATTTTAGCCACCCTAACTGATGAAATACTAACGCTTCAAGCGTTGCAAACAAGTTAGTATTTCTCGCGTACAGTTTGATTAATCGAACTGTTTATTCTTAGGCAATAGCCCTTTACCGATAAATTAAACAAGCAATCTTAAGGGGTTCCTGTCAGCCTCTCCATGGAAATGTTGGATTGGGCCCCGAAGCGGATACAGACGGCTGCTGTATCCGGAGGAAAGTCAAACCGTCGACAAAACTGCCCGCATCTGGAACACATGCCGCATAAGCCGTTTACTATGGTGAATCCGCAACAGGAATAGGGAGCCTGCGGCATGGGGATGGAAGCATTAGGCATGGAAGCGTTAGGCATGGAAGTAGGCCACAGCTGGAAATCGGCACGGACGTGCCTAAAGAGACGCCTCTGTGTATACTTCAATTGTTACAGAAACTAAAGGTTAAATTGTTTCGAGCCTAGCCTTACTTGAACACGGCTCACTATCGAAAAAAAGTTCGCACCGAGAAATTCTCCGCAGGTGTCCTCCGGAAGGTCCATCGTTTCTTGGGCAAAATCTAATTCGCGCAACGGCAAGAGCGCGGCGCGCGGGTAAACCATATTCGAGGAACTATTTAATAACGTAACGCAAAATGAAATGGGACGTTACACGGAATGACAATTATAAAAGTAAAATAAATAAATTCCTAAGTATAATGTTTGGTCATCCTAATTAGAACAAAGATCTTTAGCATACTAAACACTGCTACGGCTACATTGCTATATTAATGTAGGTACAATATTCACTTTTTATGTGCTAAGTGCTTTGAGAAATTACTCATCAATATCGCACAGTATTATAATGTGATCTAATAATTCTATTTCAGATTCAGTTTCTGATAAACAAAATGAGTAAGGACTTCCTGTCAGAAATTTATAATTCAATCTTTCGTA
>OW679198.1:149400204-149570549 GCA_940337035.1 Agriotes lineatus | reverse complement strand
CATCTCTTATAATATAAGATTTTCTTTTTGAATATCCGACAAATTAAAAGGCATGTAGAGTTGGGTGACATTTGCAGTTTTTAATAGTATCAATAAAGTCCACAGTATAAATTATATATAGTACCGGTCCTAAGATAGAGCCCTAAAGAACTCCGAACTCAACAATCTTTCCATTTCAAATTGAACTATTTATCTTAACCATCTGAATTCTGGTCGAAACGAAACTTCTTATAAGTTTGATCGCATCATTATTAAAACCAATGTAGTGTAATTTAGACAATAGCTATTCATGGTCGATCATATCAAACGCTTTAGAGTAGTTAAAAGAACCAAAATAGTGATGAAGTTATTATCTAAAGCATTAAATATATCGTCCATTATGCAAGCGAGCGCCGTTGTGCAGCCATACCCCTTACGAAAACCTCACTGCTCCGTGGAAAGAATGTTGAAAAAAGAAAGCTCCGAATTTGTTTTTCCATAATTTTCTCCAGCACTTTAGATAAAGTAGGTAATATACTATTATCTACGACCACTACTAAAAGTAGGCCTTTTAGCGCTAGCTTGTTTCACTAAAAGTGACGTTTTATAGTTTACCGTGTTTAAAGAAATCAGCTGTTTACTTTTAGCACATGTGCTAAAAGTGACGCGAGGTTCAAAACTACAATTTCGAACTGCAAGTGAAGTCGTAAAGCTATTCTAGTTGCTTCTTGCGTTACAGGTAAAGCGTTTTTGAAATAATTAAAGCGTTATGTAATGAATACAGTCATATGTGGAGTATAAATAATTAAATTTCGTACCTGTCCTTGACAGCACGGGCGTGGCCAAAACAATCGCCAGCGGCGTAGGCTACTATTCATTATGATGCAGCGTCGCAGATGCGAACCTTTCTTAAATCGATATTTATGGATTAATAACGGTAAAATTAAGGTCGTAGATAAAATATTGTATGCAACGCGTGCTAAAAGTCGTTTATGCGCGAGACATGTTATGAAACTCAGCCTTCGGCTTCGTTTCATAATTTTCATGTCTCGCGCATAAAAGTCGACTTTTAGCACTTGTTGCATAAATAGCTATTATCTACTCCTACTGCACAACGGCCATTAATTATGATTCATAATTCACAGTTTGCAGCCAATCATAAAATTCTATTTTCATTATTCAATAGTTTGCAAGTTGCAACCAATCAGAAAATTCTATTTTCATTACTCAATAGGTTGTAGCCAATCACAAAATTCATTCTTATTATTAAATGACTTTTGAAGTTAACATCTGTCACAAATGTCATAATTTGGAAATATGAACACAAGACTCCTATTGCATAGGAGTAGATAAAATATCGTATTATATTCGCGATTATGGCCATTATTCACTCAGATGACTTGTGCCACGCGCCTTCGGCTTGTGGCGCAAATGTCATCTTCGTGAATAATGGCTGTCATAATCGCTCATATAATAATATACTAAATAGGATGTAGGTCCTTGAAAGTAGATGGAGATTTTGTTTTCGGAAGAGGAGTGACGTATGCTATTTTCCAACTATCAGGAAAGTAGCAATTTTCCAAGCAACAGCTGATAATGTGAAGCAAATATTTGATTATAAAGGGAGAGCACATTTTAATCATATTAATGGTAATGCCGTCGATACCAGCAGAATTTGAAGTAATAGAATTTAAAGACTCAACTACGTCGTTTATCGTCGCAAGAGAAAAGCCAAATGGATTAGTGATATTACTATTTGAATTATTTTGATAAAAATACTTTAAATCGGCATCAGGTTCACGTTTGTTTTTACTGACTTTATCCATAAAAAGATATTAATTGCATCGCATTAGAAAAATGTGGAGGAATAATGTAATTTCTGCATTTTAATTGAATAGCAATGGTTGTAAAATTGCGTAAAGTTTTATAATACGTATATTACAATTTTTCGTTCTTTTAAATTTTTGTAGAGCATTTTTGCGTAGTGCAATAAGTAGTTTTACATTATCTGTAAACCAGGGGGCTTTAGGTTTAGTAATCCGCACAGTGCAAATAGGTACATATATATTAAATATTAATAAATGTTGTCGCTGAGAAATTTTACTTTAGAATCAATATCAGAAAGTCGGAGCATTCTATCCCACGGCACAGATTCCAAGGCAAGCGCAAACGATTCCTGGTCGAAGTTTTTGAAGTCTCTGTAGGTTTTAAAGTTAGTTTGGTTGTATGAATCTTTAATAATTACATGACAGAAAGTTAAAAAGTGATCCGATATGTTATGCATACTTCTCACACCACACTCACTAATAATATCAGCATTAGATGTTATAATAAGATCAATAAGAGTGGATTAAAATTCAGTCACCCTAGTCGGTTCTATGATAATTTGCTTTAAGTCGTACGTTTCTAATAGATCTAAGAATTTTAAGCAGTTGCTATTATTTGTGTTGAAATCAATATTAAAGTCACCTACGCATAAAACATTATCACAGCAAGGAATAACAGATGCTAAGGTGTCTTCTAGGGCGTTAAAAAATTTGTCAAATTCCCTTCTTCGAGCTCGATAAATGATACCAAGAGAATATCGCTGCTTATTTAATGTAAAAGATAACCATAATTGTTCATAGTGTACATTATTTTCACAATTCATTACTGTAAACGCTATATTGTCTTTAATGTAACAGGTCAATCCTCCACCATGCAACAAGCAATCCTTCCTTATAATTTTATAACCGTTTATTTTGAAAGTGTCATTAGAAATGTTAGAATTTAACGAGGTTTCAGAAAGAGCAATAATAGCGTAATCAAATTGATATACTGTTATGATATGCAAAAGGTAGTTTTAAAATATGGATGATAGAAATGACAAATTTGGAAGGTTAATTATAATCAAATTCTAAAAGGTTTAATAAAGATTGGGTGTAAAATTCAATAAGAATGATAAAATTAATTAAGACAATGAGTAAGGTAATTTGAGGTATAAATAGCAATTGAGTATTCAAATTTTGATGGTTGCAGTTAATTTTAATAAGTTTCAAGCTAAGGTTACAATTGACAAATGTATTTGTTATAATAATAAGAATTGATAGCATGTAATAATAGGATATTTAAAATTTATAAGAGGACAAGAAGAATTGTATCTAATAGAAATGAAAATTTTGTTTAAGCAGTTGTAAAAACAAACTCGAAAAAAATTTACAAATAATCTTAAAATGTTTAATTTTGATCAATAAAAGTTAGAAATTATGTCTTATTTGTATAGTTATTTGGTAGTATACAAATTTAATATTAACATATCTACGAGGTGCAGAAATGAAATGAAATAATAATTTATTAAAACTAAACAATCAGTGAAGGGATTGTCTAATACAGTGAATAAAATAGAAAGAACCAGAGAACTACTGAATTGGAGGAAATTGGATTTATTGGTGAAGGTGACACATAAGTAAATATCCATTGGTTACATTGGTGGTTGTATGGAAGTGAGGTCATTCATCTAGAAGGTTAGTAGGAGTACCAGCTGGAGTTGGACAGATTCTGTGGGGGTTGCTGAGTGCAGAGGACTATCTAAGGAATAAACAAGATAAGATCAGCTTCATTTATAAAGCTGAAACTTACCAGGAGTCTATTGGCGTGAAAGTAACGTTTGATTAGGAAAGCGATACCGGATTCTGCGGACGTTTGGAGTTGGTTGACAGGAATAAGCTGTAGGTGTTGCATAAGGTGAACATCGGAATCTCTTAAGGATAAAAGCAGTGGTATTTAAATATTGGCAGTGTGAGCTGAAGAAGTGATAAGGTTTGTGTTAGTAATTAATATGAAAGCATTTTGAATAATGAACAATAAAATAAAGAATAAAATACAAAACAGTACTTACTTTGGTGAGTTAATTGATAGTTATGTCAATGTAAAAATAGATTTGTCAATACCTGGTTTGAGTAAATGTAGAAGTCAAGTTGACATTTGATGTCATTGAATAGTCAAGAACTAAAATAAAAATTTTAACTTCAACTAATAGAGATCTAGATTTGGCGAACCACCCTGAATAAGAGTACTTAATTGAAATAATTGATTTGAAAGTAATTATAAGTTTACTAACATGGTGCATTGCATTAATTAAGGGCAAGCTCAAAGTAAAATAGTCACTACATAAATTATATGACTAGTTCAAATGTGGAGCTATCACTAAACATAACAATACATAGGTACATGATCTTTGAATTCATCAAAACTAGTGCCCAGTGATCTTATATTAAAATGAACAATTTTAAGCGACATGAGTATTTACAAATTCAGTTCAACAGATGACAAAAAGATACATTTAAACATACGGAAATGTGGCACAAAATCTAAATATATAGACCTCTATTATCTACCACAAATAAATACAGCAAAAATTTAAATTAAAACAAAAATCCTTTATGCAGAATAAAGCAAAATGGAAATATTCGCAGTTACTGTAAACAATTACAAGTAACAGTTTGTAGGAAAAAAATATATAAATTATGCAAGGTAACAAAATTTAAATTTAAATTTAAGCAATTATGAAAAAAAAACACACACGTGCAAAAAAACGTAATCGTGCAACTGCTAACTGAGGTGGCTGGGTATGGAATCTATAAAAAAGTCATTTATTTGCTGTGGATTAATAAGAGTTTCTGGTATAGAATTTTGCTTATTAACATTTATATTTATCAACTTTAGTTCTTCCCAAATGCAATTCACACCCCCATTTCAAAGTTTAAAGTCGAAGTACGCCTTCTTTTCATTCTGAATGGCTAGATTAGTAAAGTTTCGCAAGGATTTCTAATATTCCCAATGCATAGGATTTTTAGTCTTGCTGTATTTAGATTTTGCTTTAGTCCTTAATTTCATTAATAACTTAATATTATCCGTTAATAAAGGCGCAGGTTTCTTTTTCATTTTAATAGTTATCCACGGGGCATGTTGATCAAATAGGTTAATAATAGAATTATTTACAATGTTATTTTAGCGTCAATATCTCTCATATAGTACAGTTGATGCAGCGGTAACATCTGCAAATCTCTATAGAAATTATCAAAATTAAAATAGTACTTAAAATTTCAAAAAGTACGTAATGTAGGATTTTTTTTTAAATGCATTAATTGATATTTTACAAAAAACTGCTTCATGATCAGATAACCCATGTTCACACTTCCCAGATTCAATAATGCAGTTACTATCGGATGTAATTATGAGATCTATTATTATACTGAAAGTGATCTGGTACAGGAGACTTTTCGACAATCGGAAATTGGGAACCAAAAAATCGAGTTTGTCAGAACGAAAAAAAATTGAGAATCCCACTTTTTCTTTTAATATAAACTTACCATTTTAATATATTTGTATAGTTATAATTTTTATTGTTCACTGAAATGCTTAATTGGAGTTTTTAGAACAAGTTTAGTATAATATACCACTGCGGTTTACATTTCTCAGACAAGCGCAATAGCATAGTACTTTTAGAGCGCTTCTCGATCAGCAGCCTCACAATATCGCGAATATTGAATGAACCGCAACCTTTATTTTGTGTGGTTAACCATTTAACTACTGATGAAGGGCCGCGAGTTTGAGCGGGTGAGGCTTTTTAAAAAAAAAATGTCGGAATGCCTTCTTTGGAAGAGATGTAAAGCCGTGGGTCCCATGTTAGTATGTGTAGCATACAAATGATCATTCCATACTAGGATTGGAACTCTTTAGTCTTGGCAAAATTCTAAGTAGGACTTTGACCATATGACCATAACAGTTAATGTCTAAGATAGGTACTTGCCGCTCTGCACGCCTAGAACTTGTCCATAACAAACAAACAGTAAGAGGTGTGCACTAAATTTATATCGCAATTTAAAGAAGCAAAGGCTGCAGCTAATCTAAACAAGCTAGAACAACACACAGCATCTTTGAACTACTTCAGATAGTCAGACAACGTATTGTTAAATTTCTGCCTTGCTGGAAAGAAGCTAAAAGGATATTTGGAGAAGTACTGATCAATGAATGCATGTAGGTAGTGGTCTACTATAGTTACCAAACATTAGCCGAGTTCTCTTAAGTATGAAATTGTAAATTAATGTTAATAGAAATAAAGTTTCGCCCACAAACAATAGTACTTTATGTAACTAGTCCTCAAAGCAAGGCTTTAGGGGACGAGTCGTAATGTTTCCAGACGAGGCGGAGCGAAGCGCAGCCGAGTCCGTAATATGAAGATGAGTCCTCTAAAGCCATTTGAGGACGTGTTGCATACAACGTTTTTTTGTATTAGCTCTCCAAACATTATAATATGAAGTTTCCATTACCATTAACGCGGCATTATATTAGGAGGCCGTGCGAAAATGTATTTTTTGGTCCCCAAACTGGTTACTTTGGAAACTGTCTAGAATCCTCAAAATGGCCATTTAGAGGCCTTGTACTTAAAGTCGTCATGGCAACTAATGTTTGAGTCCGCTAAAATGTTGCCATGACGACTTTAAGTACAAGGCCTCTAAATGGCCATTTTGAGAATCCTAGACAGTTTCCAAAGTAACCAGTTTAGGGACCGAATACAAAAAATTATATTTATTTAAAATATTATTTCGTTTAATATAAATTTCCCTAGCAAGTCTCCCTTGTTGCAATAAGTTTTTGTCATAGTTTCCATCGTTACCACTTTCATCAAAGTTATCAATATCATAGGCTATGTTGTCTTCATCAAACTCGATGTTCGCCAAAATTCAGTATGGTAATGTAAAACTAAGCTGCAGCAAAGCTCGCCAACATCCTTTTAAAATACCAAAAATGTGTTCTATTACGTTCCTCGTTGATCGTAAGATTTGATTAAATCTAGCCTTCGGAGCGCCATTCACAACAACATAAAAAGGTTTAAATGACCACGGTTCCAGACCATAACCACTATCTCCTATTAATATAGATGTGGTGTCCGTTATTATGTTCTTCTCTTTAAATTGCTTCAAAGATGCTGGATCCTCCATATGGCCGAGTCGTGTACTGATTGGAGAAATTGTGCATCACACTCTAAAATTCTTCATTCCCAATCACCAAGCACAATTACATTGAAATTGTAAAATCCTTCCCTATTTATGTAGATGTAAGGAGGATGCTCATTATCAGTGACTGGTGGACAAACTATTGCGACATGTGAGTCATCAGTAACATTTTTGTTTTACTTTTGCTTTCTCATCAGACGTAGTAGGGATTTTTAACCAGTCGGGCATCAAAACCTCTACAATAAGCCTAGAGATTTCTGCAATGAAACGACTTATATGCGGTTGACTCATTTCTATCCACAAACATTCCCCTACTGCGTGCTTATAGGAACAGCTAGAACCAAATAGTAATTTTATTATATTTATAAACATCATTCATTAAAATTTTACTTACCCTTAAATAAAATGGTAAACGTGTACACCTAACACTTGCATGTGGACTTAACCAATCAATTAAATCTCTGGTTAATTCCTTGTACAGTCTGAAATTGCCTTGAAACTCTTTTTTAGCATCTCAAAGAGATTTAGTACATCCCTAAGAGGTCTTCTATGAAATCTCATATAATTTCTGAAACAATATGTTAAGATTTTCACAAAAATATTACAACAGTACCTTACCTTCTTTCTTCTTCTTTTAACAACAAATATTGTAACTCATAACTATTTAACTATTGTGAACCACAAATCTGTTGTAAACAATTTGAAGAAAACAAAACATCTAACACTGAAAATTGAAGACAGACGTTGTTACCATGACAACATATCGTTACAGCGGCTATGCAGGTCTTTATGATCGCCATAACTTTACAGAGGCTTTAGCTTATAGAATATTAAGTATAGAGAAATATTTTCTTATAGAATTCAATTTAACTTTTAGTCTATAGATATAGCACTATAACGTTACATTTTTTCTTACAAAATAGCATCATAGGTTTGTTACCGATCCATTGGACTATGGAAAAGTTTCGCCTGCATGGATTCCAACCGATGACTTGCTTATTGCAAGCTTGAAGCTGTCGTCCATTCGATGCTGTATTTTGTACTGCATACAGCAACCATAATATTTAAAGTTGTTTAAATATTGTATAGCTGGACTTTGTTATATAATCCTTTTTCGAACGGTTATTACAATTAGTAAATTGGATATCTACCCTATTGCTTAGTTAACAGTAGTATTGAGAATAATGTATTAAACACTTACCTTGTTGCTTTTGAATTACTTTCAAAATTGACATATCTCACTTATGAAAATATATGATTGAAATTATGTCACCTGACTATTATTTAAAATTACCTCGGCTAGTCAGTTTATTGAGCAAATAAGAATCTATCTTCCTCAGCTGAATGAGTAAAGGTTATAATAATGAATCTCTTTATAATTGAATACTGAATTACAAAATTATTATTGTATTGACTTCTTTGTTAATCACACTCCTTAGTACTTTTAATAGAACCTTCTTTTAAGTTAGTTTGTATTATTATGTTTGGTTTGACATTACAATCAATCAAAACTAAATGTTGTCAAATTATTTAATCAAATTACTTTTTCCAAATTGAAGTTAATAGTATATTATGATACGAGTTTTATAAGAAGCATTTTGTAGAACGCACAGATTTAGGGTACGACGAGCGAAGCGAGGAGTGCCCTAAAGAAGTAAGTGCTACAAAATGCCTTATAAACGAGGTATCATACAGTATTTTACCTACTTTGCCACTTTTTTAAGCAAAAAAATAAAAATTTTTAGTATTTTTATTATAGCATCGCTTTGTGTCTATTACGATACGCAAACGTGTATCGTAATAGCCTCAGTACGAACGCAAAGTAGATAAAATTAATTACAGATACCTAGACCAAAATGATATAATTTCTACTTATAATGGCCGAAAACGTCGAGTACGCAAATCAAAGCAAATTTAGAAAACTTAATATCTAAATTGTGCTCTGAACCTAAATTACATTGCTTTCCAGTAATATTGTCGTACCAAACTTGTTAATAAAAATACACTAACCTTCACAAAGACTCCCTTGTACCTTGAGTGTATTTTCTATCAGCTCCTAACTGATTGTCAGTCGTCAAACACCTCCCTTGAGTTGTTGAAGATACAAAATAGCTCGTTGTAGCTCTCGTACCTCTTAATACCTTGATAAACGGTAGTACAGCATGCCACAATCACTCTCACTTTCACTTACTGCTGGTTTAAGTACCAATTACCACTTCAAATGGTTTCAAACAATCTTGAAACTATAATATGAATAATAATTGTGACCTTTGGTCAAATTTGATCGTGTAGAAGGCTATCTTGCTATCACGTACCAAATATACAATATTACTCTCACAATTAAAGAAAAGTTAGCCCTTTAACGTGACTTGTTAAACGTAGATTATTCAAAATTAAAGAAGTTTTTTCACTTGCAGTAAACAACCCCTTGGTTGCCTATTCCTACTACTACCAGTAATCTATCACCAACTGTTATCACATGATACCCTTTAAATATCTGGATATTAATATTGAATTAATTAAGCATCCCACAGCATGCTACATTACAACTTTCAGTTGCTTTTATTAATGACATTTTAAAGTGAATATCTCTATACACTCACAATTAGTATACAATCGAAAAACTAATTTGAAGTATAAGTACCAACTCAGAAGTTATACACAAGGCTGTGTATTTTCACATAAAAAAAAGGTATAGTTAGCAAGTGTAATTTATTTATTATAATAATATTTATAAGTAACTATCTAAAACGCATTGCATCAGAATACGCTTATACAATAGCTATTTCTGTATCAGTTGCATGAAATTTACAATTTTACTAAAATATTTTGCGCTCAAAGTACAAACAATACTTTCTCTACAATAATGAAATTTTTATCAAATTAATTGAAATAAAATAATTATAAAAAATGCAAACTTAATACAACCAAGTAACCTGCTATCTTTTGGTAACTATGAAAAATTTATAGTTGTTGGTAAATTTCTTTCACAAGCAGTAGCCATTTCTAGTGTAGTTTAATGGTGAGAGATTGATTCTGATACTGATAGTAAAGGTTGACCTCTGTGGCACAAATGTAGATAAATGTGTAACTTTTTATTATTACAGTGAAGGAATAAAAAGTAATTCGGCATTTCATTTTGCACACTTCTTAAGTAGTTTTACGTCTATATTCAATCGTTGTAGAAAAACTATTTTATTGCTATTTGCTACCTAATTATTCACAGTTTAATTTCAGTTTTAAATGCTTTCTATATGTAACAATTACTTAAAAAGTACTGTCCCATCCAGAAAGCTCATCAGGAGGGATATCACTGTCCTTTTGATATTTATCAAAATATTGTGTATCAATGTTACTCTTCAAACTACGTTTGAAGGGAGTTCTCAGTTGGCCTGCTTGAAGCTGTTCCCAGTCCAAGCCCATAAACCATCTGTGCTCCCGTATTGCTTTCACCCCCTCTCTTTGACAGCCCAAGCGTTCAGTGGCCAGGGATCTACACAACTTTTTTATCAGATTTTCTGCTCTCTTTGGAACGCTCTCTGGGAATCTTATAGTCTCGATTCCTCGTAATATTAAGTTATAAGTCTTCATGTAACTCGTGTCGTTGCTTCGGAATGGGGTTCTCCCTACTAGCAGCTCAAATATAAATATTCCCAGTGCCCAGTAGTCGACTGCTCGATCGTGACCTCGGTTAAGCACAATTTCCGGAGCTACATACTCCGGTGTTCCAGCAAACGTGTACGTTTTACCCCGAGAGCCCAATTTCTTCGCAAAGCCGAAGTCGGTCAGCTTCAGATTTCCCCGCTGATCCAGCAATAGATTTTCGGGCTTCAAATCGCGGTACACGATTCCACGCTCATGCAAATATGCCAGGGCTTCGAGAACAGAAGCTGCGAAGAAGCGTGCAGCAGGCTCTTCAAACTTGCGTCCTTTCTGTTTCTGCAGCAGAGACCACAGGTCGCCTCCTAAGCACGACTCCATCAAGAAATATAGGTACTTGTTGTCACGGAACGTTTTATAAAGACGCACAATAAAGATACTATCGCAGCCCATCTGTATTATCTTCTCGTTGTACGCATGTTCCTGCTGCTGCTGCTGAATCATGTCGATTTTCTTAAGATACTTCAGTGCAAAGGTCAGTTCTTTTTGTGCCTTGTGCTGCACCAATTCGACTCTTCCAAAACCACCGACACCCAAAGTTTCGATCCTCTTCAGTTCTGACAGCTCTACGTGTTCATAGGGATTTATTGTGGGTTCGGTGGATTTTCGATTAGTATTATCAGGGAATTTTTCAATATCTTCCACACTTCCAAAATGTTCGATAAAGTCAGGACGTGCTAGGGAAAAGCATTCCACGCCAGGTGCGTCTGCCGTAACAGTTGCTTGCCGTACGTCATCGCTTAGCAACGCTAACTGGCCAAAGAATTCGCCACGAACCAAACTTCCAACCTTAAATGATATTTGTTGTTACAGACTTTAAACATTTAAATTAAAAGCAATTAATAAAAATAATGACATGGAACATAAGGATCACATAAGATAAATGAAGCATTAGTTTTAAGTTAGTAAATACTATAAATACTATACTGCTGGTGGAAAGGAGTGTGAACACAAAAAAAAGTGAAATTTTGAGGGAGCCACAATGATGTAATAGACTCCCAGGCGGGCCACAGGAAAAAAGGTTGACAACCATTGTGTTAGAGTGAATGGAACCGGATTTATTGTTACAAGCATGGAAAATATTGAAAAGCCTTAGAGAAAAAATAGCAGAAAAGATTTTGAGACAATTAAGTTATTCTATCATACCCTAAAAATAATAAACTAACAAACAAAGAAGATATAATTGTTAGGTGGAAGAAATACTTTGAGGATTTATTAGAAAGCAGTACTGAAGAAAGAATAGAACACATGAACCATGTAAGAAACATAAGGTAAAAGATCAGTCAAAATATAACAAAAGAAGAATTGCAGAGAGTGGTGAATAACATTAAACTGGGAATGGCATTTGCAGATGACATACTGATACTCACGAAAACAAAAGTGCAATTACAAAGTAAAGGGCACACCCAATGAAGAGCTTAAAAAGTCAATGGAAATCAACACTGACAAAACAAAAGTGGTAATATTCTCATAGTGGAGTAGATCTGGGTTTGGAAACTCTCTCTCTTTTCGATTTTTTTTTGTGATTTCATAGAGTCGGGGACCCTCTTTCAGATGATCACTATCGGAAGACTACCGGAGGTGCGAAGAGGAGGGAAATTACCGTTCAAAGATATAGGGAAACGGGTTTTTCGCAAATAACTCGCTGAGTTTCATCCCGATCGGAACAGTTTATAGGAGATGAAATTAAGGGTTCGTAAATGCAAACAAACTGAACTTTGGGTGGTCGAAATCGGTCCAGCGGTTCGCGAGATATTGCGTTTTGAAGGTCAAAAAACTGCGCGCGGAATTTCGCCGCGGCGGGAACCCTCCGCGGGCCGTGTTCGCGTTTTTCGCGGGGGTGATATTGACTTAGCCACTTTTTTTTCTCTGGTAGGTAATCACAATAAAAATAATTTTTCCAAATTACAAGTCGCTAGGTCAATTAGGAGGGGAGGGGAAGAGAAAACAATAAAAAAACTTTGATCGGGGCGAACTTTTTTATTTATTGGCCGATCCGGGTCATCTAAACTGGAAAATCTTTGTTAATTTTTTCGCTACAAGATGAGTGGAAGGTGACCAAGATTTTCGCGAAAATGGGAAAATGGCGGGCAATTTTCCCATTTCTAAAATGTTATTTCTTCATTTTCGCGGTGAAGGAGTGGAGTGGGAGACAATTTTTTTGTCACCAGATTTCAATTTTTTTCCCTTGAAAATGAGCCCCCTAAGAACTCGGTAGGACAATTATTAAGGGAGGAAGAGAGGTGAACGCGTTTTGCCCTGTAGAAGGGCAAGGGATAGGGCTAGCGACTTCGGACAGGGCTCATGCTCATTCTCAAGGGTAATCAATTCCCTCTCATGGTTTTTTTTTTATCGCGAAGCGCTATCTTGATTAGGGGCTGCACGCGCGCGTGATATGTTTGTCAGGAGTTCACGCGCGAATATGTATTTGTAAGAGAGTAGAGAGAAGAGAGGGAGCGCTAGGCTCTGCCGCCGGCATCTCGTGCTTCGTGCTCGCCGTGATAAACATATCACGCGCGCGTGCAGCCCCTAATCAAGATAGCGCTTCGCGATAAATAACCATGAAAGGGAATTGATTACCCTTGAGAATGAGCTCTGCCCGAAGTCGCTAGCCCTATCCCTTGCCCTTCTACAGGGCATAACGCGTTCACCTTTCTGCCTCCCTTAATAATAGTCCTACCGGGTTCTTAGGGGGCTCATTTTCAAGGGAAAAAAGATTGCAATCTGGTGACAAAAAAAATCCCCCACTCCACTTCTTCACCGCGAAAATGAAGAAATAACATTTTAGAAATCGGAAAATTGCCCGCCATTTTCCCATTTTCGCGAAAATATTGGTCACCCCTGACTCATCTTGTAGCGAAAAAATTATCAAAGATTTTCCAGTTTGGATGATCCGGATCGGCCAATAAATAAAAAAGTTCGCCTCGATCAAAGTTCTTTTATTGTTTTCCCTTCCCCTCCCCTCCTAATTGACCTAGCGACTTGAAATTTGGATAAACTATTTTAATTGTGATTACCTAACAGGGAAAAAAAATAAAGTCGCTACGTCAATATCTTCCCCGCGAAAAACGCGAACACGGCCCGCGGAGGGTTCCCGCCGCGGCGAAATTCCGGGCGCAGTTTTTTGACCTTCAAAACGCAATATCTCGCGAACCGCTGGACCAATTTCGATCATCCAACGTTTATTTTGTTTGCATTTCCGAGCCCTTCATTTCATCTCCTATAAACTGTTCCGATCGGGAGCGAGTTATTCGTGAAAAACCCGTTTCCCCATATCTTTGAACGGTAATTTCCCCTACCTTCGCACCTCCGGTAGTCTTCCCATAGTGATCATCTGAAAGAGGGACCCCGACTCTATAAAATCACAAAAAAAAATCGAAAAGAGAGAGTTCGTTTTTCGGGGTTTTTTTTGCCAGATCTACTCCACTATCAAATAACCATATAGAAGCAAATAATATATCAGCAGAGAAAAGGTGGTCATCGTGACAGACAATGAAAATATTGAAGAAGAGAATATAAGTAGCAAACAAAGCGTATGATGACAAGGAAAACAAATTATAGCCGGAGTTTTGGACACAGAAGAAGGTACAAACAAATTAATGATGATGAAACATACAAATAAGAAACCAGTTACATGTAACAGCATTAAGCATTTTAGAACAAAAGGGAGTTAGAGAAGGAAGAACAGTAGGGAAGAAGAAGAAGAAAGGATGATCGAAGAAAAAATGGTAACTACATCAACACAAGCACTGAGATTAACATGGAACCAAGCTAAATAAATGCAAGGCAGAAACACATATTAATGAAAAACAACTTCGACACTAGAAGAAAGATTAATTAGGTAAGTACAGACATAGCCATTAACTGGTGATGACAAAGTTAAACCAGAGAATAAAAAAGCAACAACAATCTACGAAATAGAGAAATTTAAACAACAAAAATGTATTTAAGTATTTAGAAAATCTTTATAAGTAATAAATTACTTATAAAAGAAAATGTTGATATGGAATGAAAAATGATAAAGAAAGTGATTCGACAGGAATTCAAAAAGAGATACCAAAGGTCATTTATATTCTTTAGTTAACAAAGGAAATCTACTTGGAGATCAAAAAGAAGATGATGCAGATAGATGAGCAGAATATTTCCAAGAAGTCTTTACTACGAAAGAATAGAATGAAGAACAGACACAACCAATCCTAGAAGAAGTGAAAGAAGTCATAGAAAACTAAGTCAAGTAAGTAGAAAGTAGAAAAGAGTTAAATACAATCAGATCTAAAAAAAACTTCCATTAATGCCTTGCCTACGCAGATGATGTAACAATTAAGTTGTACGTGAGAAAATGATAACAGAAAAATGTTTGAACTACAACTACAAAAGCTGCAATAATTAATCCTACAGAGAGATCAATAAAAAAACCAATTAGGGCAGGCTGTGATATGTGTTATACGTTTGGCAGTACTGAAGTGTATTGTCAGTCTATGTCAAATTAGAAGATTAGTAGGTTAGGTTTTGTTTGTTGTTTGACACAGACTGACGTAAAACTTAACCTGCAAATCTCGAATTGACATAGACTGACAATACACTTCAGTACTGCCAAACGTATAACACATCACAGCCTGCCCTAATTGGTTTTTTTATTGATCTGTTGTTACAATAATAGTGAGTTAACGTACCTCGCCTTCTCCTTCTTTTGAAACAGTAACATTTCCAGCACTTATAATGTAAAACTTGTCTCCATGGTCGCCCTGCTTGACGATCACAGCCCCTGTTGCGAAGAATTCTCTCTTGAGTAGGTCAGTTACACGACCTAGTACGTGATCGGGAACAGTGTTCAGTTTAGGAACCTTTTGCAAGAAGTTGAGAAGTTCGTCGTGGTGTTCGATTTCGCTTCGTATCATCAGCTGCTGATAGACGTTTTGATCCAAAACCCACACCCGGCCTGGACGCAAAGTACGTATGGTGGCTTGTCGCTTGGCATCGTAGAGGATTGCCAGTTCACCGAACACACGACTGTCATCGAAATTAGCTATTACTTTTCCTTTTATTTCAATTTCGTATGTGCCCTTTGCAGATATGTAGAGCTTAGTCCCAACGCTGCCCTCATGGATTATGACCTCCTTGGCTTTTACTTCGCGGGGGTACATCGCGTCCACAACTGCTTGCAGTCGCTTTCCTTCTAAAAGATTATTTAGGAATTCGTTTTTGGAAAAAGCTTCTTTGATTAAGGCTTCGTCTCTACAAAGAAAACGTACAATTTCATTTTTAAGTTAATTGTCTAAATGGCTAAACTGCAGTGTATCTTTATAACAGACATGGATATCTGCCAATTGTGGGGAGCTCCATTATTATAACAGACGCAGATTATGGTAAATGGAATTATTTACAGAAAGGAGTTAAACGCAACATGCACATTTTAAAAAGACTTAAGACTGTGTTCTTACACTTCCATGTTCATATAAATAGATAAGATTATTCTTATTGTTCACTACCCAGTTTTTAGATTTATACATCATTATGCTTCGTACATTGTTGTTTGTACCAGTCTACTTTTAATTTCTTCTTCTATTGCTGCATGGATCCTCAACATTCGAACTAACCATGTCCCTGCCTTTCCAGGTTTTTTTCAGTTTTTATTAGGGTGACTCATAAAAAATGTAGTTTTTTTATAGAATTCTGTTTTGCTCTTTTACTCACGTTTGAAAAACATTCAATGTGCTATTGTTGTACACCATTAGAAACTAATCAAATAGGCGAATATGCCTGATTTACTTGTGTTATTCTTTTGTTTCTAAGCTACAACAAACATCATAATGGCAGAGATGAAAAGAATAAAATTTTGACTCCATACTGCTATTGAAACTCAGCAGAAAATTAGGGAGTTCGATTTAGAGCTTCTAGCTTATAGTCCAGACCTTGTACCTTCAGATTACCACTTATTCCGATCAATGGCAAACTTCCTGCTTAGTAAAAATTGCACAAGAGTTGAAGAAGTTGAAGCTGCATGCCAAGAATTTTTGATCTCAGCATGGTACCGTCGCGGCATTGAGTTTCTTGCAGAAAGATGGCGTAATGATCTATACTCTAGTGAATCAGAGTTGCTGTTGGTTGTTTGATTATTAAATAAAATGTTCCACGAAAAACCAACATTTTTATGGGCCACCCTAACAAGGTGTGTAGATTTCGCTAGATAAATGAGCTGTTTTATTTTTTATATTTTCTTTTCTGTTAGCTGATGAGAGTTTATAAACCTAAAACACGATTAAAGGGAGCATATTATGAGCAACAGAAGAAACAATAGGAGTACAACAGTAGAACAAACATTGCAGTCACGTTACTATTTGAACAGTAACCTGTTTTGTTCTATTGTAAACTTTGTTTGATGAAGAAAGAATAAACTTATTTGTAAAGAAAAAAGAGAATAGAAAATCATGGTGGGATAGAGTGTAAGGAAGCTATGAAAGCTAAAAATGCAAGAGTGGCAAATTCCAAAGATCTTTAAGGCACAGGTTGATGGAAATAGAGGAAGAGGAAGGCCAGGGCAACAATGGCAAGAAAATATAAAAAAAGGTGACTTGGAAATCCTCCAGATACAAAACTGGCAGGCAGACACATCCTATGAAGACGCTCAAGCACACAGGGCTGTTATGCCACGGAAGAACAAGAAGAACTAGCTGATGAATCTGATCTTTTATTTTTCCTTGTATTCTGCTTTCTAATTTCTTTCTTATAGCATTATTATAGATTCTTCCTATTATTACTAATACACATGTTACCCTGTAGTTGTTATATTGTTTCCGGTTGCCATTCTTGAAAAATATCAAGTGCTTCTACAGCTAGTTGTGTATAGTAAATAATGGTGGGTTTTCACCTGCCATCGCCTTCTAGAGCCCTGTCCCAATAAGCAGGGTTGTATATTCTGAGAGCACTTGTATTGTACATTGTCACAATTCGGATTGTGGGTTGTATTCTATAGTCCCTGATGAGTTTTTGTCTACTCCAAGAGTCTTTTATGCCGTCTTTCTTCCGTTTTTCACTTCTGGTAATTTCCAATCCGTTGTAATTCTAGCCATCCTACTTTTCGGCATACTCATTTCGTAGTTTCTTCTTCGTCAGTTTCTCTTATTAGTGGAATTCTCCTCTCTTACACTCTTAAGTGTCTCCTCATTTTTATCCATCAGCACCCACGTATCGGCGCCATAAGATATGCGCAGTCTAAATGTTCATTTTTGTTCTGCTTATTAATTTTGATTTTAGGATATTCCAATTTATGTTTCTCTCCAATGCCGCATGCTTTACTCCTTGCCAAGTTTTCCTAGAGCTACCTCTGCAGTTCCTACCTTGTGTTTTTGTTTCGTATACTTTACTTGTAAATCGTTCTTTTGGAATTTTGTTAATGTGTTCCAGCCATCCCAGCTATTTTTCATGTATTGTTGTTAATAATGGTTTTATCTTTAACTGCTCCCTGATGACTTCATTTCTGATTTTATCCTTATTCGTCTTTTCCTCCATTTTTCCTAGAAATCTCATATCAGCTGCATTTATTTGACTATAGTTTCCTTTTATTTATTTTGTTACTTCTCCTTTTCCTAAAAAAGTTGTTTTTAAAGCTTTAAATATTCTTTCAACTTATTCTGTCTTCTATCTCTCTGTCTTGTCTTCCATTTCTTTTGATTATCGCCCCCAAATATTTAAATGTATTCACTTCTTCTACTCTTTGACCTTCTAGTGTACTGTTATGTGTTTTGTCTTTCGTTGTTACATTCATGGCTGTTTTTAAAATTATTATAAATTATTAAATTAATAATACATAATTTGAATCTATCAAAATTATGATGTACTATAAAATTATTGAAATCATCATGAAATACTAGTAAATTATGGGTATTATAATGATACACTATTAAATTACTTAAATTATTGTAAAATATACAACTAATGAAATGTATGATACTACGAAATTATAGAAATAATTTTTAAATACCTTATCATTATTACGACATACTAGAAAATTAGTAAAATAATTAATCGCTACGAAATTACTGAAATGTTAAGAAATTATAAAACCACTTTGAAATGACTGAAATGATCATGAAAGGCATAATAATCATTAAAATGATGAAATCCCATTAAATTATTATGAAATGTTATTGAAAGATTATGAAATACTTTAAAATTGTCATAAATGCAAGAGAATCATGACAATGAAAAAATCAATAAAATAATGTTATATAATCATTATGACACATTTTAAAATTATTGAAATGATCATGAAATGCAAGGTAATTATTGAGATAATGAAATGCCATAAAATCATTGTGAAATACTACAAAATAGCCTAATTATAAAATACTTTGAAGTTGGTAAAGTGATCATGAAATTTGAGGGAATTATTGTGTTGAAATGCTGAGAAATTATGGTGAAATGTTAAGAAATAATTATAAAGTACCACGAAATATATAAAACACTACAGAATTATTATGAAATACTTATTGATTGACAAATAAATATTACAAAATTATTCAAATGCTAATAAATTATAAAAATACTTTGAAATTATTGAAAAGATCATAAAATTATTATTATTAAAATTATTAAATGCTATAAAATTATGAAATGATAGCATGAGTATGAAATATTTTTAAATTCCTGAAATGATCATTAAATGCAAGAAAATTATTGATACAAAATACTATGATTTTTTTAAAATTATGATAGAATGTTAAGATACCATTGTAAAATGCGATAAACTTCATAAAACAATACAAAATTATTACAAAATACTTATTGAAATAATTATGAAGCATTACAATATTACTCAAATTCTAAAAGTTATTTATGTATCAAGGGCATAAGACAAGTATTTTGGGCCACGAAAGAGCACCTCATGCTATAACATAACAAGGGCCACAAACGCTGTTTATGCCTGAGGTGCATAAAAAACTTTATGTACCTACGATTAAAGTTTAATTTAAAAAGAAAAACCTTTATATCGTTGGTAATAAAACAGAGCAATCGTTATAGTTATTTTAGTTAAATAGTACCTCTGTAACTAAGGTTTTTACTAATATGTGTTTATAAATATTAACTAGAATGACGTCAGCCAGCAAAAAAGAATTTTTTCAACCACCTCTCATGTAAGCATACATCATTAATGACAGAATATTTGAATAATAGGTTAGATTACCTGTTTGTCATGAATGTAATGGTGACAGAGTTTATTTTCTTCATAGTAACGTTAACGTGCCATAACACTATGCTAATACTAATTATTGTATTTATTTCTGATTTTACATGTTTTTTTGGGATTTTTCTAAGGTGGTTGAAAAATAGTATGTGAATCACGGTCCGCAAGCACAATTGTTCGTGGTCGAGGATGCAGATTAGGAAAGCGTGGCTTGGCAAGGTTTCCTGAGCATTCGATCGTACATAAACAATTTTAAATTATTGAAATCATCATGAAATGCAAGGAAATTATTAAAATTATGACATGCCATACAATTATTATGAAATGTTATACAACGATTATGAAATACATTGAACCTATTGAAATGGTTATGATATGCAAGAGAATTATTAAAATAATAAAATGCCAATAAATTACGATAAAATGTCATAAAATTATATTACAGAATTATTATGAAATACTTTGAAATTATCATGAAATGCAAATGAATTATTGAAATAATGAAATGCTGTAAATATGAAATACATCAGAATAATTATGAAATATTTTGAAATTGGTATAATGAATTATTGAGATTTCATGTCAATAAAAACTTATTGAAATTATGTAAAAATGTTACGAAATCATAAAATATCATGCTGTTTATAACATTACAGAATTATTATGAAACAGCTAATGAAATTATCATAAAATACAACGAAATTACTGAAATGCTAAGAAATTATAAAAATACTTTGAAGAGGCTGAAATGTTCATGAAATTATTATGAAATGTTATCCAACGTTTATGAAATTGTTTGAAACTATTGAAATCGTCCTCATTATATGCAAGAGAATTACTAAGATTATGAAATGCCAATAAATTACAATAAAATTCCTTAAAATTCTTATATTATAGAATAATTATGAAATACTTTGAAATTATTGAATTGATCATGAAATGCAAAGGAATTATTGAGATAATGAAATGCTACGAATATAAAATACCATGGAATAGTTACAAAATACTTTCAAATTGGTATAATGATCATCAAATCCAAGGGACTTGTTGAGATTGAAATGATTATAAAATAACACGATATTTATAACACTGCAGAATTATTATGAAATACTTAACACATTGGCTGCCTATCAGATTTCGCTTGCCACATGCCTCAAGCCGAATAGTGTAGAACGCCGAAGGTTCAAGCCCGAAAGCTCAGTCTGTTCATTATCCGCCATGTTGCATAATTCCGGAACCGCTAACGCACAAACACAGACTAACACTCATACAACACACCTCTAAGATTGCCAAGCTCCAACTGCAAAACCGATTTAAAAATATTCATTTACATTACAACATGTGTAGACCGCACAAGTGACGTTGACGGCACTCAGCATGACTACTCAAGTCAACGCATACCTTGCGTTGTAAGCAGCCAATGTGTTAATGATTGACATAAAATGCAAAAAAATTGTTGAAATATTGTAATGCTACATAATTAATGAAATAAATAAAAAAACACTACAGAATTATGATGAAATAGCTATTGAAATTATCATGCAATACTACGAAATCAATCAAATGTTAAGAAATTATTAAAATACTTTGAAAAGGATGAAATGATCATGAAATGCAAGGCAATAATAAAAATGATGGTCTCTTAAAATTATTATGAAATGTTATCCAACGACTATGAACTTTGAAACCAGGGCTGTAGAGTCAGAGTCGGGAGTCGGAGTCGAGGAGTCGGAACTTTTTGGGTGGAGTCGGAGTCCGTTCTTTATTTATGGTAGTTTATGAAAATGCACGTGCACTATAATATGTTAATTCATAGATCCACGAGTGTGCAAAGTGTGTTCAGTGTGATCACCTCTTGTAAATTTAAATTCCTACCAAACTATTTAAAAAATACCGACTTTGTCCTTGTATATACAATGTAGTAGACAGTTTTTCTATATCTTACCAATAACTGTTTTATGTGATTAACAATAAAACAAGCATAGTACGTATTATTACTATTATTAGTAGTACGTCTAATTTCTAACTTTTATAGTGCACCTTATTTTTATGTTTTAACTGTTTCAAGATGTATTTTAAAAGTTAAAACATTTCAGCATTTTGTTATATTGTTACTGTTCATAGTGGTTTTGTTTAATTGGCAATATTTGAAGGGCACTTCTTTTGGTTATTTGTTTTGTTGATTTAGCAAAATATAAAAAATATTATTTATATATATTTATATACTTTTGATAATTAAATTACTATATTAAATTAATTATTTTAATCAAATAATTTAAATTTGCTCAACCCTGCCCAGACATCAGACTATTTGAATTTCCTATGACTCAGTAAACTTGTATTATATAGGCAGGTAGTAAATGACCCTTTAAGAAAATAATCTACTACGGAATATAGTTAGTACTGTTAGTTTAGTAGGCAGGTAAGAAACTTACTTGTTATAACAATGAAAAGGAATAGGAGGGGGGTTATCAATATTCTAGTACTGCCGGAGTCGGATTCAAACTACTAAAATATCAGGAGTCGGAGTCGAAGTCGGATTTTTTGTTACCGACTCCACAGCCCTGTTTGAAACTATTGAAATAGGTATGAAATGCAAGAGAGAATTATTATAATGATGAAATGCCAATAAATTTCCATAAAATTATTATATTATATAATGATTATGGAATACTTGTAATTATTGCAATGATCATGAAATGCAAAGGAATTATTGAGATAATCAAATGCTACACATATGAAACACCACGGAATAATTATGAAATACTTTCAAATTGGTATAATGATCAGAAATGCAAGGAAATTGTTGAGATTTCATATCAATGGAAACTTATTGAAATTATGATGAAATGTTAAGAAATCATTATAAAGTAACACCATATTTATAACACTACAGAATTATTATGAAATACTTATGGACTGACATAAAATACTACAAAATTATTGAAATGCGAAGCAATTACAAAAATACTTTGAAATGATCATGAAATGCAAAAGATTTATTAAAATTTATTAAATGCCATACAATTATGAAATCATACAGCAGTTATTGAAATCGCCATGTAACACTACTAATAATACTGCTTATAGAAATGCTTTGGTATTATTATAATGATCACGAGATAATCTATCTTGCCACACTACAAAATGAAAAATATTAAACATAAACATTTCGGACGACAAACCTACTCCCGTTTTCAACAACTAACTAATTAAATTAACTAAGAGAACTTAGCTTATTTAACTGGAAATGTAGCAAGTGCGAATAACCTTTCCAATTAACAGCTTGACACTTACAGCCGACTACTTGATTATATCTTTAAATATGGGTAGCCAACTATTATTTAAATCCACTGAATCATAAAACAACAGAATTATTTAGATAATGAAATACTAGGAAATTACTGTAATAATTATAAAACTAGCAGTCCAGTGAGACGAATGTCTCATTTAAAAAAACAAAAAAGACCGTTTTTCAAATAGAACGCGTATTAAATAAAAACTGTACCCAGACCTGGAAGGTGTCACGTGACTGAAATTCGGTTTCTGAGCTGACATGACCATTCCAAACATATAACTTTTTTCTCTATCTCTTACGGTTTGGCTGCTGAAACAGCGTCCCAGACAGACAAAACAGCGTCCCGGACAGACATGTCTATTAGATAAAGGATATTATAAGACATTTTAAAAATTATATGATGAAATATTAAGCCATCGTTATAAAATGCATCAAAATTTATAAAACACTATAAAATTATTACGAAATACTTACTGAAATGATTATGAAGTATTACGATATTACTGAAATGTTAAGAAATTATAAAAATACTTTTAAATTACCTATTGAAATGATCACGAAATGCAAGAAAATTATTAAATTTTTTAAAAGCTGTAGAATAATTATGAGATGCATTGAAATTATAGAAAGTATGTTAAAATTGTACAGGGTGTAAAAAAAGTCTGGAATATAGCAAATATTTCAAAAACTACCGGAGATGAATTTTTCAAAATTGTCAGACTTATATAGGTAAAAACGGTGCATCTAGGAAAGACAAAACCGTTTCTGTAACTGTACAGGGTTAGTCAGAAAAAATACCAACTTTTTTATTTTAAATTGGACACCCTGTATGTTACCTAGGAATCAAATAGTCCTTCAAAAGACAAATTCAACGATATAAATTTTGACGGATTTATCTGTCAAAATGACAGATGTGGGGTGACTTAAAGAATCAGGTTTACAACAATAGACCGGTTAATATTGAAGCTTTAAAGGATCATATTAGAAATGAGATAAGTCAAATTCGATGGGATACTTTTGACAACATCTTACGAGAATTTAAAGACAGTATCCCATCGAATTTGACGTATCTCATTTCTAATATGATCCTTTAAAGCTTCAATATTAACCGGTCTATTGTTGTAAACCTTATTCTTTAAGTCACCCCACATCTGTCATTTTGACAGATAAATCCATCAAACCCTATATCGTTGAATTTGTCTTTTAAAGGACTATTTGATTCCTCGGTAATATACAGGGTGTCTAATTTAAAATACAAAAGTTGGTATTTTTTCTGACTAACCCTGTACAGTTACAGAAACGGTTTTGTCCTTCCTAGATGCACCGTTTTTACCTATATAAGTCTGGCAATTTTGAAAAATTCATATCCGGTAGTTTTTGAAATATTTGCTATATTCCAGACTTTTTTTACACCCTGTATAAAACTGTTATAAAAAATATGAAATAATTAGAATGTACTATGAAATTATTATAATTATTGTGACATACTGGGAAATTATTTCGAAATTAGTGAAACCATTTTGAAAGACTATAAAATTACTTGCAGGCCAGGCTCCTTCATGGGGTGTTAGTGCCTCACCATTATTTATGAAATTACTGAAAATTTTAGGAATTTGCGTTGCAATTATTACTCAATTTGTATGATACACCGTTGAAATGACCTTGTTTTAAAATCTTTAATTTGCATTTTGAAACCAAATTTTCTATAATTTGCAAAATTTTTAAAATTTTTGAATGTCTTTTCTGCTGCACTTGTACTTGTGATAGCTGAGGTAATTCTCTTTCACTAACATCAATTACATTTATGAGCTTTTAAACTCAAAAATCAAAGAGTAATAACATTTAAGAAATACATAAAAATGAACAGATTAAAAAAATAAGAGATGTCTGCAAACCTGTATGTGGTCATTTTAAGCCATTGTATTACTATTAATATCTTACCGATTTTCCCTTCTTAGAAAGTATGACCATTTACTGTAGTGGTCGTTTAGGATTTTATGTGTTTGCTTATGTCATTACGGCTAGTTATATGTGAACCTAGATAAGTAAATTTTTGCAGTTTTTCAAAGTTGAAGAATATTTATACAGAATATTGCTGCAAACTGAGTTTCTTTTTTATTTTCTGTTAACAGCCATATATCTGCTTTTACTATCAATTTAGATTCTGTTTCTAGTCGTATAAAACTTTGAGTTCTTTTATGCACCTACTAAAGATTACAATGTAATCTGCGTACAATATTCTTAACTGCAGGGAGTGTATTCTCTTTACCCTTCTATGACTATTTGTCAGTCAATAATTTCTTTGCATCCTGAAATATAGCTTTTTGTTTTCTCTCAAGTGTTCTTTATGGTGCTCTTACTAGTTCTTCAATATGTATTCGATTATACCTTGTGTAATATTCTTCTGATCTAGCGTTTCTGAAGCTTGTTTTCATTAAAACAGCAAATTTTTTCATTTCACCACACTTTTACTGGGCCCTATTTCAGCTGAACTTACAGCCATTCAGAAGAGTTCTTCCCAAATATATATTACATTTGCTAACAACTCGACTTTCTCTCATTCTAAATTTTCCTAGAATATTTCCTTATAATGTGCTTGCTGCAATTTATATAAAGGTAACGATAATGGCACATCCCTTCCAGTATAGGTTGCTGCCAGTTGGCTTCTGCCTCCTCACTCTCACACCTTTAACTTTCTTGAATCATATAGGGCAAACTGAAATTTGGTTTTAGTTTTTCGTTGCTATTATAATTCTCGAGATAATGGTACTGACTTTTCACGAATACAAGGTTTGCTAGACCTTTTTTTAATAAGTAACCAAGTTACTTATGCGTAAAAAACTTATTTAATCCAAAAACAAATTAAAGCATCAATTCACATCCAGCTCGACTATATTAATCTACATAAAGAAGTGCAATAAGAATCCGTACTTCATTTTTTGATATTTCGTTGACCAAACAAAATGTACACTGCAGTTCAATTTTATCTATCAACATTTAGTAGTTCAATTTACCTTGGTTCTTTGGGATATTTAATAATTTCCATAGCTGACATGTCTTGCTTGTCCACATTAGCGGCATGCCCAGCAAGACCACTTCTGCGTCTAGTATTCGTGTTGTCGCCAGAGTCATCGCGGTCAGGTGGCTGACTGGGTTCCGGAGTCGCTGGTCTGGCTAATTGGATAACATCAGTAACTGTGTCTACATCATGTGGAGTCTGTACTGGCAGACTAGGTCCGACCCCATCATCGCTAGGGGTTGGTGGCAAGACACTCGGAGTTCCATTACGTACAGGAGTCTTGGGACTGCTGTACTGACCATCCTGGGGCAAGTCGTAGCTTTTATGCTTACTACACCAGCGGCAAAACATTATTCGAATGAAGCTGCGGAAAAGAACAGTTGGGAAGCTGTTTGGACAGAACAATACACTTCTACTTACCGATTTTGCCCTAGTTTAATACGTTTTCGAGAATGTGACAAATGTGAGGCAAACCAAAAGTGAAGATTAGATATTTAATTAATTGTTCTGATTAAGAAATAACTGATACGGTACGTACAAGAATGTCTTTATATCAGTAAGATTAGATATGAAGGATCTTTGTAAGCGTTGTATTTTGTTTCAATAACCTTTGTCTGAAGTAGGCAACTGTATAAACTTGTGAAAATTGATAAACTGAGTTGTCGGTATCCTTCGTTTATTTGATAATTATACACATCTAATCATACAAAATACTTATTTGTTAACAAACTCTCATTTATCTACACGAGCTTAAAAGAAGCCTCAAGATACCTTAAAGTGAAATATATAAAACTTTAAAGAACTATGCAAAACAAACACTATTCATAACATATACAACGAAGATAAAGTATTAGACTCATAAATATGTAAACCAATTTACTATCTTTAACAAAGTGATTGTGTGTAAGGCCATCATGTCCTTTAAGGTTGGTTCATTATTTTCCGGTATCAACAAAGTGAAAGCTAAATTATGCAATTTGAGCATAACTTACAGTATGACCGCACAAGTGGGTTAATTAGTTTTCAGATCCTCAGACAATTATCTGATGTTATTTTGTAAATAACAAGGTTCCCATTTCAAATTTTACTTTTCTCAGCAAGCAATTCAAAATGCTTCAAGTACAACTTTATATGAAAGTGTGGAAAATATAGCTAATCGCCACAACTGGAAATTAAACTTGAACATATAAAATGATTCCTACTGTATATCTGAACTATCCTTCGATAGCAAGTTGTTAAGTAACAATCCAGATACGGATATAAAATTAAAGATTTGTTAATTTAGGTAATAATAAAATTGTAAAGACCTTTTATATCCCGCCATAACAAATAAAATTTCTTCCACGTTTGAAAAATATAGTCGAGTATAAATGAAGCTTTTTAATATTTGATTAAGGTAACATTCAGTGCACTGATGCTTCAGATGAACTATTGCATAATGTGAACACCTTCATTTTAGTATAGAGTACAGTCTAACATCAACACCTCGCTAATGTGAACAGTGCAGTTTTGATGAAGCAGCGGTGCTGCTAGTTTGCATAGTCAGGAGGTTTCCCTCGCTAGAGGAAACTGATGCAACGTCAGTTCATATTCGTTTTTGGGTGTAGTGTGGTATGCACGGTTATAACTACTATGAGAATTGTAAAAATGCAAGCTAGTAGTGTTTAAAAATGTTCGAACTCTTGCTAGTCCTAATGAAAACAGTTACCTACCACACATTTACTGTAACAACTTGATGCTTTTAACTATTTATATGTATAGGGTGTCCTATTTTCCATGTGTAAATGGATATATTTGATATTATCATACACACCCTATACAAGGTATTCACATTTTGACACCAACCTCTGGGGTTAAATGTGAATATTTCAAAAGCCGTTTGAACAATGTGGATTTATTATATATATTTGAAGTTGAGAAAAGTTCTGGGTGTAACATTTAAGAAACCAATGTTAGTACTGTTTTTATTTTTCTGATAACAGATAGATACTGCTGGTTTGGATAAAACCCTACAACTTTTGTATTTGATTTTTCTTTTCTATCTCTAATAATAAACCCCATGGTGGGTGTCAAAATATACATGAACACCCTGTACTTACAAAATTTTCTAGACCAACAGTTGCAGGATTGAGTTTTATAAATGCTCACACGTCAAAGTGAAAAAATTCTTCAGATTTGCCAAAGCTTCAAAATGAATTTGGAAACATAATCGTTTTTATCATTTTTTTTTCTTGAATCTCAAACTGGTATCACAAATATTTACAGTATAACATCCTTACACACGTTTTAACTCAGAAATATTCTTAAGTTACCGTATGTTCACCACAAAAAGCCCAGTCAGGAAATTTGAGCAACATCCTCAAAAACTGCCGATTTGAAAAAGTAGCTAGACCACTGACCTGTTGGATGTGTTTATCTACATGAACATTAACAGCACTGCAATTATATTTTTCCAAATCACATTTTGAAGCATTTTAATGGGAAAATGTTACCAGCTAATGACAATAACCACCAGCAAACAGAACATATTGTTTACACTACACAACAATCTCGTTGACCTTGCAAGAATTGATCAATTAAGACGATGCACCAGACCCAGAAAATTCCAACTATTTTTAGAGCACATACACGTCGTCATTAGAAAAAAACAAACCAACCTTAAACGCATTTATTCACTGGCCATTTAATAATCTAACTCAAAAATCACCGTTAAAGATAAACGAAACATTTATTAATCATATCACTTATTAGCTAAGCGTAGTACTTGTGTTCGACAGTAACTGCTGTGCGGACTTGGCAGCAATGGTAGGGTCGAAGATCAACGGCGTCGTATGTGCAGCTTCAGAATTCAGGGGGGCTGCGTGGGACGGGGCAGGTTGAAAATTCGTGGCTGCTGTGTACTGAAAAGTACCTGCTGTAGAAGGAATAGTAAAATGCGAACTACCAACAGCAGTTGGCATTGTATGTTGCAGGCTTATAGGGTCAGCTGCACTTGTTGAAAATACTGGTGGAGCAGTAGGAGTCGGGCCTTTCGCAAATGTCGACTGCAAAGAATTAGAGGAAGATAAAGTAGTATTAGAAGGGTAAAGAGTAGGATAAGTGGGTGGGATTGGGTTGTAAATTGATTGTGCTACCGAGCTAGCATTAGAAATAGGATTGGAAAAGAGTGCAGCCGTAGACGGTGGTAGTGGGGAAGCAAAAAAGGGCTGTTCAAATGCTTGACTCGAAGGTAGGGTAGGAGGTACAAAAGATTGTACAGGAGCTGGAAAGTGGCTTGGCAGAGCATTAGCAGAAGTTACAAATGTAGAAGGTACAGAACCAATCCCTGCTGAAGGGATAGTAAATGATGCAGGAATTGCACTGCCCTCGTGTTTAGTTGAATAAGTCTGAGGTGTAATAGTCGGAGAGGCGCCTCTAACTGGAATACGATGCAAATAACCGTAGCCTATACCGCACCCTAAACTACCTTCTCCGCCCCATCCTCTGTGAGGAGTTATTGTTACTTCCCTACAACAGTCATCGTTGCTATTGTAGACATATAATTTCAGGCTTCTGGCTTCATGAGCTTCGATAAGGGCAAACAAATCTTCGCTTTCATGTAGAACCGAATCTGCCCCTATTATGTAGTCAGTAAATGATCGCAGACCAGCGAGCTCTGCAGGTGAGCTGGGGTGCACTTCCAAGACGTGCCACACATTTTCGTTGGCACCTTCGAATGAACAGAAGCGAATGCTAACACCCAACAGGCCCTGGCCTCCCCATGCTTCGCTCGGTTCTATTGTTACACTTCGAACAGTCTGAGTTTTACTACTATACACAGTCATAGGTAGGTGTTTGCCTGCAATGAAATGTTGTAACCAATTTTCTCAAAGTCGTGGCTGCTTACCAATTCCATTCCGCAGCACCTGCTTTAGAGTCTCATTGTCTTGGTCCAATCGTGTACCGTTAATGGCGATAATAAAGTCGAAAAAGGCTTGTAAACCAGCCCTACTGCCTGGAGAGTTGTCTTGCACCTAATTGGATAATTAATTAGTACGGGCCATTTTAAATGGATTTTAGTGTAATATTTACTCGTAGTACATGGTATCCTTCTGTTCCACCTCCGGGAATATCTACACTACTAACATTTCCCATATTTACCCCCGGTTTAAAAGTACGTGGCAGCTTTTGCAAATCATAACCACAAAACACAGAATTGACACTTCATCATAGTGTGATGTTAGCTACAAACACAGAACAGCTCTACGAAACGCAATGTGTTACCAATATTATAATATAAAAGTATAAATAAATAGCACAACAAGAAGCATATACAGGGTCTTTAAGCTGAGTAAAATTAATTTAAAACAAACAAGATATGCGATGCTAACATTTTATAACCAATATTTAATGTTAACTGCAAAAACAGTTATATTATACTATAGTTTGTGTAGAAGGGGTGATTAGTTGTTTTAAGTACATGTTGTAGTAATAGTTATTAGTTACTGGTCCCAAGTTACTAAAAAAAGATTTATAAATAGTTTTGTAGTTCTTTCTGTACTACTTCTTCCAGACAAATAAACAATTGCAGTAAGTTTGTTTCTTTACAAAAAAAATAGTAACTAAAACTCGATTCACTATAGTCCCGGATTGTCATTGTCAAAATCCAATTAAAAACAATCCTTTATATCATGGTTAATACTTTTAAGTCAAACTATGGGTAACTAGAAACAATTAATTAAGCTACTAATGTCAAAATTATAAATTATAGTTTATATTTCGAACTGACTTAAGCAAAAATAAATAAAAGTTGCCAGGTAACAAAAACCCAAATTTTTAAAATTACGGTTTTGCGTTGTCCAACCTAGTAGTAACAAAAAAAAACAATCGAAATTCAACAGTGCTACCATAAAACGTCATTTTGACAATCCGGGACCATAGTGAATAGAGTATACTACACATATTATAAGAAAGCAGTAAGCATGACATAAGCAGCGAAAACGAATAGATTTTGCAATGGAGAACAATGTGGCCATTGCTATTACTCATTAGGTACCCAAGTAAAAAATACAAAAGAAAACGTGGAACTCCCCAGATGAAAAAGCATATAACCAAATCGATCATGTTCAGTGAATTTATTTTAATCGTTAACAGTTAATTTCCATGCTAGCATTTAATCATACAGGTCACTTCCATGGTTACAAATAGAGATGGGCGATCCGCTCATGAACGGTTCAAAAGAAGCAGTTCGCGTTGGAGAGCGAGTGAGCCATAACTCACAAAAAAAGAGCGGTAGTTCTCTAAGTTCTTGGCTCACACAGCTTTCTCCTACCTTTCTACCGCACGATCTCCCACTCAGCTCTTTAAGAACCGAGTAACCGAGTCATGTTTGCGTTCAGTTCATCGTTCAGATTCAGCTCGAGCTCTCTCTCGCAGTCTCCGACGTCCGTTCTTTCGCTCTTGGCTCACTGGCTGTTCAGTTTTACTATCCACTCTTCAGTATGAACTTCTAGAATCTCGACTCTGGCCTGTTTGCCACTTGGCAGTGGCATTATTTAGGTATTTTGAGAACGAGATTAATAATACGGGGCTTGGAAAAAACTATGTTTGTCCTATGATTCAAAAGGACTGCAGGAGAGCTGGTGAGCTATAAAAAATAACTAGTTCATTCTAGTGAGCGAGCGGTTCTGAGCGGTTCTCAGAAATGAACCATGTTGCCCATCTCTAGTTACAAATGAGACCAATAGATTAAAGAGTTAACATACGAATTTAAATTGGGTACCTACTTGCTAATATGAAACTTTAATTTTATTACCGGAATGTAAGTATGCAACTAAAAAGTAGAGACATACAGTGCAATTATACGGAATGCGAACATAGGCAGTCAAATGAGTTAGAATACAGTTTATGGACATTGTATGCGTTAGACAGAAATAGACATATATGCGATTAACATCTAGCATCCGCAGAATGAAGGTGTTTGCTTTCAGAAAACACAGAATCCTAGGATACTAGATTTTAAATCGTATATGTCTATTTCTGTCTAACGCATACAAAGCCCATAAACTGTATTCTAACTCATTTGACTACCTATGTTCGCATTTTGTATAATAGCACTGTATGTTCAACTCACAAGTTGTCTTTTTTTCAGTTGTATACATTAAGATAACTTTTAGTTGTCTTTTTGACAAGTAGTCATTCCTATGTTAACTCGTAAAATAAACGGTCTCATTTGTAACCATGGAAGTGACCTGTATGATTATAAATGCTGGCATAGTAACGAAACTCTTATGTTAACCATTAATAGTATATTACATACCGAGGTGGGAAGTGTTTCATTACTGTCGAGAGATTAGGTAGTTTACCGAGACGCGTAGCGTCGAGGTTAACTTTATCTCGAGACAGAGATGAAACTTTCCACCGTGGTATGTATACTATTTTATTTGCAATCATCTAATTTTAAAAATAACTTCAATTGAATTCTGAATAATAGATATCTTGATGTAGCTGATATTTTTGTTACCATGAAAACAACCCACTCAATGTTTTGTTACCATGGAAACACCCCACTCTTCAGGTATGTAATATTTTTCGGGGTATGTAATAATTTCCTGGCTAGTTTCAAGTAATCAGCTAGTTCCCAGCTGTTGTCATGTCATGAAATTGACACATTACAATGTGATTGCGAATAAAATAAATTCCCTGTAGATACTCATAGATAAAAAAAACCTGCATCACATAACACGTGAGCAGTTGCTGGGAAGCAGACTCCGATTAGGACCACATAATAGTTAGAGGAGATATATAGACAACGAATAGCAAAAAATAGGAAAGTAAACAAAAGTTACAAAAAAAATCGTACAATACCTACTGAAGAGCTAAAAAACAATAATATACGAGCCATAAATAATGTGAAAAATATTCACCATTAGCATCAAAGAAGACGAAAGAAAAAATAAACGAAACAACATGTATAATGAATAGTATAAAGTCGCACGCGACAAAAGAATATAAGAACAACAATTACATTTCCAAGCAGCAAGAACAGACCCAGGTATCTTATTTACAAGCGAAAAGGAGATAAGTTCGAATCCAATCATTGTTCTGTAATATATCTATTAGAAGTTCTATGTAAATTGATGACGGAATTCTAGAAAAATATCAGTGAGGGTTCACATACGGAAGATCAAAGAAGGACCACATATTTACCATACGAACAATACGGGAACGTGCTACAAATATAATATTAATGTCCACCAAACAGGCATATGACAGCTTACCCAGGAAATATAAGAAAAAAGGAAATAAAGCTGGTCGATCTAACCAAAACTTCAAGAACAAGAAACAGTGTAAATAGCTAAAAGAAGCTTAGACAACAGTTTGAAGTTATAAGAGAACTGAGACGAGAAGGTTTCTTTCAACCACACTATTTAATGCCGTTCTTGAAAAATGTGTAAGCAAAATGAGCTTAACTCCAGGATGTAATATGTTTGCTAACAATGTGGTGGTTCTAATGCCAATAAAAACTGAACAAGCGTTAAGAACAGCGTATTGTGAGATAGAGAAAGAAACCACGAAAGCTAGATTGGAGGCAAACGAGGAAAAACAAGTAAGAGGAAATAGAAGAAATCGAAATCGAATACGAAGAAACTGAAGTAAAATCTCAGCAAAAAGTAGAAGCTACTGAAACCAGTATTTCAAGGAAGAAACGTCTTCAGTAGCGTCACGAAGACAATATGTCGAATAATAGTAAAACTTGTGGTAACGTAATTCAGCGAAACGTAAGTCTTAAACAACAGATGAACGAAACTTAAACGCCTTCTAGGGAAAAATATTTAGAAGAATGTGTGGACTAACACGAATGGAAAATTAACATGAGTCATGAACTAAGAGAATTATAAAGAGACCCGGACTTAGTTACCACAGCAATCAAGATAAAATAAACCAGGGAAACATGGCAAACTGAGAAGGAGCTGCAAACATGGGTACAATACTCTATAGTGATGATACAACCCAAAATAAACAGGAAACAAAAAATACCAGAAAGAAAGAGAACTCAAACCAAGCATATTAAGAGAAGAAATAGTAAACCCATAGGCCATCTGAAAGCAAACAAAGCACCGAGATCAGAGCAGATACTGGCAGAAGTATTTAAAGTACTGGAAGACACAGGAGTAGAAATAATGGTAGATTTGTGTAATAAAGTATGGCAAAGGGAGCAATGGCTGAGCGACTGGACCAAATCGATATGTATACCAATACACAAAAGCGCTCCACGAAAAGTCTGTCTGGTACCTCATGAAAGTAAAATCTTACTGAAAATCATAGACCGGCGATTATACAAAACTACACACAATTACAAATACCACCCAGGCAAGCGCGATTTTTAAAAGGTAAGGACACCATCAGGAACCAAATTTTTAACATCAGAAAACTAATAGAAAAATCTCGAGAATATAACATACTTTATTTACAAGGAAGCGTTTGATTGAGTTCATTGATGACAACTATGACTAGTCCTAAAGAAATGGGAAGAGTTGCTGCGAATCACACTCTTACTAACAGTTAAGATACTGCTATGTCGGATTGTAATCCACCTAGAGAAGTAAAAGTTAGACAAGAAGTCGGTGTAAACACAATCTTACTAACAGTTGAGATACTACGATGTCGGATTGTAATCCGCTTATAGAAGTAAAATTTAACAAGTCGCGATCTGTTACCACCTGCACCAGGCTTTGATTTCTCTCCCTTGCGGCTCCATTCAAATGCGTTTTATACAACTTACCAAAACTCCCCAATCCAAGTTGCGGAGGAGGCAATCAATAAAAAAAACTTAAATTTCGTTGTCAAAGAAGACCATAACTGGGTAATCTTTCTCGATCAAGTTTTACATTGGAATTTTCCAGAACCTTTACGAAATTGCGCCACAACACATGCCCTTTCGTTTTATAACGGCGCCATAGTAAATTTTAAGCTAATGTTTAGCTCGGGGTTTTCGGATGTTTATTTTTACCCCCGTGGTGTTCTACTTCCGCTTCAAACCGCCTTTCGTGCCAGGCCATGTCCATGTGCTGAAAAGATGGTGTTATAACATTAAGATTCCGCTGGAATCCCTAACAGCTGCAAAAAATATCTGCTTACACCATACTCAAAACAAAGACATTTAAAATATCTGATAAAGGATCAATACATTCGAGATGTAGTGTTGACGAATATTGCGCATATATTGGACAGAAAGGCTAACCAACGAGTCTACACTACCCACGACCCGTGGCCCCCGAATTCTACAGCACTTTGGTGGACATATAGTTAGAAGAGATAGAGGCAATCTGGAAAAATTAATAGTTCAATAAAAGGTATAAGGATACAGAGATGTTGAAGATTGACCCAAATGGAAAAATAAAGTTAGCTGTTGCACTTAATGATGAGATGACGATTACTCAAATACGAGAAGACCGTCAAGGAGAGAAGAAAAACGAAAACGGGAAAGCCCGGGGAGTCGATGGAGCGAGCACATGGATGAGAAGATCAGAAATATAGATATGAGGAAATGAAAAATAAAATCAGAGGACAGAGCAGAGTAGAAGAGAGTCAAGAAAAAAATTCTAAAAAATAATAGAACTACTTGAGAGAGAAATTACGTCAATATTGCTTAACCTATGTATTTCTTTATACTTTGGTAGCTAAATTAGCACTATACCTACAAAAGTACGTTAAAATGCTGTAATTTCACGATTCCTCGATTTCAAATAAAACATAGTGTACACCTCGGCACTGAAGTTCCTTTTTATCCCTCATGTGGTTTATTTGCCTTGGCCCTACGGGCCTCGGCAACTAAATCCACATTCGTGATAAAAAGTTATACTTCAGTGCCTTGGTATACAAACTACTATTTTCTACTCCCGCATGTATATATTCTGTTTTCTTCACAATCTACAGAATGGATATGTAGGCAATTGTAGTTAACTGAACGTATATGATTTCATATCCACACAAGGGTGGATATGAAATACACCAATCACAAACCACGTTAGTCGTGATTACCTAGGCAACTTTCATTAATTGTTTGTTTTGCAATGGGCACGCCCTGCTGTGCCCTGTTTGTGGCAAACGTGATTTTGTTGTAAGATATCTTATTAATTAGCGTTGAATAAATTTTCTTTTAATTTTCCATTCTTTTCCATTGATAGGTCGTAGAAAAAATACACTGTACAACTCGAGTGGAATGTCCATATCGCACGAGGATAAAGTTTGAGCACGACGCCGTAGGCGGAGTGCTCAATTATCCGAGGTGAGCGGTGAGCCGAGTTTTGCGGCAATCAAACGAGTCTGGTTAAGTGCTATAAGCAAACATTTATTGTTCAATATTTTATCTTCATCAATAAATTCTGGTTCAAATTTTTTTATATATATAAAGAGTGCGACAATATCCATTACCGCATTCAGTGAGGTAATGAAGCTCTTAACAATACTAAAATTAATTTAGTTTAGTTTACAGTCAATTTGCCGTGTGTCAGTTTGACGTCTGTCACAAAACACGTGATTTTCAAATTGAATTGTATTTTCTAAATGAGGTTCAAGGAAATTGTAAATGAAAATACATTGTATCAATCAATTTAGACAAATAATTCTGATTACAAAATAACAACAGCTGATGCTAAATCGTGTATTTAATTTAAAATCTTCTATAACCCTTGTCCAAGAATTTTATGATCGCACTGCAGATGTAGATATAACACGTATTTTAATTTTCTGTGCTCGTGTAAACGAAGTTGTACATTTTTATAAATAATATAAGGAACACCAAGACTCTGATTTCGAATAAAGTATTTGTATAGTTTGGCGATTATATTATTTTTAATTTAATGTAATGAGGATAAGAACACACTTAATACATTTTAAAACATGCAATGACACTTATTTTATTGTTTACCGTCCATTTTTATTTGAACACCCTATATGAAATAATTCAAACCTGAATAACCTTGAATTCACTTTTTATACGAAGTTAGGTACAAATAAGTTTCACTTGTTATCGACGTGATTTTACAAAGTTGATATTTTTCTTATTTTTTTTGTGTATAGTTATAGTTGTATCAAAAAGCAAAACTAATGGTGTAGTGTATCATCAACGCGGTTTATGCCATTACAAACAAATGGCGTTCTCACGAACTTGTAAATGACATTTCTTTGTTAGATTCGATCAAAATTCCTATGTAAAAGTCTATTTTTACCATTATTTTTAAAATTAACGTTATACTGCGCAGCAGTAATATGCAACACTTAGATTTAAACAAAGGCAAGTACAATAAAATTAAAAATTACGCTTTCGCCTGTTTTGGTTCCTGTTTAAACCAATCAGCTGATTACAATAATAATCAGTAACTCATCCTCTGCTCAACACCTGATTATATAAACAAAAGACAGTCATGTCTGCTAAACAATAGCAGACCAAACGTAACGCTCTCCTCTTTTGTTTAGCTGTAAATCAAGACACAAGGTGAAAATGCAGAGCTACGCAGCGCTCCAGGAAGCCGGCGAGCAGGAGGAAGGTGGAGTACTGATCCATGTTGTCGAGTCGTCTCGAGCAAGATGGAACCACATAGAAGACCTAGACTCCTTTTTCTCGAGGATGTACCGTTACCACCAACGGCACGGCTTCTGCTGCATGATGTTGAAGGAGGCCCTGGATTTATTCCAGTTCGTTTTTATAGTTTTTCTAACTACGTTTCTACTGCACTGTGTAGATTACCCACTCCTGTTTGGAGATAGGCCTTCAACTTCAAGTAATACAAAGGTGATTATTTATAGCTTGTTTAGCTTGTTTTACCAACTCTTTAATTATAAAATAATTATATGTATATGTATAATCGATAACCTCGTTTTACCTTGCGGTGTAGAGGCTGGTGCTTTTATGGGCTTATATATATATATATATATTGGTCGTGCCTTTTGCAGGTGTATGTAAACAAATTGAAGCAGGGATAGTAGTTGTAATTTGAAAATACTACGGAAATTCATTATAAATTTAAATATCGAAATGTCCTAAAAACAGCACCAGTAACATAAGGTCATGATTACTAGTCTATTGTAATTAATTTATTCAAAGTGCTTTTTTTGTTGAACGCTTTAATTAACATTTACTTATTGTCATTACCACACTATTCCATACTGGGGTTGCTAATGTTTTCAATTCTTATCCGGTTAACCGATTTCAACTATGTTTGGTTAACCACATTTTTTTTCTGCTTTTGACTGGCCGGATAATTTTTTCCTCTTTTGGCTACCTGCATAATTTTTAGGGATCGACCGATACCAATATACAGGGTGTATTCAAATGAAGTAGCATAAATGATACGGGTGAATCCCCGAGTCGAAATAAGAAGATTAGGCCAAACATACCTTAGTACAAAGTCGCACCCCTGATGATTTACAGCCCCTTATGGGTTAAGATGAAAAAATATATTTAATTAATCAAGAATACCTTGACACAGAGTACTCATATTATTTGACACACGTAAATACCTATTGTTAAGTAATACACCTTCTTAATGGTTCGGGATTTTATGCGCAGGGTGTTGTAGTTAATCACTGCTATATTTCTGCAATATTGTGTCTCGCACTGTAGCATTAACATTTTTAGAAATTTGACAACTAACATTTCTAAAAACAAAAGCGCTAATGACAAACATAGGATTAATAAATAACATGATTTTTCGAGTATTTTTTATCTTTGGGAACAAGTTACTGCTCGTTTATCTTGAAAACGAAAGGGCCAATCAAAAAAATGACGGAGATAAAAAATCTGTAGATGAAATTGGTCTATCATAATTGGGGAATCCCATATTGCGGCTAAAAAAAATACAGCAGCGATTAGCTGCAACTTCAGACAAAGAATCAAGATGGACAAATCACTACGTATAGAGATGCGTTATGTAAACTGAAGCCAAAGAACCATAGTAACATTGACTGTTTTCAACGTCATTGGCGTAGTGTTAGAAAAGGGTCGCTATTGTCGAAGAAAATAAATAATAATAATTGAAATAATGGATGCTGAACTTGAATACTTGACGTTTCTACGTTTGAAATAATCATGAAGCGATGAGAAAGTTTGCGATTCTGTAACCTCTAATGTAATTTTTAATTCACTGCGAACAATTATAAACTTTATAAATCATGTTGTATTTTATATACGTAGTTTTCAGTTACACAGATATAATTGTGTTACAAAGACTAATTACAACTTAAGAAAAATAAAAACGCAACTCTTAATACAAATTTTATTCGAATACAAAGTATATTCATAGTTAGCCAGCCGTACATATATATATATTGATTATTAAAAATAATTGTTTTAGTTAATAAACTCCTTACCGATCTTACCCTATTTGAGGTAGTGGTGTTTAGTTTCTTAGATGTTTCGTGATGTATTTGAATTTTAAAATACTTTTCTAAAACTAGTTTTGTTAATTTTGTTGCATGGTTATCTATAGGATCATCATATAAATGATCACCAAAATTGTTAAAAACAGAACTTGGTTTATTTGAATAAGTATTCTTTAAGAGTTCATTAAAAAGATTTGAAATATTTTTATTAAAAATATTTACAGTTTTATGAAAATGGCAAAAAACCAAATTTCTGTTATTTTACAAATATTAAATATAAACGTCGATGCTGTTGTTAAGTTTTTGTATTCTTTTACATCCAGAAGATCTGAATGCGATTGCTCATCTTCTAATAGTGTTGGACACTTTGGGCATTTGTTTAGGCATCGTACAACATAACCAGCAATGTAGCCGATGATCAATAATACTTCCACAAAATCGGTGAGATGCCAAATGGGTGACGAAAAGTAATCATGATCTTCAAGTTCCTTACAAAGTCGTTTATAAAGAAATATATTCTGGCATATCTTGAAAATTATCATTTGTGATCAAATTACCGATACAACATCTCATAATAGACCACTGTCAAAAATTACATCATTCGAAGAACAAATTAGCACTACCACGCTGTACGAGGTACATACCAGAATTGCGTGCCGTTTGCTTGTATTTCAGAAAATCGGCGCAAATGTCATAACAAATGAAATCTGTATATGTTGTCTTTGGATATGCCAAAGCGCGTAACTATTACTGTAATATTGCTAAAGTTACAGCGTGTTCTGGAAGAGCTTTTGAGTGTGCCTTATAAAATTAATTGTAGTGTAGACGAGCAAACGTGCACGTGATCTTTTGCGTGATGGTTTGCTGCCGGCAATCAATAAACTCCGCCCTCATCGTTCTGGTGGAAATTTCATTTGGTACTGGGATAATGCGCCACCGCACAAAGCCCAAATTATTACAATTTTCTTTTAGAAAATAGAATTTACATCTTCTGAATTACAATTTACACTTCCTGAATTACAATTTACTAATATGAATTACAATTTACACTTTCGGAATTACAGTTTATACTTTCTTAAATAAAATTCACTAATCTAAATTACAATTTACACTTTTTGAAATACAATTTACACCTTCTGAATTACAATTTACTATTCTGAATTACAATTTACACTTTGTGAAATACAATTTACAATTTCTGAAGTACAATTTACACTTTGTGAATTACAATTTACACTTTGTGAATTACAATTTACACTTTTTGAATTACAATTTACATCTTCTGAATTACAATTTACACTTTCTGAATTACAATTTACACTTTCGGAGTTACAGTTTATACTTTCTCAAATATAATTCACTAATCTAAATTACAATTTACACTTTTTGAAATACAATTTACACCTTCTGAATTACAATTTACTATTCTGAATTACAATTTACACTTTGTGAAATACAATTTACAATTTCTGAAGTACAATTTACACTTTGTGAATTACAATTTACACTTTTTGAAATACAATTTACATCTTCTGAATTACAATTTACACTTTCTGAATTACAATTTACTAATATGAATTACAATTTACACTTTCGGAATTACAGTTTATACTTTGTCAAATATAATTCACTAATCTAAATTACAATTTACACTTTTTGAAATACAATTTACACCTTCTGAATTACAATATACTATTCTGAATTACAATTCACACATAGTGAATTACAATTTACTAATGTCAATTATAAAATACATTTTGTAAATTATAATTTGGTAATCTAAATTACAGGTTACACTTTCTGAATTACAATTTATACATTTAAATACAATTCACTAATCTGAATTACAATTTACACTTTGTGAAATACAATTTACAATTTCTGAATTACAGTTTACACTTTCTGAATTACAATTTACTAATATAAATTACAAATTACACTTTCTGAATTACAGTTTATACTTTCTCAAATATAATTCACTAATCTAAATTACAATTTACACTTTTTGAAATACAATTTACACCTTCTGAATTACAATTTACTATTCTGAATTACAATTTACACTTTGTGAAATACAATTTACAATTTCTGAATTACAATTTACACTTTCTGAATTACAATTTACTAATATGAATTACAATTTACACTTTCTGAATTACAGTTTATACTTTCTCAAATATAATTCACTAATCTAAATTACAATTTACACTTTTTTAAATACAATTTACACCTTCTGAATTACAATTTACTATTCTGAATTACAATTTACACTTTGTGAATTACAATTTGCTAATGTGAATTATAAAATACATTTTGGGAATTATAACTTGGTAATCTAAATTACAGGTTACAATTACTGAATTACAATTGAAGATGTAGAGTAGTAAAAGAAAAAACTGAATATTCTATGATATTCACAATTTACTTTGATTAAGACTATTCATAGTGAAATATTTACCCTGCACAAAAGTTGTTCAAAAATGCCTTCAGTGTAACATCAACGTGGATTAAACATTTTGTAGGAGTGCAGAATTAATCAGGAATGACAGTTGCTAAAAATAATAATCATTAGGTACTAAAAGTTATTCACCAATAACAAGGGGCAGCTGATAAGATGTTCTTGTTAGTAAAATTATTTAACCCGGCAGTGTGGGGTTTATGATAGCTTGTAAAAACTCAAAATAGTCTTAACTTTTTAAACGATATTTTTTCAATCCTGCTAAGAATTTTATACATCTGCAACCATAGTCTACACAATAAATAGAAATCTTACTCTTACATATTTATATTTGATTCTCTTTCTTTAAAGATAACGATAGCAGATGTGATCTACCCGCCTGGACAGTGCAGCAGAAGTTTCGGACTATTCACCTATGTCGCCCTTCTTACAGCAGCAATAATATGGTCGCTGCGCCTCTTCCGCGGCATTTACTACATGTTCTACTTTTGGGACATTAAGCAATTCTACAACTCAGCATTAGGAGTGGCCGATGCAGAACTGGACAACTTAACTTGGCACGAAGTGCAAACTCGAGTAAGAGCGGTGCAGCTAGAACAACAAATGTGCATCCACAAGCGGGAACTTAGCGAACTGGACATCTACCACCGCATCTTGCGCCAGCAGAACTATCTCGTTGCGATGGCCAACAAGCAGCTACTGCCACCCCGCCTGCAGGTCCCCCTCGTGGGTGAAGTCCTCTACTGGACGCGAGGGTTGAGGTACAACATGCAGCTGTTACTGTTTTGGGGCCCGTGGGCCCCTTTCCAAAACCCATGGCACTTGCGGGAAGAGTACCGTAAGCCCAACTTGCGGCACGAGTTGGCCGGAAAACTTAGCCGGCACGTTTTGTGGCTGGCTCTAGCTAATTTACTGCTATCCCCACTCGTTTTGCTCTGGCAGATACTCTACACCTTCTTCACGTATGCCGAGTTATTGAAGAGGGAACCAGGAAGACTCGGCATCCGAAACTGGTCGCTGTATGGCCGATTATATCTGCGGCATTTCAACGAGCTAGACCATGAGCTGCAGGCACGGCTGAATCGCGCACACCGCCCGGCGTCGCGGTACCTAGCAGCATTCAACTCTCCCATGCTGAGCATAATAGCGAGCAACATGGCTTTTGTTTTCGGTGCAATATTTGCGGTAATAGTCGCCTTAACTGTGTTCGATCAGGATGTGTTAGCCGTCGACCACATCCTGACAGCCATGACGATACTCGGTGGCGGTCTGGCAGTGTGCCGTGCACTCATTCCTGACGAGACGCTGGCATGGTGCCCTGAAACTCTGCTTTCCAATGTCCTAGCGCACACACACTACCTCCCGCCTGGGTGGCACGGGCAGGCCCACACCACTCGTGTTCGCGGGGAGTTCCAGCAGCTTTTCCAGTATCGGATTGTTGGTATACTCGAGGAACTATTTTCGCCTGTGATTACGCCGTATGTCTTGTGGAAGCATGTTTGTCCCCGAACTTTAGATATTGTGGATTTCTTTAGGAATTTTACTGTGTCGGTGGTAAGTAAAAGTAATGTTAATGTGTTTGTGACACCGTCGTGAATATGGTAGATGCTCAAGTGTTTTCGTTGCCATAATATTTTTGTAAATGCTGGATACAAAGTTTCATTTAGTTTGCTTAGGCGTAATGGGTGTTCAACAATAAAATTGCTTGTTTTATCTGTTGTAAAGCCAGGCCGTCTCCTTGTCACATACTTGAAAGTAGGTTTACATGAAAATATAACCTCACTTTCAGTAATTATTTACTACAGTGCAGTTGATATTAAATTATAATTTGTAACTAATACCAGCAGATCAAAAATGATTGACTTGGCGGCCGCTCTCATAAAATATGCCTTTAATAAAAATGTGCCGCCTTGCACCGATTGGGTCTGAACTATAGCAGCTAACTTCAAGTCAAACAACACTAGTTATGTAATAGTTATTTACTATACAAGTGGGATAACAGCATCATTAATATACGTGTGTGTAAGTTACAAACGAGTGCGTAGCACGAGTTATGTAAGCACACAAGTATATTAATGATGCATTATCACACATGTATTGTACAAAATTTTATCTACGACTGCCTAAAATTGAGAAAAGTGCATTAAGAGAAATGTCAGATCTGTCATTTTCAAAAATATTTTAGTAGGCAAATGTCATTATGTCATTCATTTGACACTATTTCAGTTACGTAATGAAGCTCATTACACAACTCAGTTGCGTAATGAAACCATTACGCAACTGAGTTGTGTAATGAGCTTCATTACGTAACTGAAATAGTGTCAAATGAGTGACGTAATGAGTTACTTATCCCACTGGAGTAGATAAATAGATTTATTCATTTATAATAAACAACCAGCTTTAAATATATCATAGTTGATGCTCGACTTGTGCATTGGCTACACACAAATCTACTCTTCTTTACTGAATGTCAAATACTCCATACAGCTGTTCTTTGGTTATTCTTTGCACAGCACACTCGATCACTTTTTTTAATTCGTCCAATGTGTGCAATCGATTCTGATAAATTATATTTTTTAAATGATAGAATACAAAGTAATCCAGGAATCTCTGTTATAATACGCTTCAATAAACTGACAATTTTCTCGGGCAGTATGTGCAGTGGCATTGTCAAGCTGAAAATAACCTCCTGGAGATCATCATTACCAGGTACCTTCCCTCTAACAACGCTTCCTGTATTTTAAAAGCGATCAACAACTCTGTGGATGTGATGGCATATAATTCGTGATTCACTTTTGCTTCGGGAAATCCGGCGTTATTGGATGAACCCACCTCCCATTTTCATCTCTATTTCCATTTCGGAGATACGATTGTAAAAGGAATTTGTTCTCAAGTTAAAATGACAACATGATTACAATCAACAGTTCTAACCTAAAATACAAACATTCGGTAAAACCTTTCAATAATTAATAAAAAGGAAGAATTGACTTACTTTTGTTACAAATGTGGATGCTAATGTTAGTTTTGAAAAAACTGTTGTTAAAAATATCGAAAAATATTGAAATTAAGGGAAAATTGAAATTTACAAAATACAAACAAGCTGAAACTGACAGCTGATAAACAGCTAACTTTACTGCAGAAACTTGATGTCGATATTGATAACCTTTGCGCATGAGAAAGTTTTTTTCGGTCAGTCTTTCTTGATCTCCAGCTGTAACCAGAGCTGCTTTCGAATTGAGTGCAACTAGCACTGGTGCAATTGACTCTGGGGTGAGTTGCTTTATAATTCGAACAGACGTTGCGTTACTCTCGGGTAAAATACATAACCTAATTAATTTGCTTTTGAATTGAACGTTGAAAATAAGGGCGGTATATGTAGACTACGCTCAAAATGGATTTAAAGAACTTAATTCGTAGGAAAAAGTTCATTGAAATATAATTGATAATTAAATTTTTAAAAAAATCTGTTAATTACAGTAAATTTAGCTGATACTGCGGATAGGTTGAGAATTTTTGAATCTTCAGACTCGAATTCATTCAGTGAAGGTCAGCTGATGAAAATAATGAAAATTGAGAATTTTGTGGAACAGATCGTGCCCCATTATGATGATAAAACATTCCAATCACATTTTAGAATAAGCAGAAAGATTGTCAATATTTTGTATACAGCACAGTACAAATACCGATTCTTTTAGTCTTTTAGTCAAAAAGGCGGTTAAATCTGACAGCTTCACAGCTGATTCTAAATAACACAACAGCTCATGTCAGGGCTTGTTGCACCTAAAATTTTCATGGGGTTTAAGGGGGCAGAAGACTAGTGTTAGTTACTCCAAAAATTATGTTGTAATTCGAACGCGAGGTAACTTACTCTGGTGCACTCCAGAGCACTCTAATGTGTAATGCGAAAGCAGCTCAGTATAGTCCATCTACTTGACATCTGCACTGTCAAACTGACATTATGTTGGCTCCACTGCTATTTATTACATTTTAACAATTAAATTACTGTAAGTAAAGTCTAATAAAAAACATTATTTTTGAGGTATAGTCAAGACATTTTTTTTAAAATTTGACACTGACAGTGCAGATGTCAAGTAAATGGACTATACTTGCTAAGGTATTATTACAAAATATGCTGCTTCCTACAAACAAGTTACAATTCTGCAGAAACGCAATAGCCTTCGAAATGGAGTCAATTCATATTTTTCCAGTGTGTAAGTGGTTGGAAATTTAAAATTTTCCTTGTATAGTTGTTTGTTTTTAAAGTTTTTTCAACTAAGTAATATAATTTTGATATTTTTAAATTTCCCCTGAAAAAAATTGAAATGCTAGAAAATGTTTCTGTTTAATTCTTTCAAATCGAATGCATCGATCCACGTGCCCGTTACGGTATGTTACTAGCTGCTTCATGTCACCTTCATCCTTTACCTTTATATAGATATCTTCATTATTTTTTTCACACATTCTGGTCTGACTATTCTTCCTCTTCTGCCTTTTTGTCTTGCTTCTGCTTCCATTCAATACATATTATATAGTGTTTCATTCACCATTTTCCTTAGATAGCACATTTGAGACGCCTATATCTTACTTTTCTGTCTTTCTGCCACTGTCCAACTTTCAAAAGTACAGTGAAATTTCTCATAAGCGGACGCCGTGGTGCCACGATTTTTGTCCGCTTAATGGAAATGCTTTAATTTTCAATAATTTTTTTAGTTTAATCTTCATTTGAATATAGAACGACAACGAATACATACATTTTTAAATACATACAGTTCTACGTCTCCTTTTCATTATGACACTACTGTAAAAAAGTAGCTTTAGTATATATATATATATATATCAACTGCAGCCTGTAATGAAGAAAACCTACCTGCTTTTAATCAAATGCAGCTATAAACAAAGAGCATTTTGCTATAAATAAATAATAGCTATTTATGCAACGCATGCTAAAAGTCGTTTATGCACGAGACCTGTTATGAAACTCAGCCTACGGCTTCGGTTCATAATTTTCATGTCTCGTGCATAAACGACTTTTAGCATGCGTTGCATACAATATTTTATCTACGACCTTAATTTTACCGTTATTAATCCATAAATATCGATTTAACAAAGGTTTGCATCTGCGACACTTTTAATTTATGTCATAATAAACAGTAGGCCATGCCTCGCGGGCGTATGTTTGCGAATGACAGTGCTGTCAAGGTCAATTACGAAATGTAATTATTAATACTCCACATTTGACTGTATTTATTACATAACGCTTTAATTATTTCAAAAACACTACTTGTAACGCAAGAAGCAACTAGAATAACTTTACAACTTCACTTCCAGTTCGAAATTGTAGTTTTATAACCTCACTTCACTTTTAGCCCGTGTGCTAAAAGTAAACAGCTGATTTCTTTAAACACGGTAAACTATAAAACGTCACTTTTAGTGATAAAAGCTAGCGCTAAAAGGCCTACTTTTAGTAGTGGTCGTAGATAAAATAGTTTTCGCAGAACACTTCTTTCACATCCAAAATTCAGATACATAACTGAGGATTAAGGTTGGAAAACATAGGGCGCATATGAAAAGAGGTAATTCCCCTAGGTTTCTAGCTAGCATCTGAAGAAGCAATTTGTAACACACCCCATACCACACATGAAAACATGTAATTCCCCTAATTCCTTAGCATTTAAGCACATAATAATTAGTAACATGTTCGTTTAAAAGAGGGAAATATTGAAAAATTTCCTGTCCACGTCGTGTTAACAGAGAGTCCACTTAATGGAGATGCCCTTGCATTTAAACTAAATTGGTTCTCGACGGTGCCAGGAAATATGTCCGCTTAATAGAGGGGTCGGCTTAATGAAGTGTACGTTATGAGTGATTTCACTGTATATGTATATATCAGGATAAGTACGTAGATTGCTTTGTATATCTGGTACTTATGATATTCTGTATTTAATTTGTTTTTTCACTACCTTCCTTGCAAGTGATCCTTACACTGCATGATTTGAGGGATGTAGGAAACATTTACAAAAGTTGTTACGATTTTCATGACAATGTACTTACTTCCCTAGAGAAGTGAATTAGTACTTACTTCCCGCATTTACTATAACTGACAAACTGCCATGTTTGCTATTTGATTAACATGAAGAAAACCATTATCGCTCAGCACTGTAACAACGCCTTAAGCCCCGAAATAGGCTACTCCACCTTGCTACCCTCGTTCGCTTCGCTCACTCAGACATCAAACGATTCTCGGTAGTCCATTTACTTAACATCTGCACTGTCAGTGTCAAATTTAAAAAAAATGTCTTGACTATACCTCAAAAATAATGTGTTTTTTATTAGACTGTACAGTAATGTAATTATTAAAATGTGAAAAATAGCAGTGGTGCCAACATAATGTCAGTTTGACAGTGCAGATGTCAAGTAAATGGGCTATACGTCCCTTGTAAAGTAATATACTATTTTTCTAATCACTGTATAGAAAGTCGGCTTTGCTCCCTAGTTTTAGGAAACAAAACTGTCAATTTCCAACGAGCGGGAGCCATTTGTGTTTATGTCACCATGGATATCACACCAAAGCTTTACAACGTTATGCTGATTTGGAAATTAGACAAAATGTCACTACAGAAATCTAGAGTCACTGTAATGGTTTCCTAAAGCAAAATGTTTGAAATTTCTCGCAATAGAACGTGCGTTCAAAGAAAAAATCATATACCGGGTGTCCATTCTCAAAGTCGAACATAGGCAATTAACATTAGTGCATTCACTCGTTCTTCATTGAAATAATTAATTTTTCTGTAGATAATTTTAACAGATGTTGCCAGAAAATACCTGATTTACGCCAACTAATTACCAATTTTTTTGACAAATGCTATCGAACTTGAAAAGCAAGGCAAGATGTATTTATAAATTCCCAAGTTTTAAATTAGTATTTTAAAATAAAAATTGCATCTTGAGTATTATTATTGATATCATTTGATGCGCAATAATTTTATCTTTCCATTGATACCATTACCTTCCCTGTAAGTTGAATTGGCGAGCAGGAATCGGCAAAAACGTTCAATACAATGTTAATCGCCTATGTTCGACTTTGAGAACGGACACCCGGTATATATATCACTAGAGCAAATGTTTATTTCCTCCCTTGTGTGTTTAATGCACTAACACATCGGGCATTAAACTCACATGCGGGCGCAAATGAATACCTTTGCTCCCTAGATATGTAAATAGCTATTTTCCACGACCGGGAGTAGAAGTCGGTTTCTATAGCATCAAAATTGTGACAGAAGTAAAACATTTACTCCCTAGAGACTAAATAAGACAAAAATTTCCCTAGGGAGTTTTCATTATGACTGACACAACAATTATGTCAAATTCGAAATTATCAGGTTAGGTTTTGCGTCAGTTTTGACACAAACTGACGCAAAACCTAACCGGCTAACCTCGAATTTGACATAATTGTGAGCTCTTGTCATAATGACTTACAGTTCCACCAACTTTAAAATTTACCATAGGCAAATAATTTTAAAATAATTGTAACTAAAATGTCATAAATGACGTTTACAAAATACAGGTTTTTCGTTTTAAATGTTCCTGCAACGTGAAAAAAATAGTATATGCAACTCGGAGAGAATGCAATTTCTCTCCCTTATTGCATAATCTACTATTGTTTATTCTATTATTTATTTCTGTGTCATTTATTTCCCTTCCATGAAATGGTTCCAGTGCTGCACACTCATTTCCCTTTCAAAGGCATTTGTGTATTCTTTCTTTCTTTCCTTCATATACAGTAGAACTCGCTTTTAACGATCACGGTTACAGCGAATTCACGTTTATAACGAATAATTTTGAAGGTATATTTGAATTACATTTGATTTAATGCATGTATTTCATGTTTATTACGAATTCGTTTCACGGGAATAACGAACCAAAAATTAAGAATACATTTTCAGAACTGTTCCTTTTCATCTCCTAATAAAATGTAACTGAAAGATATTAGGTATTTTGTTGTGGCAACATTATAATAAGGAAGGTTTTCTAGGAAAATAGTGGTCAGTTAAATTTCGTAGTAGGCCACTTTCTCTAGCTCTCTCTAGCACTCTGTACAATAGCGCGAGATAGTGGGCATTGTAAGCAACTCCGTTTTTCTTAGAATCCAGCAGCTACCTGCAGGATCCAGTTCTTCGAAAAGCGATAATGGGTTTCGCCCGACGTTATGGCTCAGTTCTGTTATCGCATTCTGCAAAACGAAAGTGTTGCGTCATAGCCACGTCTTAGCTATTGTATTTAACAAAACCCTTTACAGGATTAAAAATACAATAGCTATAAGACGTTGGCCTATAACGCAACAAAAGGAGTTGCAAAAATCTTCAAGTGGATGTACCTTGGTCGTTTCTTTACTGACATTCCGTATGTACCTACGCATTTTCTCTTTGTGGAAAAATGTCGGGAGTCAAACGGAAAATTTTATCGGTTTCCGAAAAAGTAGAAATTATACGGAAGTTGGAAATTTTCTCAAATTATTACCTTCCTGGGTATAACGAATAACGGTTATTACGAACAAATATAGCGGTCCCGTGGAATTCGTTATAACCGAGTTCTACTGTACTTCTATACAGATTTTTAATAGTCCTTATAGTATCCTCCAGAGTTGTTTCCTGGGTACTGTAGTGAAGTACAATCTTTGGTTGCAGTCTGGCTTTTTCTACTATAGTTCGTAGTACAAAAATATGATCTTGAGTGTCGCTTCTGTAACCTATTTGTCTTCCAATTTATGGAATAATTACATTTGTTATCCAGTCCTGAGGAGTTTGTTCTTCCTCCCAAGTTGCTGTACAAACCTTTTGTACATCTCTTCTCCTTCATATTTTATTATTTCGGGTTTGATGTTGTTTTTACCACTAGTTGTTCCCATCTCCATTTTTTTTATAGTTTTTTTATTTCTTGGATTTTCATTGTACCCCGTTGAATTTGTCTTTATATTTTCTTCTCCACGTCTTGAATAATGTCTTCTTTTCTTAGCTCGTCTTCTATTTAATTAAACTCACTTTCATAGTTGCTTTCCATATTTTAAGTATTTCTGTCACTAAGGTGTCATTTTGTTTTGGTTGTCTCTTAATGATTTACCAGTATTTATTTTCTGAAACTTCCTGAAACTTGGAGTCGTATATCATTGCCAAAATTTTGCCATTTAACTTGTTTTTCTGCTTTCATGGCTTTGTTACGCGCTTTGTTACTATTTAAATGTAGGTATTTCCCATTTCATTTGCCTGATCCCATAAATATTGAGTTCATGCTACTTTCTTTTTTCAAACTTTACCTCTTTTTTGATCACTTAGACAATTTTGGTTACGTATCTGGTATTTTTTTTTTCGACATATTTCTCACGCTGACCCCTTTATGTATTCTTTCAGGCAGGATAATTTTTTTGTAATGTCCCATCATCTATATCCATTTTCATCTTCATATTCAACTTTCAATAACTCATTAATATTAATCTGATGATGTACTCTAATATGTGCGTTTTTTCTTCCCTTAACCTATCCATATGAAATTTATTATTTCATGCATTTTGTATGTTTCTTCTGTCTGCTGTTAGCAGCCTGTGAACTGTATAAACTAGGCCCTTGAGATTATCATCGCGTCTGATATGTTTCTTCTGTTCTCTGTATTAAACTCAGTTTTCCTTAAAATATCTGAATATGAGGTAGCCACAGATTCCTGCACCCGAAATAAAACGATTTAATGCAAATGTGTTTCGTTAAAGCTTGCCCTTTCCTTCAAAGTTCTTTTTTTTAAACAATTTGATTATGACACTGGAACACTGACACACCATACGGACTTAAGTCATGCTTTAAGATGATGTTGGTTAGTATCAGTGGACCAGTAGTGGATGAAAGTTCGGTGTTATGACACATCATAGACACTATCTGCAACATTTCTGCATTGTTTCTATTTGAGTAATTTGACAACTGAAATTAGTTTTTACTCATTTGTTCCTTGGCATACATTATGGTGCAGTGACTCATTATGATACCCATATTTTATGCACTAGTGGTCTACCGATCTCATCATTATCATCTCAAAAGGTGACATATCCATATGGAGTGCCATAACGAATATTATTCAAATCGATCCAAACTTTCTATTGTTAAAAGCAAAAACATTTTTTTAGAACTTTGAAGCAGAATTCTGGCTTAAGTTGTGTTAAAGTGTCTTGTTTTGAGCTCAGTAATCTCCCCTCTGTTGCTGTTTCATAATTTTCATTATATGGGATTCACCATACAAGTCATTAATTTTCAAATTCGTTTTTTGCATTCCTACTTTGCCCCCCACGTTTTCTCTCCCATAGATTTACTCTCATCGTGTGTTTACTGGTGTTCCCAAGTCACAGTCCAACAGTCCAGGGTTCCAATGCATAGCTGACTGCTGGTCTCAACGCTGTTTTGTATAGTCTTTTATAAAGCTGTCGACTTGCTTGAACTCGACTCACATTCATTTCCAATTTTTATTATTAAACTGTTATTTACCTACATATTCTTTATTCATTCCACCCCATAACCATTAATTTTTGTTCGCCTATTTTTAAACCTAGTTTTTCCAAACCTTGAATCTTATTAATGGACTCTTTCCGTTTGGTTATTATTGCAATGTCATGAGCATACGCCAAGCACTGGTGTTAGTTGCTGTTTGGTCTTGCCTTATTCCGCTTTCTTTTATTACCTGTTCTAACACTAAAGTGAATAGTACTGTTGACATGGGATCTTCTTCTTGCCTTAGCCCGTTTTCTATTGTAAATGCTTCTGAGGTATTTCCACTTTTACTTTACTCTCCGTTTGTTCTACTGTCATTTGTGTTACTTTTATCACCTTTTATGGGATTCCGAGTTCTTTCAGGGCTCGATACAATTCTCTTTTTACTTTATGTTCGTAATGGTCAGTTTGAATTTGCTTTAGAGTGAAGATTTGATCAGTTACCGATTTGTCATTTCTAAAACCGCATTGGTACTCTCCACTTATCTTTCCTGTGCATAGGTTCGGCCTGGTTTTTATACAGACTGCATACAAATCGTACATTCTGTCAGATAGTTCCTCTCTTCTGTACTTAATTGCTTCTCCAGAAATTCCATTCTCGCCTGTGCACTTATTGTTCTTCAACCTTTTTATTATTTTGATATATTCTTCATTAAGTGGTGGATCAATTTTTTTCTCTTTTACTTCTGCACTTCTTGGTATTTATTTTCCTTGGTTCGTCTGTCTTTAGCTTTAATAACTTGTTAAAGTATTCCTCTAATGTTTCTAGTTTTCCGTATCTTCAGTTAAGTTTCCTAGTCTGTCCTTGCAGTACCATATTTTCGTTTGGTACCCATTTCTTGATTTCTTCACGTCGTGGTAGAAATTTCTTATCTCTTTGTTCCTAACTTTTTCTTCTATTATTTCTATTTTTTTTGTTATTCCCTGTATATTTTTCTCTATTTGTATTAGTGTCATTCGTTAGTAGTTGTTCTGTTGTCTTTGCTGTGATTTCTGTTGCCTTCTCACTCTTTTCTTACGTACCGTTTTCTATACTGCTTTTTTAACATTTTCTATATTTATTTCCACTCGACTGCAATTTTATCTTTCTTGTCACTATTCTGTAACTCTTTTTAAATCTTCCCAACATATATTTTCATTATTTCTTTTTACTGTAGTTGTTGGCAGTAACAGTTTGGTTTTCATATTCTTATATGCAGTGTGGAAATAAAGTAACGGATAAATTCATTTTAACAAATGACGTAGCAACATAAAGGTGGTTGTAGTGTATGTTATAATTAAAATCGCTATACCCCTTCAAGATTTTTTCATAAACATGAATATCATCAAAGTTAATGAATTTATCCGTTACTTTATTTCCACACTGTAGTATGTGGTGTATTTTCTTTCAGTTTTGTTATTACTAAATAGTGGTCACTATCAGTACCTATTCCTCTCTAACTTCTTATATTTATAACATATTTGACCGAGCGAAACGAGGGCTTTCGAAACGACTGGGCAAAAATTCATTTCCGGGTATTTACCTATGTTCTATACATAGCGGCAAAAGTTAGGGATGGATTTTCATAAAAATTCTATAAAGCTATGGAACAATGGCAGACTTTGGTTTCTCTGCTTAGCAGCATTCGTCGTCAAGAAGCCCAAATGCCCCAAAAATGTCAAATAAAAATTACAACATTTTCATTGCTAAAAAATGGCTCTAATGGTTTTGATCATTTTCTCAGACAAGATTTCCCTCGTACTTATAAGTAATACACCATAGTCGTTATCTACCCAAAAATTCCAGGCTGGAAAATATCTGAGGAGGGGTACAAATTTCATACAGACAACTTTCCATGAAAATTTACGAAAGTGTTCTATGAAACTTTGGTTCCTCTGTGATACACCGTTGAATGTGAGGAGGCTCAAATACTCAAATAAAATTCGAAAAAATTACAAAAATGTTTGTTCTTAAAAATTACTCTTAAAGATTTTGATCATCTTCATAGACATTTCCCTCTTAAGAGCCATTTACACGAACAAGAATTTCTGGTAAATTCACTTGCAGCTGGCTGTCATGCAGTCATACCAATCTATTTAAAATTAAATAGAAACATAACCTCAAAAAATAGATCTATCTTGTGCGCTAGGATAGTTTTTTCTCGTAGTTTTCATACAATTGTATCAGTAATTGAATTTCTTCTCTTTTGCACTGTCTTTGAGACAAGAAAAAAAACCTAAAACTCATGTAACAAAGTTGTGTGTACTTACGCAACGAAGAGGTTATGTCTACATAGGTTGGTATTACATATTTGCAAAAAGTGCGCTTGCGCGAAGGCGGAACTTTTAACGAAAACTTGTAGAAAGTAGCGCATGTTCCAGTTTGCCGGTAAAAGTGTTCTTGTATGAACGGATTTGTAAGACATCGTTTGTCTCTTTCTAATACGCGTGAATGTTAGACAGAGAAAACTTGTAACGTCACTGTACCAGAAATTCTTGTTCGTGTAAATGGCTCTTTACTCAGAACTGACACTCCATAGTTAGTATCTACTCAAAAATTACAAAGAGGGAGATATCTGAGGGGGTGGGGAGGCACAGATGAATTTCTATGAAAATGTACGGAGATGTTTTATGAAGCTTTAAAACGATGGTACAGACTTTGGTTTCACTGCGATGTCTCGTTGGGTATGAGAAGGCCCAAATCAGGGTTGGCATGATTTTCCCCAGCCCAAAAAAACCCACTGGGTTTTTTCGAGTAAAACCCACTGTGTTTTTTCGAGTAAAACCCACCTGAAAAAACTCACGGGTTTTAGACTAAATCTGGGTTTTTTCCAAAAATTGACAAAAAAGTATTCCAAAGCTGTAAGTGGTATAAAATCTTTCATTAATAACAATTTCATAATCTTTTTCAATCTAGTGATTTTTGTAGGTTTGGAAGTGATGTCTGTCAGTCTGTCTGTCATCTAATGGATTGGCCTGAAAATATATACCATCGTTTCTATAATAAATTCAGAAGGCCTCTTGATTTTTGGTTAAAATGAGGGAACCGGAAGTGGCACTTTACTCTTGTTTTTTCCGTTTTGTGGGGAAATTTTGTAATTGTTTAATAAAAATTCAATTTCATAGAACAGGATCGTATATTATGCAATTAATTACAATTTCCGTTTGAACAGTTGTTTTGTAGAAAGTATAGTTTTGCATTTTTACAAAGATTTCCTTGGACCCAAAAATTAATATGTAATAGGAATATACAGGGTGTCCCAAAAAGAATGGGACACCGATTTTAGGCATCGATTCCTTACGTCATAATAAATCGATTAAACCCAATATACCTTAGTACAAAGTCCCTTCAGTAAGAAGTTATAGGGCCTTGAAGTACAATTTTTAATTTTTTATTTTTTTTGTTAATTTCCACAAATGTAGAGATATCAATTTGAATTTTGGTATACTTACTTACTATTATGTACTGCACTAATTCGAAAAATTTCATAAACTAGACTTGACTGCAAGGGGCACTTTACCTATCTTTCAAAACTTTTTTTAGTTCTACGTTATCTGTAACTTTTTTGAAATTTTAGGTTATTATCTGAAATAGAATTAAAATACACAAAAATAATGTACTCTTAGTTCATAAGCATAAGAGCAACCATTTAGCTTAAAATGCATATCAAAGGTTTTTGGTTGTCATTAAGACGTGCAATTATCAAGTAGCCATGATCACAAAAACAATGGGTAATGATTGTAATCTAGTAAACAACAACAAGAAATCAATTAATGACGTTGGTGACATCAGTTTTTTGTCTTTTGTGCTTACGAAAATGCTGCGACATAACGAACCTTTCAGCATTGGAGCATTCATTATGTAGCGGCATTTTCTTAAACATAAAAGAACAAATTTTTGTCACTAATGTCATTAATTGATTTATCATTGTTTTTTACTAGATGACCATTGTTTTTGTGATCATGGCTACTTGATAATTGCATGTCTTTTAATGACAACCAAAAACCTTTGATGGGCATTTTTAGATAAACGGTTGCTTTTAGGCTTAAGAACTAAGAGGACATTATGTTTGTGCTTTTTAATTTTCTTTCAGATAATAACCTAAAATTTTATAAAATGTTACAGATAACGAAGTTAAACATAAAACAAGTTTTGAAAGATAGGTAAAGTGCCTCTTACAGTCAAGTGTAATATGTGAATTTTTTTTATTAGTGCAGTACATAATAGTGCGCATGTATACCAAAATTCAAATCGATATATCTACATTTGTGGAAATTACCAAAAAAATTAAAAATTAAAAATTTTACTTCTTACTGAAGGGATTTTGTACTAAGGTATATTAGGTTTAATCGATTTATTATAACGTAAGGAATCTACGACTAATTGGTGTCCCATTCTTTTTAGGACACCCTGTATATATTTTATTCACAACCATATATGTTATAAGGTCATTAATGCCTTTTAAAACGTTGGAAAATGAGCCATTACCAATGTCTACTTCCCACGCTGGGCGGGAAATAGGTTAACATGACAGCTGGTAGGAAGTAATCACTTCTCAGCCGCTGTCATGGCGACAGATTTTATCCGCATTGAATTATTATTATTAGCTTAACGGCAGTTTTGAAAAACTGTCAAATCCATTTTTACAATTCCTGTTTACAATAAAGTGGTTGTGAATAAAATAGTAATCCAAAAGTGATACTCCATAGTCAGTATCTAACCTCTCCAAGCAGAGAGATGTTTGGGGGTACAAATTTTATTTTAGTGCTGAGCTTATGGGGTATAAAAATTGGAGTTGCACGAGGTTTATTGATCGCGGAAATACTAGTTCATTCTACTATTAAAGAGTCACCAACGTGCCCTTGTGACTTTATTTTTGTGTGCTCCTTATCACGAGCTACTTTTTTATCACAAATTCTATTAGTCTCTTCCCATGTTTGCTGTTTGATACTTACTACAACTCCCGATAGTTGGCCTATACTTTCCTTCATGCCCCATTTTTGCATTTAAGTACCCTAATAATACTTTGACGTCACATTTTGGTATCGTTCGATACTCTTATATTAATTTTGTTACAAAACCTTTTATTTTGGTCCCACTAAAAATCCTCTACCCAATCTTCTGCCTGATTCTCCACTGGGCTATTTTAAGAAAGCAAAGTCTCCAACTTCAGTTATCTTCTTTTTGTTTCGTTTCCTGCAATGCTGACACCTCAACTTCTTATCGTTATACTTCCTTAACTAGTTTTTATTGCCCCTGCCTCATGTATGTAGCCTTTACGTTCCATGTTGCCACTTTCATGAATTTGTTTTCTTTATTTCGTTGTTCTCCGTTATCTTGTTCTAATTTGGTGGTGCATTAACTCTATCTGGAGAATAGGGCTTCGACAAGTAATTTCCACATGTTCTGTTCTGTGCCATCTTTTTCACTTAATGCCACGTCTTCCCTTGTGTTTCCAACTCCCTTTATTATTGTTCTCCTCCATGTTATTTTGGGCCTTTCCCTTCTCCGGCTGTTGTGGTGTTTTGCCCTATCCAGTTCCGTTTGCGTTATCTTATTTCTAATGTAAGTTCTTTTTGTCTTATTGTGCGCCATATTTCTTCGTTTTTTAAATGGTCTGACCATCTTATTTTCATTATCCTCCTCAAGTCGTCCAGGAATACCTCTAATTTATTTTCTACATTTATTGTTTCAATTGCGATCCGATTATGGTTGCCTATTATTACTTGGTGGTTACCTTTTGCTTTTTCTACTAGCTGCTTTTCTCTAATGGGAGGTCCTGTTCTGTATATACTTGTTTCTTTCTTTTTTTCATTCTCCATATGCTGCGATCAGTATATATTTCTTCTCTTGTTATTTTCATTTCTATCGTCATTAATCTTTCATTTATATGTGTTTCTTTTACTAATCTTTTAACCTGCTCGATGCCAGTATTATGCCTACTCCACCTTTGACTCTTTCTTCTTCTACTCTCGTCCAGAATAGCGAATATCCCTTATGTAATCTAGTTATTCCTTTGCCTTTCTTTTTTGTTTCAGTTATGACTAATATTTCTATTTCCTGTTCTATCATCTCTTTATTTCTTCTTCTTTTCCTCTTATACTTCGTACGTTCCAAGTTACTAATTTTAGTTCTTTTCTTATATTCTCTTTCTCTGATTGTTTTTTTTAATTCTGTTTTCTTTTATTATCCCATTTCTTATTTTGCTTTTTGTTTTTTTCTCATCTTTTTCCATTGCTTTGTTCTTCACCATGTTTTCTTAGCCTATGTGACTTCTTAGTTTTTTGATTTACTACAATTCTTGAGTATTGTTTCCTTTAGTGTGTTGGTTTCCATATCCCATTTCCAAAGCTTATCGTTGATATGCAATTTCCCATGCCCCATTTGGCTAATATTCACCTTGTTTCTCTCTTTTTTGAAACTTTCTTTAATCTTGATTTGCTTTTCTCCTTTTTTTTGTTAGGTCTTGGTTTATATATACTATTTTGTTCTTCACTTGCCTAAGTTTATGTTTGTTTTTCATTATTTTCGTTTTTTCCAATGTTATTTCCATTTTTAGCACGTACTTTTTATTACTGATTTGTTTTGCGCCCATAATTTTGGTTTCTGTCTTAAATTTTTCTTCAATAAATTTCTGTGTTTCTACTGTTGCTTAGTTTTCATCTTGTGTTTTTATTTTTAAACCTTGTATTATTATGTTGTTTTTTCGTTTTCCTTTTTTGATCCATTCCATTCTTTTATTTAGTTCTCTATTTCTTGTTTCATTCTATTATTCTCTTCTATAACTTCCTTCGCATAGACGTAGTACCCCCATTGTTCTTTCTTGATTTCTTTTATTCTGTTAATAATTTCTTTCATCACTTGTATCATTTCTTCCATCTTTATGTTTTAGCTTTGGCTAAACATTAAAGCCCTCTTTTGTATTTTCTAATATTCTATTAGAATTATTTGAACGCCCCCTGTACACTTATTGTCATCCGTATATTCTGCACTTATCGCTTTGCACTCCGCACTTGTGTTTATCACTATTAACCTCGGCCGCCTCCCCGCGTCAAGGTTGCTTTTCGTTCTCATTTTAACAATCCTTTATGTGTTTTTTCTTTTACTCGCTAATCACTTCAATTACACTTCATCACTTAGAATTCACTGATCCTTGGTTCGCCGCGCCTATCCCGTGATAATTCTTGAATTTTGAGGTTGATTATCGCCGTTAACACGTCACACATCCTTTCTCTTTGGAATCTCATTCAACTCCCCATCTTTCCTATTATGAAAAGTTTTCCCACTTTGGTTTTTGTCTAATTCTCGCATATTTTCACTAGTTCTTCTTTTTTACCGTTTTTTTATTATTCTCTTTGATTTTTTCCTTTAATTCATTTATTGCTTCAGTTAGCACTTGGATGTGTTCACCTAGCCACCTTAAACTTCAAATTATACCAAAGAAATTACTAATTTCATTATTAGTCGATATCTAAAAAAGTCTTTAGAATCTGGTTTTAAACTCTTGTTTTTATAATTTGTTGTTTCGCCTTTCTTAACTGTTAGCTTTATCATGTTTAATTGTTCCTCATTCTTCACTTATGTCATTATCCACTTCAGTAAAATGTCTATTCATGAGGTACACGGTTTTCATTAATTCCCATTTCCCACGTGACCATGTATTCACCCTAAATGCTAGGCAACCAACTTACACGATTGGCAGTTACTCCCTAATACAGTAACACAAAATTATCAGTGGCATAGACACGACACAGATAATTGTGGAACGGATTTCTTAGGGCTTTGTTCTATTCATCTCTGAATATCAGCAGTGTTTGCTGCCGGAAAAGCCTCCATAAATTGCTCAATGCAGGACTGCAATGAATAGCTCCAACTTCCATCGGCAATTCTTGTACCACTACGAAAGTGTGCCATCAAAATGAAAGCATCCTGCTCCGGTGTAAAAACCATTGTTCTTAGCTCAGTTCTGCACATTAAACAAAATATATAATAATATTTTTTAATGATTTATTGCCATATTTAATTATCTATATTAAAAATATGAATTTTAATTACTAACAAATTTGGAAACTTATTTTAGGTTATATGTAATAAAAAATATCTCAACTTTACAATTTACTTACATCCAAATATTTAGGTAATTTCAGAGTTCTGAAAAGAACTGTTTTTCGATGTCAACTCAACAAATACAATCTAATAATAACTAATAACTTCTAAACAACAAAACGAAACGTATGAAGTTTAGAGGTTAGATGTGACGAACGTCTATGTCGCGGCAGGTCAAGATTTGGCAATTTGTTTAGGGATATTACCAATACCACCAACCTTCGAAAAACAAATTTATAGCGGCAAATTTAAATTTAGTCTTGTGGGAAATGGGTATTAATGAAAACCCTGTAGTATTTACGAGTATTTATGAAACAAAATCCATCAAGCCTCAAATCATTGAAAGGAAGAAAAATAGCTATAGGAATTATTACTGATAGTAACTGGACTAAACATAAAAAATTAAAACTGTAGGTTGTAGGGTTTTTTCAGTCTGTAATGGACATAAATATATTTTTAAATAAAATAAATGTTTTTTTATACAAGCTATTCGCATAAAAGTAATTGACCGAGTTATTAAATTTATTGTTGCGATGTATGTCAGACTAAATTTAACTTTAGGTTGAATATAAACAGTTGATAACAATTAAGTGTGATCTTATAAATGCAGGTGGGCGTAGGCGACGTGTGCAGCTTCGCCCAGATGGACGTCCGGAAGCACGGTAACCGCGACTGGCAGGGGGTCCAGGCCCAGACGGCGCGCGACCAGTACACACAGGCGGAGGACGGCAAGACTGAATTATCCCTGGTGCACTTCACACTGACGAACCCCTGCTGGCGGCCGCCCCCCGAGGCGCAGCAGTTCGTGCAGGCCGTCCAGCGCGAGAGCAGCATGATGGTGCCCCAGAGCAGCGGCGACTACATGCTGCAAGCGGATTTGAACGACAGCTCCACGTTCGGCGCTCCCGTGCGAATGGAGGGGCCCGCCAACTCCAACCCCAACACCATGAGTCTTAGTACACTCTACCTGCATGACCGGCATTTTCGGCAGGTTGGCAACCGGTACCAGCGGCCCGCCGAAGAGAGCACACCCCTGCTGTCAAGCCACTGATCTAGTCGCGAACTTTGGATGACTTAATGCAATTTTAAGAAATGTAAATACGACGTTTTTATTCTTATTTAATTTATAAATCCGATTTAAGTTACGAGGTATTGTAATTAATGTGTTAAGCTGCTATTTCTGTTGGACGTTTTACAATTTTCCGTAGTCAAATTTGTTTTAGAAAGTGTAAGCGTCTCCGCAGTATAATGATGGCGAGATAAGGGTCAGCAGAATAGAGTTATAAATGGTAAGAGATAGAGATTCAATCAATCTTTTTGTTATAGTTTTACCTTACTACGATAGAATAATAATATTTTGACTTCAGGATACTTTTTCCAAAGGAATTTAAATGTAATTTTAGGTTTCTATTTTTTTTATCTTCCAAGTATTGGTGTTAAGTTTCATATTATAAATACATGCCAAAGATGGCTCGAAGACCATTAAAAAGTGTGCTAGACTTATTTTATTGTTATTATGCTTGTTTAACCAGAAAAAGACAATGCTGCAGTTCACATGCCTATTAAATTATAATCTGAAAATAGTAAGATCCCACAAATGCAAATGGGATAAGTTTTAGATTTTTCAGCCATCCAGCTTAATCAAGGTAAATCTGAGAATTTGATTGTTTTTGTAGTTAACAGAATCTTTGTTTCCTACCATTTACCTGCATTCTTATTTTAGACACATTTAACGTGATCAATTGCTATGTAGTTTTAAAAAATTTTAAATTTGTTTAAAGAGTGGACGATTACAACGAAGATTATTATATTTTTATTAGGTTATATAAAATTACAATTGAAAAACTATTTACATATAGTTTAAATTTAAATTGTACATAAAATGGACATAAAACAACTATTTAACATAAATATTTGTCCTTTTGGCTTTTACGAAGATCATATATTTAAAATAAATTCTTATTAAACAATGTTACTGCTGTTTTATTTATCGATAAGCGTACCCCGCACCTTTTTCAGTTCTAACTGAGCCTGTTTCGAATCCATTTTTCGTTTGTTCATTCCCTTTCGCTCCAGCTGCTTTTCAATTATTCGAGCATTATTAGCGTAGCTATCAGCAACTTCTCTCTGAAACAAGATAACATTAACAACGCATTAGCAACCACCACTTGGAGAGAGTACAAAAAGCCAGGCCTGAAACAAATCTGCAGGTACCTACCGCTTCAATTTCGTCTTCCTCCTCATCTATTGTGGAAACAGTTACGGAGCTGAATTTACCCATATTCTTAGTGTGCTTCGTCACCATAATCTTCTTCGGTTTCTCCACTGCGACTTGGTTGTATATGTCGGTAATGGGGCCTTCGTTTGAGGATTTTATGAGCGAGCCCTTGACTATAAAGCTCACTGGGCTCTGGGGTTCATGCTTATAATACAGGAGAAGCCCACATTTCTTACATTTGAGACGGTGCTGCCTCTCAATTCCTTCGGGGCGCTTTATGTATGCGGTTTCGTCGGTGTCGTAAGTTATCTTGTGGGCATGGTTCACCCCATCGAGAACACGTGCCCCATCACGCTTGCGCAGAGGTAGCTTTTCAATAGGGCAATCTGAAAATTTACATTTTGTAGCGAATAGTGTTGCTTATTGCTATTTCAACATACCTAAAATTAAAGTCATTTGACCGCAGAGACAGTAGTATATGTGCAAAGGCTTTTCGTCACCATATTCTTCTTGATCTTTTGTGTCGGAACATGCTATACTTCGTGATACCACTTTTGGCATTTTTATATTGCTTTAAAGTTTTACAATGTTTTGACGTTTACTTAGAGGTTATGTTTATATTGCTGTTTCATCATTGTCGCCAACATAATTTAACATACGCAGTGTCTACGGGTCCGGCTCCGACTTCAGTTTTTACATCATTCTTTAATGTGAATATGCCATAGAAATGCCTTCGTTTCTGGACAAATTACCTTAATTAAAGTTTATTGACGCTAATTATATCTTAGCCTGGGCTCAGTGGTTGGGTGGATACAGTAGCCCAACAACTGTTCTTTCCGGACTCAAGCCCAGATAAAGAAGGGCCCATCGGGGCTAACAACCCCGATTAGCAAAAAAACATTGTGAAACCTGTGAAACTGAGCCTCGGACAGGACGAATTCTGAGACGACGGCCGCCATAAAAATATAAGATGGCTAGGAAGCGGCATAAAGGACATCAAAATGCACACCATATTATACAGCAGAAAAGAAAAAGGGGACCAGAACTCGGAATAAGTTTCACACTAGACAACCGCATCAAAAAAGTAATAATCGACTCTAAGACGATTCATAGTACCTAAAATATGTGTATAATGCAATTCTGATTGCCTAGTTAACACGAAAATGAATAATTTCAAAATGAGCACAGAATTAACTATTTTATTTATTGCAAGAAAGTCAGTAATTTTAGACTAATAAATGCACTTGCTATGAGCAGTAGCAATCATAATTTGAGTAAGAAAGGTTGGCATGAGATAAAAGAGAATTCAGAAGGATTACGTTCATAGTTTCAGTCATAATTAATGTTTGGAATGGCAAATGCAGCTTGAATTATGTAGCTGACAGGGTTGAGTTGAATAACGTCAAACAATGATATGAATTTTAAAATAATATGTACAAGATATTTTGTGAAATACAGAAATTGCATGAGCGTTATAAGTATTAAAGGTTTATAAGCCACAAACGGCAAGGTAACGGAAAGGTGAAGCAAAGCAGTACGAGGAAGTAAAGATTGCAAAGAGCAATAAGGCAACCTATCGAAAGACATACAGTTGATACAGTGCTAAATAAACTCATGTGATTAAGTGCAATTAAAACTAAGTGATTAGAAAGCAGAGCAAAGTGATACCTGAACAATTTCAAAGAAAAAGACATTTTAGTATTTAAGCAAGAACATTCTATCAAAACTATAGTCCATAAGTAAACATGTAAATCAAACCTTATTTCATATAAACAAATGTAAATCGTTATTGCTAGCAAAACGAAAATGCCAATTGTTTAACATCTAATAGAAGCTTGTAACATTTAGGCTGTATGCAAGTTGAGCTCCCAGTTTTTACAAAACTATTAATAAAAAATGTTATTTGTTGAGCCAAAATTGTGTTTTATCATAGTCACCAGTGTGTAAGGCATCTTTGTGGCTAATATTCCCAACGATAGCAGTTCGCAATAAAGTGCAATCAGCCCATCAAGATTTCACCAGAAGCGTCCTATAGCGAGGCCAGACTTCGGACAAGATATCGGGGAGTTCGAGACATCGGCAAGCAAGAATTGGGTATGCTACGTTTGCAGACGATCTTCAGGAGTGCCTGGGCGAAGAAATTTGAAGAAGGAAGTCGTCACCAAGAGTGTAATAGCCGTGGCGTCTCTTCATTGTGCGAGCCAGCATCGGAACACCACTTCAAAAGGTAAATTCCACAGGAAAGCGTTGCCGAAGGTCCATAACCCGTCGGGTTTGTCAAGTTTGGACATCATACGAAGGGTTGAACGTGATTCCAGCGGCCCAGATCCGTCCAGATTCGAATAATCGAGATAGCGTCCCTAAAATTTGTGGTTGGAAGCCGATTTTTGCAACATTAGCGGAAGTTAAACAAATGCAAGTTTTGGCGTCACCTACGTCATCTGAAACAAACCAGGTTAGCCGGAAGCTACGTCACATAAATAGCAGCATTTACCTGATGTGGTCTTGCCTTTTCCGGTGTTTGTAATTCAATTTACGCTAAATTTTGCCGACGAACAAATCATTTTGTGTACACTAAATTTTGAGGTTATAGACCTGCCAAATACAAAGTCACGCATCTGCCATACTGGTTAATTTATCATACAGCAAAGCATTTGTATACAAAGTTAATGAACCTACTCCCCTGAAACAAGAGTTAATTTTTTTATTTCATGTTTTACCCTAGCTAAGTCCTATTTAATTGCAAATAAATGAAATACAGAGAGCAATAAACAATTTATTGAAATAATAATTATTACATCTTTTCATTAGCCCCGAGTTTGACATAAAAATTCAAATATTAGAAACCATTTAACTTATAACTTGTGGTGACTTGCCCTGAGTAATTATTATTTTTATGGGGCGTCATTACAAATTACAAATGATGACTTAAGACTTAACATGAAAATACCTTAATATTTTTGACTTTATAAACTTTTGCTCTGGTTAGCTAAAATTTAGCCAAATTACTATTTCCAATTATTTGTCCCTTAACAGTAACTTCAGAAGGTCGAAGGTTCTCTTAATTATTCAATTAAAAGAAAATAAAACTGCAAAAGCAACATACGTCTATTGATCTGTTTAATACATAAAAACTCTTAAATAAAATAAGAAACAGCTCTTCCAATAACATCTTCTATCTTTGTTCTTCTTCGGATATCTTCATTGCGGCTTCGATCGCGGAGGTTAATGTTTAGCATTGCCCGTTCTATCGTTCGTTGACATATCCTTAACTTATTGGCACACTTAACCGTTAGTGTTATTGTTTCTAAGCCGTAAGTTGTAACAGGTAAGATACAGGTGTTGTATACTTTGCGTTTGAGACTCAGAGGTATTTCAGGCTTTTTTAGAATATAAGAAATCCTGGAGAATGCTGCCCAGTTAATACTAACATTTTTCAGCATCCTGATTTTCTCTGCCAGTTTTAATTATGTGTCCAAGTTAGTTCAAAGTCTTGGTTTCCGATGGTTACTTTTAAGTCTCCTGTAATCATTAGCTTTTATTGATGCTTCTTGAAATTCCCTTATCATATTCGCGAGTTATTCTGCATTGGTACTGACAGTACGGCGTCATCTGCGAATCTTAAGTGACTCAAAAACTGGTCATCCATTCTGATATCCTTTTGCTGCCACTGTAGGTTCTTAAACACGTCTTCGAAGGCCAGTGTGAACAACTTGGGCGAAATGGGGTCTCCTTGTCGCACTCCTCGTTTTATTTTGATTCTGTTAGCGAGGGTATCTTCATCAACCTTAACGCACATCGTGGCGCTTTGTATATGTGTTTTAATAGCCTCGAGTATCTAGAGTATTCTCGCCCAGGTTTCGATAGAATCAAATGCCTTGTGCATTTTTCAATTACAGTTCGAATAGTTTGAATATGATCAATGGTGCTGAAGCCTTTTCTGAAGCTAGTCTGTTCTTTCGGATGGTAGAAGTCAAACTTGTTGCTCAGTGTATTAGTTAGTACTCTTGTTAGCAATTTATATAATATTGACAGAAGACTGATAGCACTGTACTTTTCCAAGTCAGAGCTATCCTATTTTTTATTCAAAATGATAACCAGATAACCTCTGCGTTTTACCACGTTTCGGGAATTTCCCTTTCTTCGAGACATTTATTCATTAAAATTAAGCTAGGTTGTTGTAAGATTCTTCCTCCAGCTTTCAACATCTCACGATCTCACTTGTGATTCAATCTTCTCCTGGAGCTTTGCGTGTTTTCATTTGACTCAGCGGTAGTTTCAACTCGTTCTCATCTAGTTACTTCAGTCAATTCTTCAGATCCACACTAGTTATTGTCTGTGTGTTTATTAATTCTTCGTGTGTTTGTGTTGACTGACTATAGAGTTTTGAATAAAAATGCTCTATTACTTTTAGAATTCCTCTTTTCTCTCACAAGATCTCCTCGATCGCTCCTTAGTTTCGAGATTTTTAACTTCCTTCGACCCTTGTTTGCTTTTAAAACTTTCATGTTCGTGTTATCGTTAATCAGTTCTTCTATCAGTAGAGTATTATACCTTCTTATGTCTTTTCTGATCTTCTTCTTTACTTGTTTATTTAATTGTTGATATGCTGGTGCATCTCTATCTAATCTTCTTCGCAACTGAATAAGGTTTTCTGTTTCTTTACCTATGTTGGACTTGCTTTTTTACTTCCTTTTACAATAAAGGATGTATTGATTCACCCAAAAATTCGAAATTGAGTTTTCAAGAGATCTTCCCCTGAACCCAAAAAACCTGTTTTTATCTCAAAAATGAAAACAGGTATGACGTTAAAACTTCATATATAAGTTTTGTGTATTATCTAGATGTGACAGCAAGCTTTTGAAGCATAACCAGAAGTATAGTGTTTACTCTTGTGCTTTTCAGCTTTTTTCGATTTTTTTTCAAAACAGTTCTCAAGATTTTTTTTAAAACGTTATATTTTTATCACATTCTTAATGTGTATTAATGTGAGATAGGTGATTTTCCAGTTGAAAATCTCTAAAATGGGTTTCTTTTGTTTTTCTTTTTTTTTATTAACTTCTATTTTAAATAGAACACCCGGTATATTATTACATTTTTGAATTCGGCTTAAAATTTTAGGGAAAATTTGTCATTCAACTAACTCTCTATTTTATACGGTTTCTGTAGAATTTGTAATTTTTGACAAACGCTTAAAAATTAAAAATCAAATTTTTGGCTAATTATAAGATCACTGTAAAAGGAAGTTGTGTGCGTGTATCACACCATATTTTTTCTTCGTTCTGTAGCAGACAGTCTTTATTGCTAGTTGGTTACTGTTTTCTATTTTACCAGATAGTTCGTTTAAGCTTAGTTCTTCTAGATGTTCTGTAGGGTTTAGTTTGCTTTCGACTATTTTGTTGAACTCTTTCTCTTTACTCTTGAGTTGTAATAACAAAAACCGATTATGATTCAAATAGTATACATAACATGGTGAAAAGTTTCATGTTTGTCTCCAGATAAAGTTGACCTCAACGCTTCGCGTCTCGGTAAAGTACTTAATCTCTCGACAGCAATGAAACACTTTCCACCTCGGTATGTAATATACTATTTCTTATTATTAATTTATTCTTCGAATGTGATGCCACAATCCTTGCTCTAGCTTATAAATTAGACAGATGAGCAGTTTTAGCCGTAATATATTATGTCTAGTAATACTAAGACATCTAAAGCGAACGTGTGTATATAAACATCTGCAAAGGGTTGTACTCAGAACTTCCCTCGCAAGTGGACATCTGTAATGGGCTTTATTCAGAACTTCCTTCGCAAGTGGACGTTGTGACACTAAAATTTTGAAAATAAATTTAATAGAATATCGGCGAAGAAATAAAATAAACTCGCGTTGTGATAGCCGAAGTGTTGTAATGCAGCGAGCAGTATAAAACATTCGATAAAGGTTTATATTTGTAATAATTAATTCTTTTTAAGCAGCAATTTTTAAAAAAATATTTGTTATGTAATTCACATTCACACTTTCATACTACAGAAACTTAGATTTATTTTTATTATAACTATAAACTGATTGTGTACGCCACTAAAAAGCTGAGTTTCCCTACATATGTTAGCGTAGCTAACGTGATTGTGACCTTACGATTTTCTTAAGATTAGCGACGCGTGGCGGCGAAGGTTGAAACTGGAATATTAATTTTATCTGCGCTCTGCAAAATCTGCAATGTAAGCAATTGATCCTGAAACTGGCCGCCCGATTTTGCCAATTTCGGGCCGTGCCAGTGATTTTAGAAGTACGACCTTCAGGAGGTTTCTCCCGTTGCACGGGGTTGTGGTAGTGACTGAACCTCGTAGTTGACTATTTAAGCCTATGGAGCCGGCTTTTTTTTTGACGGGCAAGCTAAACCTTTTATTTATTTTTGGCGTCTGTATCAAGGCAGTTTTTCTTGTATAGGTCGTATTTAGCGGTGAGGCTGCTTTCCAGGTGGCTGTTCCGGCTGAGGTCCGCAGTTTCATTTTCTCAACGATAGACGACGAAATCGTCCTAATTGACTAGGGCGACGCAGGGACCTTGGAGTCAACCCCCGGGTGTTTCTTGGCGTTACAGGAGACGACGAATCCGCTCTAGGGGGTGGGTCGGGGGCCATATAAGCAAATGATTATTGTAGTCAAGATTCAAACCGAATGCCGGCTACGTGAACCTGGGGAACCTATAGGTGTAGATAGGTACCTCTGTAGGAGTTGCAGGAGGTAAATTTACAGCAGATACCTAGTTTAATGAGCTTAGACAGCGGGAGGAAAGTTTGGGTTCGCAGTTATAATTCAAGTGCCGGACGGGGGGCGAAAACGGCGGGCGGTTTCAACTTAGCCAAGCTCTGGTTTGCTCTGCAGCGGACTGCAGGTGCTGGAAGCTCAAATCCCCCTTGGGGCTTTCAGGTTGGAGTCCCGACTCAAGTCAAGTCTCTTTACCGGAGCGAGACAGCTCGCTTAAATACCATTTTCTGTCTTCTAGTTCTAGGGCGGTTTCGAGGAAACTGCGTGCTTGTTAGAGGGTCGAATGTGACGTGAGATTAGCTGCGTGCAAATTTTAAACGCATTAATTTTGCTTTTTCAATTAATTTGCACCACGCTAACATCACAGCCTATCCATAATAAATGCGCAGGCGGACTGAAGAAAGCGATACAATCGCTCTTGAACAACAACGCGCCAATGTGGTATTATCAGAGCTACTGATGTATGAAGACCACGATTAACGACAGACATCACAAATCTGCTCGACAAACTACAGAGATCATAAACAATCTCAAAAGAATGGAAAACCAGTATCATATGCCCAGTACACAAAAAGGAGCGATAAACTAGCTTTATCTCTATTGTATACAATATTTACCACTGTTCTGGCAAACAACCAATAAGGGAAAACAAAATATGAGAATACAAACGAGTTTCAGAACCAGGAAAGCAACTACCAATCAACTGTTCGGTGTTAAACAAGTCCTCTAAAAATGCTGGGAATATGACATTGACGTGTATAAGCTATTTGTAGATTTCACACAAGCATATGACACCATTGACAGAGAGAAACTATATAACATCATCCCTTTCATATCGTCTGAGTCTATAATTTGTTGGTACACGGCTTGGCCGAGCGACTAGCTTTGTAAATCATTCCTTTAGACACCGGCACCGGCTTGGCCGAATTGGCTGGAGGAAAGCTAAAAAAGTGTTTTTCGGCCAGTCAAATTTCCATTTTTCCGGCTGCGGAGAAATTAGCGCCAGCAATTGAAGCATCTTTCGAGGCCATCCTCGAACTCAGCAAATTGAACTTTTATAAACTCGCAGAGCTGGCGTTCCAGTTCTTGCAACACGAGCAGTAACATTATATTCCATCGTGTCTCTAGCCCTGTCATTCCTGGAGTCGATAGAATCTCGCATCGGAAAATCATTGAAATTGGTGTAATTAATTAAAATAGTTTCAGCTCTCGAGGCTGAGGCAGGCCATTTTCAGGAGTTCTTAGCTGACATCAGCATAATCTGCAGGTGGCAGCTGGAGAGCACGAACAGCTAGTCGAAGGCGGCGTAGCTGTCGAGACCCTCTCCTCCAGAATAATTCCTTTAATTTTTAATTGTTTTTGGTAAAATTGTAATTACTTTATTTTCATTATGTACGTTTATTTAAGTAATAAAGTGTTGTAAATTTGACTGGAAACTATCACTCCAGCAATCGACAATCCTGGACGAGAGCTACTCGTGTGAATTTTAAGTAGTAATCAAAGTTGAGCGTTAATTTGGATAGTAAGTTAAAACTTGCATTCATAAAGAGTTTGGTCTAAAAGTTCACGAAGAAGAAACCAAGGCACTGATACAATCGAGAACCGAGAGAGGAAGCGGTCAAACTTTAATTGTAGGTGAACATAACTTTGAAATTATGACTGATTTCAAATACTTAGGATACACAGACACCATATCAAGCAAGCGCGTTGAAGATAAAGAATACATATGAGAATTAATAGCGTGAACAAAGCATTGCGGCCTATCTCCCATAATGAAATTAAGAATGTACACAAGAAAAACAAAGTTAGACTGTACAAAACAATCATCCGGTCAGTTTCATGCTGTGGAGGCGAAACGTGGACGCTAAATCAGAAAGCAGAAACAAAAATAAACGCTTTGAAAGGAAAATTCTGCGCAGAATCTATAGGTCAGTTAGAAAGCAGATACAATCATAAGCTCTACTCGCTCTACAAAGAAGCAAATGCTGGACATGTGCAACGGACGAACGAAACCAGAATATTCAAGAAATTCTTCAATAAGAGACTGGATGGCAGAAGACCGGTTGGAAGACCAGGACCAGGAGCCAGTGATAGGTAGGACTGAAGGAAAACTAACAGTTTTTTGGGTCGAGTAAGCTGTTGAACACTGGGGTTGATATTTAATTATTTTCTCAGGCGGAAGGCAGCTCACAAGAAAGCTTTGCTGGAAGTATTGATGTTTTTACTTTCGGACTTCCAAGGTTTTCTAGGATTATTTCGTCCCACTGTGTTGCTGACACCGCTTATTGGCTCGCGCTCTTAACTTTACTGTTTTCTTTCGTGTTAGTTCAACGGCTTCCGGCCTGAACTCGTCAAAATTTTGTGGTTGCTGGTTGCTCCGTTTTCCCAGTCCTTGGTTAGATTAATGAAATCTGAGAAAAACACAATATGTTGTTTTTGATAAGTCAGAACCTCCGTATTATTCCACTTGAAACTGGAGATTTAAACCTTAAGCTTTTCTAGATTTTCTTGATTTGTTAGATTTGAGTTTCTAGTTGCGATTTTGACGCCTTTTTGACTTCGATTTTGTTGTCGTTTTCAAAGTTTATTCTTTTTGTTTGCGTTGGTATCGTCTTATTCAGCACCTATGCAAGATTGATGCTATACCAGTTTCATGGATCTATGCTGGATTCAACGGATAAACTACAACTTTATTTTACTCTAAATATTTTTGCCGCTATTCAAAATGTATTAGAATAAGTTTACGAGCTTACAATATTTGTTTTTGTTTATGCCGGATTTGCCATTTATTAATTAATGTATTATTGATGTATGTATTTGCACTGGATCACACCGCGTGAGCTGTCTTTATTTACTTGTTAATAAGCTATTATTTTTTATTATTAATTTGTCACACGTTGTGCCGTCATAGATGTGTTAATGTTCACGTTCAAGCGCCTTAAATCTGCTATTTACCTTCAGGTATCGTGATCTTAATCTGTTTTTAACTTATATTTTTATGTTATCAAATTTAAATTGCCATTTCATGTATAAAATATCAATAATTATTATTTGTACTAGCTCCTGAAAAATCAATTTGATTAATGTATTATGTCAATAAACTTGACTTATTATTCTTCCCCAATGATTCACCTTTTTAGATTAATTCTGCTAGCCATTAGTTTTTACCACATAATTGTAATCGTGATTAATTTTATGTCTTTAATTATTCTTCGTATTTTTAAATTTTCATTTTACTTCACCACATAGATTTTATTACTACCTTTCTTATTTTATCCAAAAATTTTATTAATAAAACAGGGTTATTTTTTATATTTTAATCACACCAAATTACTTTTCTAAATTTCAAAATTTGTGTTAAGACTCCCGATTTTCGTTAAAAACATATCTATATTTCCACATTCTACTGTACATAAATCCCGTTAAGTGACTTAACAAATCGCTTGCAGATGGAGTTTGCGTTTAGTCGTTAATTCAAAAGGGTCGAGACTTTTAATGCTCATATGATATCAGATTTCGGCGCCTGACCGGCGAGAATCCGGCCGGGAAAGTCCCGTGTTTTGCTGCGCTTACATTTGGGTGGTGCAATCTGGATCCCCGAACAATAGATTCTTTATATAGGCAGAAGTGAGATGCCCAACGATGGAAAGTTTTCCGCATGATGCAATGATTAAAATATCGCTGCATCAAGAGCGTCCCTCGAGAGAGTCCGAATTACGCTGTCAAACCGCACGGTTGTGCAAGTAACGCTAAGAACAAATAACAACCCCTTTTGTTCTTAGGGGCGTGTTGTACCCTCAGGCTTGTGTGCAATTGCAAGTGCTTTCTGTTCCTTAAAGTTTCAAGTACCGACGCGTACAGTTTCACGCTTATATTAGCGGATCTTCAACGGGAACGGTCTCAAAGCATAAATATACAGGGTGGGCCGTTTCCATTTTGTCGTCTAGCCCATTCCTGCTTCTTCAACGAAGGCTTTTGCTGCCACAATTCCCCGAACCAGTTGGTCGGCCGCCCCTATCAACCCCTGTAGTGCTTGTGGAAGGATCACAACCCCTTTTCGTTCGAAAGCATCGCCAAGAGCGTCGCAGAACCCCCAAGTCGAGATCTCCCGGCACCGCTGCATTAACAACATAGTTGCTTGGAGCCTTATCGATGAATTGATATATTGTAACAATAGTTTTATACAGTGTGTCGCGCATATTTCAGTGGCGTGCGAAGTTTCGGAACTCTCAACTTATCGCGTATGTTATTTGTGGGCCGTGTACTAGCCGCCCGAGCCGTTATCTACATTACAATATAAGCCTTCAGCATAAGCTAAACGGGAGCCTGGCTCCTGGAATTGTTGTAGGCCATTAGGCTATTAAGTAAGCTGTTTCCGGGACCTAGGTGACCATCATGTAAGCGGACATGCCTCTTTCTTGGCACTCAGCCATTATTGTTTTGTAAGATCATTTACTAACCCCAAAATTTAACACTTGCTATTTGATCAAATTGCCTCCGGGCTTGTGTATATATATTGTGGTAATAGAGTGCTCATTTTCTAAGTTACGTATTGCTTTTTTTATTCCAAATAGATGTGTATTTGTAATAACTAACGAGAATTGAGATTCTTATTGCGTTGTGTATGTATTCCTTTGTACAGGGCCCAAACAACTTGAGAAAAGACACCAGCAAGGTAGGTGTAAACGCCAGTGCCGTGGGAGCGCCTCTTGGAGTACGACACGACGTTACTGCGATTGGTTTTCGGCTTTTGGCCAGTCGTCAGTTAACGATAAAACATAACACCTTCAAAGGCCGTGGCGACCTTCAATTAACCTTTACAGCTTTGTCATCAATCACCGTTTTCGTGGTATCTCGCCCTGAATTGTACCCTAGAATGTGAACCCCCCTCCCGACCGAGTTTTCTAGCCGAAGCATTTGGGCAGGAGGGTGAACGCCGGGGCGAGTGCTTTTGCGAACAATCGTTAGGGGTCGTAATAAGCAATTAATCCTGTAACATTTGTTATTTCTCAGTAATCGAAACAAATTATTTAACGATATCAATTTTCCTCCTTATACACTCATTGTCATTGTCATTCCTTTCAAGCTCAAATTTATAAAAGATTATCTTATTTTCGAATCCATGTGTTTTTCAAATAGCCTTTTTCCACTCAATTATAAATTTTCTTTAACTTTGTAATTGCATATTAACCATTCACATTCCCACTTTATATTTGATTAGATCTAAATTATTTTCACCCATTGAAATCCCTTAATCTTTTCTAAAATTGATTCTAACACACACAGGAGTGTATATCATTACAGTATGCATCTATTATCGGTAACCCCTTTTTAGCTATCTTTGTAGAGGCTGGTGTTTTGAATGCTTTAGTATCTGCCGGTGTAGTACTCAATTTGGCTTGTGCTCCAAGCTACAAAGTTGAAGCGCCCCTTTTGTGTTTGCGTAACAACCATTGTGTCAGGTGTGTGTCTTGGTGATGTACTGACTTTGTTACTCTATCTCTTAGATTTGTGGTTTTGAGTAGAACACAGTTAATTTATTGCCCAACTGTGAATGATCTCACCGGATTTTATAGATGTCTTTTCAGCTGGCATTTTTCATTTAGTGACCAAAAGTACTTTTTGTTAAAAGATGGAGAAGCCATATTATTTGTCTGCGTGTACTAAAAATAAATATAATAATAATAATATCCATATCATGAAGTTATGTTTACCACACTTTTGTTTCTCTGCTTCGGATTTGAAAACGTTGATGTAAAATTGGCTTGATATGGATATATGATTTATGTTAAATTAATCGAAAATACATTTAAAATACGTTTCAAGCTTTATTTGCTGATGAAGCATGGAAAGTGGTGGAAAAAGTTAATGTCTACAAGAAATAGAAATGCACAACTATGTAGAATGTGCAATGCTTGAAGCTTGTTTCTATAACAGGATTGTAATGCTTGCTTATTGTATTATTATTTAAAATGCACAACTCTGAAAAAAAACTAAAGACGAACAGAAACGGCCTAGAAAAAAAATTGCACGAAGAATCTAATTTGAAATTTCCCTGGAAAAGATATATTGTACAATTTGAAAAAGAGAATGTAAATGATAATCAAATTCCAAAAATTATAAGATTTGAACAGTTATTTTTATAAAAAAATTACATTATGGTTTCTGCATGTAGCGTTATTATTTAATCAAAAACAATATTTTTTTCTTTTAGGTGTTAACATGAGGGAACCGTAAGAATTATATCTGGACTGAGTATTCCTCCGGGTCAACTCTTACGTCACAAATGAAACGTCAGAACTTAAGTCGGGACCGGATTACACAGGGATGCCAGATGTCACGATTTATCGTGAGTTCTCACGATTTCATTGCAAATCTCACGATTTCACGATAAGGACTATTTATCTCACGATTTTTGTATCAATTCTATTTAAAATAATTTTATAAAAAATTGTAACAATAAATGATTAAATAGAAAATAGTCTTAATATGATTTAATGTATGCTGTCAGTGATTTAATCATTTCCCGCATTATCATCAAATACTGCTGTCATATATGGTTAACATAAAGAAGTTGCAAGTTGCGGTTGAAAGCGGGCAACCTATGTACTCAATGGTTAATAAATCTGAAACATATATTCCATATTTTATTAATTTTAAAATAGCTTTTTTTTAATGTGCATCCATAATTTCAACTCTCATCCATTTCCGAAATCTCACGATTTTTTCCGACGAAGCTAACGAATTCAGTTTGACACGATCTGGCACCCCTGGGATTACAGTCCCTTTGTCGGTACGCTAGACACTGCTTTCAATAATTTTTCTAATATACTAAAATCTGACTGTATCTGATTGTTTATTTAATATAGGTATTAACAGCCTACTAATTTACATACATTTAAATTAAATTATAAAAACTCTGGGTTGTTTTTGCCATAAAATCACTGGTCCTGTTTACTCTTCTGAAGTTAGCATGAAAATAGAATCTAACTAAAAAGAAATTTCCCAAGAGTTTGTACTGTTACTGTTAGAAAATAACCAACTTGGACCTCATTGGAAGGGTGAGGTCAAACCATTAATTTGTAAACACAAAAAAGACAGTAAATGTGATACAAACACAATGTCTCTGCAACGTTTGGCAGAGGACTACTTTAGTAAATTGAATCCAATGGCAAAAAGACTGCACGCTGACCTAAACGAAACCAAAGCTGCCTACGATAAGTTGTGGACTACGCTCTCAGAGGATGCGAAAGACCAAATCCTGAACGAAAGCATTATCAAACCTGAAGCCTGCCTGCAGTACAGCTTAGTGAAAAGCGACTTTGCGAACAGTAACGAATATGCTTTGAAAACAATTGTGGACGACCATTACTCTTACAGAGACGAACATTCAGCCCCTTTCAACTTTCGTACACCTAGTCAAAGAGATCTGAGGTTATTTGGAAGCATTAAAGACACGACGCCCAAGGTTTCAGCACCTGCATTTGAAATGAAGGTTGGTGGAGTATATTCTTGTATTACTTTAAGTGAAACTGCCTTTGTTGCAGAAGGATGAGAGTTCCGATTCCTGTGATACCAACGCATTTTCATCTGATACTACGTCATTATCTACTCTACCTAAAACGGGTCTGGATTTACTCGATAATTGGTAGATTAGTTTCATATCATGTAACATATTTAGATGTAATGTGAACTTTTGTATGCAAGTTTTGTAATTTATTCACACTTTATATACATATATACACGTTTCTCACATTTGCTGGTTTTTTTCCGAACTAAATAGTGTAGAAACCAGTTTTACGCAAAACGAAGTTAAATGAAGGATTAAAGTTGTGGTGGTTTAAAATGTTATCATTAGTCGCATTCGAATATGTAGTTTTGCGATTAACTCTCATTCACTGGCTATATTATACAAGTTATTCAACTTCGAGGGTCGCCATTAAGAATTCGAAAACTGTAAAGAGTATTTGTATGAATATGGTTAGATTACGGCAAAATTACTCATTCTGATGCTGAATAATCTATCATCTTTTGAATTTTTTTTTATTCTTACGGCACATCTGAAAATGGTAATTGGTTTTAAGACAGATTTGTATAATCACACCTTTAAATTACTTGATACTATATACAGAATCCGGTAACGATTGGGGGGATATAATTGTAAAACAGAGCTACATAAATATTGTGTATATAAAACTTGTAGATACAAGGTGGTATAAAAAAGTAAAGTTCGGGCACTTCATTTCATGTAGGAACATGGCCTGAGTCAGGGTCGAAGAAATATCTCTTTCTGAATCCCAAATCAAAGCACACCGTTAATGGCGTACTGGGTGATGTGGTTAGCATCATGCCTTTGACAAGTGCCTTACTTTCCTTACTTCCATAACCGTGGTTTTGGTAGCCAATTTTTAAAACGTCTGAGCGGGATGCCTGCCAATTGCAAGATGTGGGGATTGAACTCCGTATTATGGTACCGCAGCCTGAGCTCCCTAACCGCCGGATCACACTGGTAGAAAGGTGGTATATACTACTGAAATAGTTTTGATTATACAGTGAAATCTCTCATAAGCGGACACCGTGGTGCTACGATTTTTGTCCGCTTAATGGAGGTGTCCTCTTAATAGAAATGCTTTAATTTTCTTTTTTGTTTGTTTAATATTTATTTGAATATAGAACGACATAAAAATACATACATTTTTAAATACATACTATTATGTAGGTACACAGTACAATACATTATGGCACTACTGTAAAAAAGTAACTTTAGTAAACACCTATCAACTGCAGCCTGTAATGAAGAAAACCTACCTGCTTTTAATCAAATGCAGCTATTGACAAGGAGCATTTTGCTATGGATAAATAAAATAATTTTCGCAAAACACTTCTGAAATTCAGATACAAAACTGAGGATTAAGGTTGGAAAACATACAGCGCATATGAAAAGAGGTAACTCTCCTAGTTTCCTAACTAGCAACTGAACACGCCCCATACCACACATATGAAAACATGTAAGTTCCCTAACATTTAAGCACATAATAATTAGTAACATGTTCGCTTAAAACAGGGAAATATTTCAAAATTTCTTGAATTTTCCTGCCCTCGTTCTGTTAACAGAGAGTCCACTAATGCAGATGCACTTACATTTAAACTACATTGATTCCTGACGGTGCCAAGAAAAATGCCCGCTTAATGGAGTGTCCGTTATGAGAGATTTCACTGTATAGGGTTTCTCAAAAAGGTGTGGCAAATTAAACTTACTTTGTTTTAAATGAAATACCCCATATTTAGGTAACTAAAAAGATTTGCATTGAAGCACTAATCAAATTGATATAAAGCGTATGGTGCTAACGTCAACGGTTTTGAATATATTAGCGATTTATGAAAAACATGATAAACTTCAAGCGACTGCTGTAACAGAAACCAATTGAATGATGGAAAATGTTATAAAAAATAATATGTTTTTCGTGACTTACATTTCGAGTGTAAAATAGTGGCTCTGGGTAATAGTAATACTATACAAGGTTCTCAAAATTTGCAAAAAACAATTTAAGCCCATTAAGATGCTTCCATTTTAAGGGATAGCAAACAAACGCCGTTAAAATTATAATTTAAATACATGAGCTCTCCAAGCAAAACATAAAATCCAATGATTGTTGATACAAGAAATAATAAACACGAAAAAACGAGAAATACAGAAATAACTTAATTCCAGGTTCAAATAAAATCAGATTTAAAAAAAAAGAAAAGTGAATAGGTACATCAAAATCCTGTACGTAATTACATTAAATGTTCAAATATTTCTCCTTCCGTACTTTGGATATTAAAATTATACAGAGAGCTCATAATCTGCAAATATTTATATTATTTCGATTTTTTTTAAATAGAACATCCCCACGTACTTTTATTAAAAAGGCGACATGTTTCAAAACCAGACTGATTTCATCTTTAGGCCAAAATGAACATTGGTAATAAAACCAAGTGTTACATTTGTAGGTTAAAAATAAAATTGAGGTTAGGTTGAAACGCTGAAGGCGAGGTAGCAATCAAATCCACAAAGAACACCACATTGAAGAAGAAACAATTATAATAGCTACAAACTCTGAAGGAGTTGGCGCTAACTCCTTCAGAGTTTGTAGCTATTTTACTTGTTTAATTTTATTTTTATACTATGATGTATTAACCAATATAACGATCTTTATAACGTATACTCCACATACTTGACAAAAAAATGTTTCTACTAGACTGTACAGTAATTTAATTGTTAAAATGTGAAAAATAGCAGTGGTGCCAACATAATGTCAGTTTGACAGTGCAGATGTCAAGTAAATGGAGTATAGTTTGCTGGTTAATTAATTAATTTTTTCTTCTTCAATGTGGTGTTCTTTGTGAATTTGATTGCTACCTCGCCTTCAGCGTTTCAACCTAATCTCAATTTGATTTTTAACCTACAAATGTAACATGTGGTTTTATTACCAATGTTCATTTTGGCCTGAAGATGAAACCAGTCTGGTTTTGAAACATGTCGCCTTTTTAATAAATGTACCTAGTGAAGACTACTGAGTTTTATTGCTTCGTATCAAGACACCTCCACTATTAGCGTGATGGATCACCTCTCTATTAACATCCTGTAAACTGGAATAAATTCCTAGCTTATAGCAGAAGAAGAAGACCTTGTATATTTCTGTATTTTTGAAAAGTACTTTTAATTATTTTTTTTAGTATTTCATTTTCTAGCCTTAAATTCAACCATTTTTCAGATTTAATTTTCTCCGGGTTTTTTCGTTTTCCAATATTTATTATTTCTGATTTCAGCTATGGTTGAATTTTAATTTTTTAAACCTGGTTTTTTGTTGTGTTCGGAGAGTTGCAAGTGTTTAAATTCGCATTATAATTGTGTTTGTTTGTTATCTCCTGAAATAAGCATTTTAAGGGGCTTAAATTGTTTTTTTATATTCACGCATATCTAAAATGCAGTTGAATCGAGGGGTATGAAGTAACATATCAAAAGAAAGCTAAATACAAAATACCTGTTTATGCAACAAGTGCTAAAAGTCGACGTTTATGCACGAGACATGAAAATAACATGTCTCGTTCATAAACGACTTTTAGCACGCGTTGCATACAATATTTTATCTACGACCTTAATTTTATCGTTATTTATCCATAAATATCGATTTAACAAATGTTTGCATCTACGCCACTTCTAATTTATGTCATAATAAATAGTAGGCCATGCGCGGGCGAATGTTTGCTAAGCTAGTGCTGCCAAAGTCAGTTACGAAATGTAATTATTAATACTCCACATCTGACTGTATTCATTACGTAATGCTTTAATTATTTCAAAAAAACTTTACCTGTAACGCAAGAAGCAACTACAATAACTTTACAACTTCACTTCCAGTTCGAAATTGTAGTTTTATAACCTCACTTCACTTTTAGCCCATGTGCTAAAAGTAAACAGCTGATTTCTTTAACCACGGTAAACTATAAAACGTCACTTTTAGTGAAACAAGTAGGCCTTTTAGCGCTAGTAGTGGTCGTAGATAAATATACTTACGTAGCGGCGCTTACAGCCCATATTGGACCCTGTCTTCACCTAGTTTTTTCCGCCACTCTTCAGCACATGTTCTTCAATTTTTAATTCGCAGGATCTTTGTTGCGCAGGATCTTGGTGTTTTGATTGATATTTTTGCCGGCCAGAACTTTGTTTACTGAATATGGCGCTCTGTTTGAGATTTGTATTCTTGCTTTGACCTCTGTTTCGTCATTGTCTCTTGTAACTGTCACCTTTAGATACTTGAAACTATTTACCACTTCCAGGTTATAATCATTTAATGTTAAATTTTGTCGTATTGGTGGTTGGAATTTGGTCACTGCCATCACTTTTGTTTTGTCTTCGTAAATTTTTAAACCTATTTCTTGTCCGTGTCTCTCTAGCTTTATAAAAACATCTTTGGCATTGAGAATAAACCTGCCTATTATGTTGATGTCATCTGGATATATAAATAATTGCTTGAATTTATTGTCCAATTGGGATCCAGGAAAAAGGCTGTCAGGTCATTTTGGCAGCTTACAGCAATTTAATTAACCATTTAAGCCTTTAGAACAGCCGGTCTGTACTTTAAACCCGTCTTTGGCTACTTCACCTTTCATCGCAGATGTTAGTAATATTGAATTCGAACACCCTGTAGTGTAGCGTAGTTGCCCTGAGTTGGTAACATTTTGGGCCACCCTTTAAACGCCGATCCTTGCACGTGGTTGTCTAGGTTTAGTTCCGCCACACTAGTTTCAGGCGAGTTAAAAATTCCGCCTGTGTGAGCAACTGCGAGGGCCTCGAGTCTTCTCTATCGCTCCAACATTATTTTGTTTTACCCTGCGAGCGTTCCGCTTTGCGATTGGCTACGGGGGTTGGCTTGATGACGCTGCAAGCAGGCAGTCTCGAGAGGGTCGTTCGTTGAGACACAAGGAGCGTGTGGTGTGTCGTGCTGTGTACCGTTGGTACGTGGGTGCCTGTGCATATCGATGGCCGAGTTCTGCTTTATTGATGTAGGGTCGTGGTTGACCCATCAATCCCGATAAAACGGGGATCAAACCTGCAGGACTTCTGGATTCCTAGGCCTCACCGTCGTTTTGTTCCATGAGAGGGGCGCATTCCAGTTGACGCCCCTTCAAGGCGGATTCCGCCAGCATTCTCACGTGCAGGCATGCCGCTAGGCAACTTCTCGCCCTTGCTCGAGGATCGTCTAGATACAGGTATCTGTGTAACCAATTTATAACGTATTAGCTGTTATTTATGTGAACTGAACGTATATTCCGTATTTGATAATTTTACTATGCTTTAATCGCTGCCATCAGAACGTATTAGCTGTCATTTATGTGGCATAAACCCATGCTAATTTATTGTGCTTGCTAAATTATTGCATTCCGGCAGCAGCCGTTGTAAAACTAATCAGCTGTCATTTATGAGAACCAAATTTACATATCGTGCTTGCTAGTTTATTGCATTTTGGGCCGCCGTCCTTGTAACTAATCAGCTGTTATGCATGTGAACTAAATTTACATACTGTGCTTGCTAAATTACTGCAGTTTGGCCGCAGCCCTTGCAACTAATCTTTGACAGTTCATTCATACGTGTTCATGTGGCCTAGCTTAGAGATTGCTTTTGGATTTACGAATGCGGTAAATTCTATAAATGTTATGCTAGAGGTTAATAGCGCTTCTCCAGCTGGGGGTTCTACATTAAGTTAGCCTTAAGCTTGCCCATCACATATATTTAAACATTAACGTCAGACCAATAGACGAATATTCTCACAAAGACCTTATCATTGTGGCGAATCTGTGCATGCTCTTTTCAGGATAAGTTTTCTGTGTAACGATTGATGTACGACGAAGCTTGAGCGTTGGAGCGACACAGGTAGGTCTGGCGACGCCTGTCGCAGTGACGACCAGGATTGTAAGGCCGAATTCCCGTTCTCCCGAAATAGTTATTCAAATATTTTTTCCCGAAATTGTAATTCGAGTTCTACAGCTTCTCGAGTACCTTCCTGACGTAGTACCTTGTGTACTTCTCGTTCCGTCGAACCGTCCAGGTCCGGTTGAAAGTGAATACCCCGAGACAGACATGGTGGCGCCCTTTTATTTCGACTCACCCTATATATGTTACGCCACGCTTGCCAGATAACGTACCGTTTGAACCACGCCCAACTCCCTGAGCGTACCAGCCGAGGGCTTTAGCCTGGTTTTGACGAATCTCAGGGCGAGGGTGCCATCTTTTCCCGGACTTAGCTAGTCGTGCGATACTCACACCGCGTGGGTGTCGTTACGTCATTTTGATACCGTAACAAGGCTCCCTGCCTTAATCAAGTTTTAGTTTCTATTGTTTCCGTGTTTTTTTTGTATCTTAACCTAGTTAGTGTTTCATATAGCGTACCTACATCTGATCATTCTAATTAAATTTCCTGGAATCCTAAATTCTGTTTGTATGTTATAAAGTCTGTTCCTGTTTAGGCTAGCGTAGGCTTGTTTTCCACGAAAATGTGGTATGTATCGATATTAATCTCCCACGTCTTCTCCAGTAGTTGTTTCAGTATGAATATCTGATCTAGAATAACTTTGCCTTTTCGAAATTCTCTTTGATTTTGACCAACTATTTTTTCATAAAAAAGGATCTAGTTTATCATGTATTAATATTAATATGTAGCCAAGATTTTATATGCTACATTGAGTAGACTGATACCTCGGTAGTTGCAACAATCTAACTTGTCACCTTGTTTGTATATGGGACACATCCTGCTGACTTTCCAATCTCGCGGCGTCCTTCTTCATTCATATCTTTTTCACCAATTCATGTAACTATTTGTTCGTGTAGCACTTTTTCTCCCTTTTGCAATAATTCAGCAGCTATTGTGTCTGGTTCAGAAGCTTTATTATTATGCATTTTTTAAATTGTTCTTATAGTCACAGTATATAATGTGTAAATATACTGTGTTATAGTCTCCTCTAGTGTGGGCTCATTTACAGCGAATTTCTCTTCTTCTTGATCTCCAGGAAATTCTTCTTCGGCATCATTTATTAGCAGTGGCGTAACTTCAAGTTTTGGGCCCGGGGGCCGTGACTTTCACCGGGCCCCTTAATTGCCAAGTGTAAGTCCTAGTCTTGCCAAAGCATTTTTGGTTATCATTTTTCAATTATTTTTTAAATTCATAAACAGAAACATCAGAGCAAAATGAACAATAGCGAGTGTTTTTCGCGAACTTATTGAAACTTTATACGGGACCGAGTTTGGACCTGCCGGGTTTTAAACTTCAAGAGGCCCGTTGGGCCCCCTGAAGTTCAGGGCCCGGGGGCCGCTGCCCACTTTGCCCCCTCGGTAGTTACGCCACTGTTTATTAGTTGTTCGTTTTGTTTATTTAAGTGGTCTGAGAAATATTCTTTCCATCTCTCTAAAATGTTCAACTCATCACATAACAGTTTTCCTTCTGTATCTTTAATTACCATCGTCCTTGCTTGATATCCCCCTCTGACTTTCTTTATAGTCTGGTAGCATTCTCCAATGCGTTTACTTTGGTGGAGATTTTTTTATTCTCTTGGTGCTTTTTCTACTTGCATATTCCTTTTGTTTCCATCCTCGCTTCTTTATAATCATTTTTCCTTTCTCTCGTTGGTCTTTCAAAAAATGTTCGTCGTTTTTCTTTTGCAATTCTAGTGCACTTTTACACCCCCCATCAAACCAGTCACTCCTTCCAGTTTTCTTTTTCATTCCTGTTACTGCTCCTGTCTTTTCTAGAATAGCTTTCGTTTTTTGTCCAGCATCCGTCTGTTGATTGTCCCATTTTCTTATTACCTGATTGGATGGAATTTTCGCGTTAGAGAATTTCTCTCTAAGCTTAGTTTTAACCAGGTAGTGATCAGAGTTGCATTCCGCGCCTCTTTAACTTCTAGCATAAAGAATACATGTAAAAAAGCTTGCATTAGTACTGGGTGTCTTAAAATGAATCACATCTAGTATGCTTTGATTCATATTCTTTTTTGGGTATTTCGCCACTCTGCAAATTAAAATTATTAAATAACGTATTAAATAACTAACGTTTCGAGGGACAATCTGCCCTCGTTGTCAACGAATAACAATTAAAAAGGAACAAGAAAACTTAGCTTTTTCACGGAGATTGAAAACCACCAACCTCCAATGAATTGCTTGACAAATACCCAAAAAAGAATATGAATTATAGATTCACGCCACAAAGAAGTTTCAGAGATTATCTTAGTATGCTTTGAATTTCCCATAATGCAATCTACAGTTTTACATGAAATTGGCAAGACTGTAAGTCTATGTCAAATTGGAGGTTATCAGGTTATGTTTTAAGTCAATTTGTGTCAAAACTGACGCAAAACCTAACCTGCTAACCTCGAATTACAGTCTTGCCAATTCTAAGCATAGCCAACTAATATTTAGGTTAGCTTACGCTAATACAGCCATTATAATCACCATAAAAACATGATTCTGTAAAGCATGCCATGACAAAATGTCATTTGGCGCCACCTCTTAGTGTTATTCTGAACTTTTAATCAGGGCCTACCGCGATATTCAAATTAAAAACAAATACTGCTGAATAGGTAGATTTGAAAACTTGTCATATTTCAATCAACTATATCCTCAAATTCATATTGCCGTAGTTTGAGTCAGTAATTTTTATATAAACAGGTTCTTTCAAAGCTATTTAAAATGGTTAGAAAGTGGTTTACCTGTGGAAATCCAAACAAACCACTTTTTGAATTTCCAAGCGATATGCAGATTCGTACCAAATGGCTCAAAGCTAATTCAGGAGTGATATTGTTAACACGTTGAAGGACACTAACGCTGAGCAGCGTCCTTAATTGTATCTACCAGTATAACTGAACGCTGCACTGCATCTAATTTTCCATATAAAATAATAGTACATAATCCAGTTGTTACTGTCACCACTGGTACGTACACAGTCATATCAGTGTCACCCAAACACGAGTTATTTGCCCCAAACAGCTCTCTTACAGTTATCTACCTCTTTGCTCCTACTTGTGCAGAACGCTGATAAGCATCGCAGTGTATCACAACACAACCCTATATGAAGTCGGCAACTGTCCTTCAACGTGTTAATTAATAATAAAACTAATTAAATTACCTTTATTTATAATATTTATTATTCATGTATTACATATATTTCTAAACTTATTGAATACTCTACTTTGTGTATTAACCATTTCGATGAGAATTCTCTAAAAGTACTTGACAAAAATACTTGTTTGATTAAAAACGCTACACCAACTGGAACTGTAGATAATACATATTTTTTATCACATTAATTAGAAGTACCATTATGTACATTTTTTAGCAAATTTTACCTAATTTTGAAATTAAATAAGAACAAGAACATTTACAAAAACCATTCAAAAGAAACCCAAGCTGAACTTATATCTCCAGCCCAAATTGCAGATCTTCAGTATATGTACAGTTACGGACACCTCAAAGTGCACGGTTTTCTGTTACTATGGTTATTTTTGCGAGTTTTCGGCTTATTAAATGGGGGTTCCTCCAGTGGCGTTGCTTGTGGTTATAAGAATAGGTATTACTTTTTTAATGTTTGTATTTTAGCAGATTCACAAGTAAACAAACTATATAATAATATGTATTTAATAAATATGTATGAGTATTCAATTGCTACTACGCTTTGCAGTTTGTTTCGCATAGAGTTGACCAATGTTTCCATATTGTATCCTTCTCTCAGTTCCTTCCAAGCATTTCTTATTCTTTCCCATAATTAATCGGTTTCGTTTGGTGCAAAATCCCTGGTATAAATTTTTGTAGTTAAATATCCCCAAACATTTTCGATGAGATTTAAGTCCGGACTTCTTGCAGGCCATGGTAATAAATTGATATTATTCTCATCAAACCATCAATGAACAACCCCTGCTGTATGCACAGGACAGTTATCCTGTGAAAATAATGTTATCAATTACGTTAACATAAACAAAATGAATTAATTAGGTAATATCTTGCTTGTTGAAAAGTAAATTGATTAGGAAAGACCTCTCTTACAGATGGCAGCATCACATTTTGAAAAATGTTGCGATAATTTTCAGCATTCAGTCGACCATTAATTCTTTAGCATGCCCCAGATCCGTAAGCAGTGATCCATCCCCATACGTTTACAGAGAATTGTCCACTACTCCTTAAGGGTTGAACATAATATTGCTCCTCAAATCTTGAATTTTGTGGTCTACACACCCTTAACCGTCAATTGGTAAATGATTGAAATACCTTTTCACCTGAGAAAACAGTCGTGTTCCAAAAGTCGTCGATCTCATTCAAATAGTCGGTTGCAAATTGTACTCTTCATTCTTTGTTCTCTGGTGTTAAAAAAACTTTTCTTGCAGAAGTCTCTGCTGCCAACGATTTTAAATTTTGAAAGTGCAGCTCCTTCTCACAAGCAAATCTGTTGCGACTCGACTCAGCGACCAGTTCTCTTTCAGTTTTGTAATAGCTCGCATTTTCTCTGCTTCTGACAAATGTCTGGGAATTTTCCGAGTTTTCAGTTCTATGACAGTTGATGACAAACGTAAACGTCAAAACTCGACGTCTATGCTTAGAATATCGTATTACAAGCTAAAAATCTGCCGTGCACTTTGAGTTGGCCGCAACGGTACCTACTATTAAAATGTTGACTTTAAAGCTAAAGCGGATTAGTGTTAATTATTCAAAGTTTATTAAAAATAAAACCACTTAGAATGATATACAGAAAAATTGGGGCAAATAATTTTTAGATTTAGATTTTTTGTGGTGGAATTCTAAAAAACTACATGGAACATCCTTTCCTAAAACCAGTACATGATCTGCAAAATGGACTACCTTTTAAGTAAGCTTGTACGGTACTTAACGAAAAAGAATTTGTACTCATCAGATTTTGAAAAAATTTATATTTTACATGCTGTTCAGATTTTTTCACCCACCGCCACTGCCTCTTTACAGTTTTTAAAAGCAGGACAAATTGAATTTCAAAATGTCAACAGCATCTACTGTGAAATGTTTAGAAAGCATATACGACTTTTTTCAGATTCATAATGTGTGTAATAGAACAATTTCTGCAAAAATTAGATAGCAGCACTGCACCGTTGGTTCATGTTTCTGACGAAAGACTATTGATTGGACGTAATACTTCAGAACTATATCGATCCTATGCAAAATTCTTCAGTATCTGTTGGTTTGCGAGGTTTATCCAATGAAAGACTCACGTCTTGAAATTGACTGCTAAAAGTACATCATTATACATCACATTTTTACTTCAAGAAGCTGGTTTTTACTATGTATTAACAGGTTCATTTAGTTCGGATGCAGTGGAGGCAATGATTGCACACATGCAATAGAAAGTTGCTTCAAATGGCGCAACAATGCTCGAATTGCTGGGCATGTTCTTCGTCTGCTATTACGCTGTGGTATTATGAAGACTGCCATCCTCAAAAATTGCACATTATAGTAACTTCACTAGTTCTGCAGCATTTCCAACTACATCAAGCATAACTGAAAACGAAGATGTCGAATTACCTGCACATTTAACAGTTAAAATTCAAGATCGTGCAGACTTAAATTATCCAAATTCCATTTTTGTAGGTTTTACAAACATTTATTTTAAAACCGTTTATAACCTAAAAAATATCTTTAGTAAAGACAACAACCAGAACCAGATTTAGGTGCTGTATTTCACCACCTGATGGCGCCAAAAACCGTACGCGTTGGCAATTGTCATAAGAACATTTTACAACAATGAAAGTGACACTTATGGAATAGCCGTGATAGCTTTGCTATATAAATTTTAGTTAGCCATGTTCTAAGTAACATTTTAGATTGCATTATGGGAAATTCAAAGCATACTAGATGTAATTCATTTTAAGACACCCGGTATATTGTTATGATATATTATGCAGTATAATAATAAGAATAATAATAAGAAAGAAATATTAAAAAACTAATAAATTTGGAAGGTTACAATAATTAGATCTTGATAGGTGTAAAATTTCGAATATGAATAATGAAAGTAATTGATACAATGAAAGGAGCCATTTGATAGTGCTATATTAATTGAATTAAATAACTTAATGGTTGTATAAAATGTTAATAAAGAACAAACCAAAGTAACATTAGACAAATGTATTTGTTAATAATAATCAGAATGAATATCCTATAATAGTATTATTTTAAAATATAGGAAGTGTGCACTAAGAATTGTATTTAATAGGGATAGAAATTTGTTTAGTTAGTTACTGAAAAACAACTCATAAAAACATACATGTAATTTTGATATAAACAATTTTATGAAATAAAAATAGAAATTATGCCTTGATTTGTGTTGGTTTTGATAATACAAATTAAAAAGGGCTATAAACAAATCTGCTTGGTGTGATAGGCGAAAACATAAAATGTAATTCATGGAGACATATAATCGGTGAAGAAATTATACAAATACAGTTAATTGGAAATAAAGAAAACAGAAGGTTACATTATTTGAAGATATTTGAATTTATTCATACATACAAGATATTATTAGAGGTTCTTACAAGTAACTGATTTGATTTGGATATTTTGTGAGTATAACAAGAGACATCGGACTATCTGCAAAAAGGGAACAAAGTTAGATTTGGAACATCATAATATTAGCAACTTACCAGGAGTTAGTTCGTGTGGCAGTGACATTCAGGAGGAACAAGGACTGGATTTTGGGAGCAGAGGAGTTGATTTGAAGGGACGAATGCAGTTGAAAGGATTCACAGACCATCATAGGTGTTGCTGTTTGTGAAGTGGGCAGTAGGTGTTGCGGTCTATGGACGTCAGGATCCGGTATTGGTTGGATGTTGCTGCAGTGAAAGCAAGAGCAGTTATTAAGGTTTGTGTAGTTAACTTGAGAAAGCATTTTGAATAACTGTCAATAAAATAAAGTGATAATATAAAGTTGATATAGTACTTACATAGGTGAATTGAATAAGAAATGTGTTTATGTAAGATACAATTGTCAATTACCTGGTTTAATGAATTGTAAAAGTCAAGTTTGACGTTATATGTTATTGATAGTCAAATAATTTTAAAAATACAATTTTAAAACTTCAATTAATAGGAACTAGATTTTATTTATTTATTTATTTCGCACTCAGCCAACAGCCGTTAGGCCAATTATAGGCGTCGCTGTGCATTTATGGGGACTTCCAACCCCACTAACGACAGTCATGATGTTGTTATGACCGCCGGGACTAATTATTTCCGTAACAGCCGTATCACGAGGCGCCGAGAGATACAGCCGTGGAACTCCCATCCAAGTTCTGACCAGAGAGAGCGTTGCTTAACTCTGCTGATCGAACGTGGACGCTTGTTTAAGCTACACCACCCGGGACCTTTGGCGAACCCACCCTGAAAATAAGAGCTCTCGATTTAAAAGCAATTATTGTTTCACATTTAAAACATTGCATTAAGTAATGCATAGTTCAACTGGTGAGCTACAGCAAAATTTTTGGCTAGTATAACGTTGATCTTATATAGCCATTACAATATGTACATGTACTTATTCTTTTCCTGTGCCAAAATTTACCAATCTTTACCAGTTGCCATTGCATTCGTTATGTGGGCTGTATTTCCTTATAGTTGATCTATACATTTTCATATGGCCCACCTTGCCATTCAGATCTCCAATAACCATCAGTTTAGGAACTTTGTCTACCTGTTGTCCCATAAGATCATAGAATTTTTTTTCTCTTCCTCGCCCTTTTCTTCTGTAGGGGAATGGGTGTTCACTATTGGTAAGTTCAACGTTTTCATCTTGATCCTGATGCAACACAGTTTTTCATTTACCTGTTGGAAAATTTATCACCTCTACACTTATTTTTTTTTGTATGAAAGCAGTTCCTAATTCATGTCGTCCCTTCGTATTGTCGCTTTTAAAAGTTTAAAGTTGTTCCAATCCTCTATTCCGCTTCCAGGCCAATTTGTTTCTTGAATTGACATTATATTGATTTTATACTTAATCATTTCATTTGTTATTGTTTGTAGAACTCCCACCAGATAGGCACTACGTATATTCCATGTTCTTATGTATATGTCTGTTTCCTTCCATCGTAGCCGTTGTCTTTAAGTTTTCGTAACAGGGGTTCTTTTATGGAGGTAGGGTTGTCATCCCTATCATCTAACCCCCTTCCTATACATAATATTTTGGAAATTGTATATCAAAATAATTAGTGTCTTAATGTAAATCTTTCAAGCTATCTAAATATAGAGCATTCTATTTTTAAAAATCTGATGTGATACAAGCACACAACTTCCTTTTACAGTGATCTTATAATTAGCCAAAAATTTGATTTTAAATTTTTAAGCATTTGTCAAAAATTTTCAAAAATTACAAATTTTACAAAAACGGTACAAAATAGAGTGTTAGTTCAAGAGACAAATTTTCTCTATAATTTTAAGCTGAATTCAAAAATGTAATAATATATCGGGTGTTCTATTTAAAATAGGAGTTAATAAAAAAATAAAAAAGAAACAAAAGAAATCCATTTTAGAAGTATGCAACTGGAAAATCACCTATATCACATCAATACACATTAAAAATGCAATAAAAATGTAAAGTTTAAAAAAATTGTTCAAGCCGTTTTTGAAAAAATCGAAAAAACTAAAAAAACACAAGAGTAAACACCTACTTCCGGTTATGCGATTTTCTTCAAAAGCTTGCTGTCGCATCTACATAGTACACAAAACTTATATATGCAGTTTCAATGCCGTACCTCTTTCCGTTTTTGAGATATTCTGTTCACAAACAGACACACAGACACACCAATGAAAAAATAGTAGTTTGTACAACGAGAGTGGATATGATGTCCATATTGCACGAGGATAAAGTTTGAGCACGACGCCGTAGGCGGAGTGCTCAATTATCCGAGGGCGATATGGACATTCCACTCGAGTTGTACAGTGTATTTTTTCTACGACCTATCAATGGAAAAGAATGGAAAATTAAAAGAAAATTTATTCAACGCTAATTAATAAGATATCTTACAACAAAATCACGTTTGCCACAAACAGGGCACAGCAGGGCGTGCCCATTGCAAAACAAACAATTAATGAAAGTTGCCTAGGTAATCACGACTAACATGGTTTGTGATTGGTGTATTTCATATCCACCCTTGTGTGGATATGAAATCATATACGTTCAGTTAACTACAATTGCCTACATATCCATTCTGTAGATTGTGAAGAAAACAGAATATATACATGCGGGAGTAGAAAAAATGTTTTTTGGGATCAGGGGCTCTAAAACGTGAAGATCTGTTGAAAACTCAATTTCGAATTTTTGGGATGAATCCAGTACTTCCTGTATTGTAAGAGGAAGTTTAATTCATTACACTTTTTAAGCCACCCTGTATAATAAAAACTATTTGAGTAATGTACATCACCTTCGTACCTACAACTTATATATTCACGATATTTATGTAACTCTCATAGTTTTAAATATATCTTCCAACCAGGCCCGGATTAAGGGGAGGGCCCAAGGGGCCCGGGCCCTGGGCCTCCCACCAAGAGTGGGCCTCCCACCAATATAAGGGTAAATATCACAAAACAGGAAAAATACATGTCTCTTTGCTGTGAACTGTTTATAATGATATGGAACATTTAACAAAAATTTCCATACATTCTCTCTTACTTCGCTAGCTTGATATGAAATGTAATAATAAAACTGTATATTTTAAATTAGTTAAAATTATTTAAAATCATAAAAAGTTATTGTACTGGTAAACTGGCCTGTTCTTCCAACAGCATAGTAATGCACATTAAATTTAGTTACAGTAGCTGATAATTTACTAATTTACATCAGTTATAATTATTCACAATTAAATGTTTAGTATGTTTTTACTTGAATAACACAAATTGCATTATGTTAAAAGTCAGATATACTGCGTGAATTGGACTTTAGTGACATCATTAGCAATTTTGTAGCACGAAAATCAAGGAAAGTGCCTGTACTGTAATGGTCATAACGTTATTCATTCGCTGATTTGTAATATATTTATGTCTTATTTGTGTTATGTTATACTATACTTTTTAATGAAAACATTGAATAATTTTAACTGAATTTCTCTGCGTAAATAAATTTTGTAAATAAACTTGTGTTCGTTTCATTTCGTGTTTTTTCATTACATATTGCAACACCGTGAAACAATGGGCCTCCCACCAAAATGGGCCCCGGGCCACCCATATCTTAAATCCGGCACTGCTTCCAACCCCTATTGTTGCCGGACCCTGTATTATACTCGTATTTTCATAGCATATGCAGTGTGTCCCAGATCGAGTGGAATTGCATGGGGACCTTTCTTATCATTGAAGATGGAGTTTTGGTTAAATGGGCAATGTTTTGCAGTTTCATATCCTGATTTAAAATCTGTTTGAACTGTCAACTATGTTTAGCTGAGAATGGCCAGAATTTTGATTATTTAATGTGATTATCAGGATTATGTTTTGTTTTTAAATAAATGTTGTTTGTTTTTGTTTGGATCCATGTAAGCCTACTCGATTAAAATGCAAAAACAATTAATTTTACTGGAATTTTGTATTCAATCATATGTTATTTTACATCGTTGAAAAGAGAATAAAAAACTATATTCAGTAACCTAAAAATCCAATATGGCGCCTATTTAACTTAAGGAAGTTGATACAAATACCTCAAAAGCAGCCATCTTGAATTTTTGTTCGACACCAATTTGAAATTGGTTTCGTCGAAAACAGCGACTTTTATATAAAACTTTTTTTCAGTATCTCTTATAGGTACTTACAATAGTATATTGTATGTTAAGAGCTGAAAGTGCATTCTTTCCGCTTGCGCATGAATATTGCTGGTTGAGACGAAGTCGAAACCAGCAATCATGCAAAAGCGGCAAGCGCACTTTTAGCTCGAAACATACATACTATTTTTTCGACGACTGAGCATATTATTAAAGGAAAATATCAAATTTCGTTTTATCGCAAAAATTAAAAGACAATCAAGTTACCATTACTCGCACAGTCTATATGACGTGTGACGCGATTATTTCCACAAATGACGGGCGTTGTCAAGGAAACATTCGGACGTGGCTACTTATTTTGTTAACGCGGAAACCCAAAACGCTCGGCGAGCGGCAAAAAGATGAAAACGCACGCTCAGCGGCAAATGTCAACTTTCTGTTGTCAAATGACAGTGAGAAAAATCTACTTTCGATGTCAGTCGTCGAAAAATCTACTTTCGATGTCAGTCGTCGAAAAAGATATTTGACATACAAGAAAATGACAGTTTTTAGTTTTTTTTAATAACTTTTGACTGGTTCGACATTTTGAATTTTTTGAAGCAGAATTTAAATCATCATATGAAACTGCAAAACATTGCCCATTTAACCAAATCTTTATCTTCAATGATAAGAAAGTTACCCATGCAATCCCACTCGACCTGGGACGCACTGTATAGATACATCGATCTGGTGCTACCAATCTAGATTGAATTTCCTCCCCTATTTCTAGTTCCTTGCAAACAGAGTCAACGATATATAGATCTGTCCGCCTCTTCAAATTTTACTTTCGTTTGTCGTCACTGTCGTGTATACTGTATATATTTTTTGAAAAGCTCCGGTCTGTCCACGCCATGTATTTTGTTTATGATTGTCGAGCATTGCCAGCTGAACTGAAAGGCTATAAACGCTGTGAAGATTCATGCCGAGGCAGTGCAGCCAAGTTGTTCAGGTCTTGCACTTTCCGCCTGACAACAAGGAAGCCCGCAGGGTATCACTGGCAACGATCAGTGATATGCGATCCTAGCGATTGCATCCTTATCATGGTGGCCCCGTTGAGTCTGAACCCCGCGGATCTAGACTGGGAAGTCGATAAACATCCCCCAAGCCCAGCTGTCGCGTCGTGGCTAAGGGTCTGCACTTGGGATAACAATGCCGGCAAAGACGAACCTCTGGTCACGTCATTGCAGTTATACCACATGTGGATATCTCTGTTGTAGGCATGTATTACGGGGGATATCTGTGCTGGCGGTCTTGACTGCCCGGACCAAGAAGAGAAAACCTCAATAAAAATCCTAAATCTCACGGTGGGGGACCAGGCTCAAGAGATAGGTACACTTCTGTGCAATAAAATTAAGCACACGTCTTATGACTACTTTTTACAATATTCTAGTTGGTATAAATCGGGTCTATTTTAAATGCCTAGGAGCAGTTTCAATAAATGATAGAACACCATAACTTGAAAATAACACCTTTATTAGAAGACCAAAGCTAAGAACTTTCGATAAAAAATGCTATTAATAAATGCAACAAAGCCGTGTGTGCTTAATTTTATTGCACAGAAGTGTACATGGCTGTCTAGAAGATCAGCCTTTCTGGTTCCAAAATCCACTTTTCGAATGTGTTATGCGACCCGTGCAAAGCAGAGCACCAGCAGGTGTAGGCGCAGGGGCTTATAATATGCGTCATGAACGGAACCTTCTGGATACCAGGCGCCCTCCAAAAGTATTTAGCCAAACCTCTTACAGTTGCATTAAATACTCACTTATATGGATTTAACAACTGCTTTTTCACAGGGTGAAGGCGACACACTGATGGAGTCATCACCGCTCCATTTCACTGATGCTCAGACGGTGACCGAGACAAAAATGGAACAGTGTGCCTCTACTGCAGAGCTGACAGTCCAGACTTCCAGTCAAGGACAGTCCTCCGAACAGGAAAAGGCCGCAACCGGAGCGGACATAGCCAACCAACTAGCCAAAGTGTCCCTCAAAAAGGTCCAACTTACAGCCAAGGAACGCAGGGAACGCGCCAAGCGCACCTGCGAAGCCAAAGGCATTAAGTACGACCCAAACTTCAAAAGAAATCAGAAGACGGAGAAGAAGAGGGCAGCAGACCCAGCTTCGAAATCTGAGAAAACTGCAACCAACCAGGGACAAAAGAGGCAATGCTCTGACGAAGCCACTCCCTCCCCGGCAAACACCAAAAAGGGGCCCAGGCAGAAAGTAGACAAGCCGACCTCACCAAAGGCAGGCACCAGCAAGCTTGATTTTGCTGAGACAGCCACTACGGTGAAGATGGCCATCTACCCTGCTGCATACCCAGACGTCAAACTGACAAAGGAACAAGGTGACCTAGTCAGAGACAGTCTGATAAATCTCATCTTCCAGATGGAAGAAAAAGAAAACATACCTCTCTTTACCAGCCATTATCTCGAAGCTGGTACATGCGTGGTTGCGTGCAGGGACGAACTCACAAAACACTGGTTAAGTGAGCAAGTACCTAACCTGCACCCGTGGACCAATGCCAAGCTGAAGGTAAAAGAGCGGGCAAAGTTATTAATTCTGTCCGGGTAGTTTTCAACTTCCCCAAGTGGTACGACAAACAGAAACCCGAGGTTATTCTCCGTTTGATCGGAAAATAGAACAAACGGAAGGCAGACCTCCAGATCGATACCTGGAGAATACTCCGTTTCTCCACTAGAAGACGGCGGTAGAACGTTCACAGCAATGATAGATGACAGGGCAAAACAAGCACTAACATCAATCAACTGTGTAGCGCACCTAGGCCTCAACAAGGTCACTTTCCTCATCCGCTCCAAGGATAGGAAAGAAGTGCCTGAAACTAGTGCAAATTAACCTCCACCACTGCAAACCAGCCACTGCAAATCTAAGCAGAAAGCTGCTAGCAGATGACATCGATTTAGCACTCGTCCAAGAACCATGGATAGTTAAGGGACAAGTCCGTGGATTAGAGAGTGCTAAAGGTAAGCTTATTTATAATCATGCAAATCCTAGAACATGCATACTTATAAGAAATAATCTAGACTGTTTGCCACTAATGGAATTGTGTTCTAGAGACATAACCACAATAAAAATAAAATGGAATAACGATGAAGGTTGTGACCAAGCCATTATAAGCTCCGTCTACCTTCCATCCGATTCCAGGGACCCACCACCTAGTGAAGAACTAGAGAACCTAGTTTCATCTGCCTCCTAAGACGATCTAGACCTCATCCTAGGCTGCGACGCAAATTCTTACCACACCATTTGAGGCAGTACCAACTGCAACACAAGAGGTGAGTCACTTTTAAAATTTACCTTAACTAACAATCTAGTAGTAGTCAATAAAGGTAACACTCCAACCTTTTATAACTCGAATAGACATGAAGTTATAGATATTACCATCGACATATAGAAATGGACCGCTAGTCAGAACTGCGCGAGCCAAACGGGATAGAAAGAGAACGCATATGACTTGAGAACGTTCTGTACTTGTTGGCGCTCAGTAGCGTACGGCGCGACGGCCCTGTCGCTGTGACGTCATTTTCTGTCGGCCAATAGGAGGCCGGCAGGAAAAGGAAAGATAGTTCTTAAAGTGTTCTCTTTCTAACGCAAAGAGTTGCGCAGTCGTCCATTGGCGGTCCATTTCTATTCGATGGATATTACCATAACCACTATGAGAATTAGTCAATCAGTGAATATGGCAAGTTTCAGACGACCCATCACTCTCTGACCACAATTATATAACCTTTGAACTGTCTCAATGGGAAGTAAGCCAAAGAAATTACTACAACCCTAGAAAGACAGACTGGGACCTATATAAACAAAAACTACAAGACAAGATAGAACATCTAAAGTTCAGATCTCCCAATAAAGTAGTTTTAGACTCAAACGCTGACCGGTTAAAAGAGGCCATGATTGACTCCTTTTAGAGTAGCTGTCCTCTAATAGACCCAAGTCAGCAAAGAGCAAAAAAAACACTCAAATTGGTGGAATAAAGACCTAGAAAGTACCAGACAAGAAGTCAGACGTCTGTTTAACAGGTCTAAAGCCACAAATAACTGGGAGAACTATCACAAAGCTTTCACAGACTACGGCAAAAAGATCAAGGCAGCTAAGATAGCAGCCCGTAAAAAATTTTGCCAGGAGGTGGCGACCACGCGATCCACAGCTAGACTCCACAAAATCATCTCAAAGCAAGCCATGAACACAGTAGGAACTCTTAAAAAGGAAAGCGGAGAATACACTACAACGGAAGAGGAGACATTATCTCTTTTGATAAAAACTCACCTACCCGGAGCAGTGGAACAACCTACTCTGGCTGAACCCAATCATACCCCTAGGAGGAAAGACTGGAAAACAGCCAAGAGAATAGTCAGCAAAGAAAGGATTAGATGGGCAACTAACCTCTTCAGTCCTTTCAAATCTGCTGGAAACGACGGCATACAACCCGTAATGCTGCAGAAAGAGATAGATATACTGGTGAACCCACTCAAAGACATGTTCCGAGCAAGTCTTGTCTTGGGCTACATCCCCCCCCCCCATACAAGCCTGGAGAGTGACTAAAGTAGTATTTATCCCTAAGCCTGGTAAGAGCAGCTACGCAGAAGCCAAATCTTACAGACCTATCAGCCTAACGTCATTCCTCCTTAAAACGTTGGAAAGATTGGTAGACAGATACTGGAGGAAGGAAGCCCTAACTTCACTCCCGATTCACAAATATCAACATGCTTACCAAACACGGAAGTCATGTGAAACCGCACTACACCAACTAGTGGAGAAAATTGAAAGAACCTTGGAGTACAAGGAGTACGCAGTCGGAGCATTTGTAGACATAGAAGGTGCCTTACCCCCTTCGACAACACCTCCTACCACTCTATTGAAAGGGCAATGACAAACCATCAGATCGATAACACCACGATAAAAGGGACTATGGCAATACTCTATACTAGAGTTGTAAAAGTCAAGTTATTTGACAAGGAAAAAAACCTGCAGGCGACAAGTGGATGTCCACAGGGAAGAGTTCTTTCTCCATTCCTGTGGTGCCTCACAGTTGATGAACTGCTGATCCAACTCAATAACAAAACTCAAGGACACGCTGATGACATTGTCATACTGATTCAAGGTAAATACCAAAGAAGCGTAGACAATGTAATGAAATCAGCACTAAAGAAAACCGAATAGTGGTGTCTAGAAAATAATCTTAGAATTAATTCTAGCAAAGCCACTCTCGCCGCTTTCACTCGTAGAAAGAACATCACAAACAGAATCAACATAAAACTGTTTGAGACAAATGTCAACTGGGAGAACGAGGTTAAGTACTTTAACTTTAACCATGACTCCAAACTAACTTGGAACTCCCACTTAGACAAAACAATCACCAGGTGCATACAAACAAAAGAGCTATCGGTAGTACGTGGTGGCTCAAACCGGAACTGACCCTCTAGCTGTACAAAACCATGGTTTGACCAATAATTTCATATGGAATAATTGCCTGGTGGCCCAAAATAAAACAAGCAACTGCGATCCACAAAATCAGCAGAATACAATATTTAGCTAATCGGTGCATCACTGGAGCCTTTAAAGGCACCTCAGGACAAGCACTGAATGCTATCTTAAATCTGCCACCTCTGCACATCTTTTTGGAAGGTGAAGCCAGAATGGCAGCTTACAGATTACAAAGTACTGGTCACTGGATGACCACAGCTAATAATCTAGGACATGGCAAGATCATGTCACACATCAACAATCCAATATTGGAAATGAGTTCTGATCTTATAATCAAGAACTTTACTGTACACACAAGTTGGAATCCGGATCAACTACCAGCAAATAAGAACATCATTTTTTACACTGATGGATCTAAGTTTGAAGGGGGTACAGGCTCCGGAGTGTACAGTACCAATCCTAGAACCAACGAAAAAGTCAGTCTAGGAAAGTTTTGTAACATCTTTCAGGCTGAAGTACAAGCTATTAACGTATGCGCAAACATCAGCATAGAAAAGAAGCTGTTCAATCGAGACATACACATTCTCTCAGACAGTCACGCAGCACTGAAAGCGCTAAACGCTTTCAGTACTTCATCGAGACTGGTCAAGGAATGCAAATCCAAACTTCAAACCTTGAGCCAGGGAAATACAGTAAAATTATGCTGGATTCCAGGTTACCAATGTATTGAAGGAAACGAAAAGGCAGACAAGCTCGCAAAAGAAGCAGCCCGTAATGCTATGATCGGTCCAGAACCTGGTCTAAACATTCAGAAAAACCAAGTCCGCTCAGCCATTAATGAATGGATCAATACCTCACACCAACTAAGGTGGAGAAACTACAATCAAGCAACACACTGCAAAAGATTGCTAAAAACTCCGAATCCACAACCCACCAAAACCCTGTTGAGACTGAACAGAACTCGAATCAAGCAAGTAGTCAGTCTACTAACAGGCACTGGAGCATTCAGAGAATTTATGCACAGGATTAATATCTATAGAGATGAACCTGTTTGCAGACTTTGCCAAAAGGATGATGAAACAGCCTATCATATCCTCTTTGAATGCCCAGCATTAGAGCGTAAAAGACACCAACTTGATTGGAACCTTAACTCTATTGACAACCACAAGCTAGTAGAGGACATTGCAAGTCTAGTAAAAGATAGGAATGTCGGCCTGCTAACTTGAAAACTCCCAACAGTACAAAACGCCCAAAGGGCTGACTTGATCATGCCAGCAAAAGACAGTCGTGGAACATAAATCGAATCTAATTTAATCTAATGTACATCACCTTCGTACCTACAACTTAATATATTCACGATATTTATGTAACTCTCATAGTTTTAAATATATCTTCCACCCCCTATTGTTGCCGGACCCTGTATTATATTTCCATAGCATATATAGATACATCGCCTCTTCAAATTTATAAGTTTTACTTTCGTTTATCGTCACTGTCGTGTATACTGTATATATTTCTTGAAAAGCTTCGGTCTGTCCACGCCATGTATTTTGTTTATGATTTATTTATCTTCAATGTCATTCTTTCAGCTAATTTTATTAGTCTTTCTTAGTTCCACTAAACTTGTTATGCTTGCTATGTCATCAGCAAAAACATGGCATTGATGTCCTTTGTAATATATTAAATTTCCCCTATTAATATTCGTTTGTCTTATGACCTTTTCTAAGACTACTTATATTAAACAGAATTGATGACATTGAAGCAACTTATCTCAGTTCCGTCTTAACTTCAAATTTGCTTGATACGCTTATCTTCACTTTTATATGATTTTCTGTTTACTGTAATTTTTACCATGGTTATTTTACATCTTATTCCTATGTTTCTTCAGTCTTTATGTAGCTCCTTTCTGTTCAGCAGGGCCGTAGCCAGGCAGGGCAAGGCCCTTGCTGTAAGAACTTCCGCCCTTCCTGAAGCAATTAACATGGTTTCCCTTCCTACTCATTATAATTAACTTTTCACTTAGGTGTTAAATGCCTATCTATTTTCATTATTATACAAATAGAACTCTTACAAATAATTATCTTAAGAGAATTCAACGGCAGGTTCTAGAGTATTACTGGGGACAGTGCTATTGGTCTACAATTGTTGCGATCTTTAGGGTCAACTTTTCTATGTATTGGAAGTATTGCATTTATTTCTCCTTTTTTCGGTATCTTATTTATTTACCATTGTTCATTGCATAATTTTTTTCTATAAATATTGTGTAACCATACGAACTCTGAAGAGTTTTTACTTACTATATAATTAAACATTATAAACTATTGAGTTCTTCTAAAGGGAGATCAATGTCACGATCATTTGTATTTTTATCGTTGCTTAATTTTAAGTGTAAATCTTTTCCTTATATTCTTTCAAATCATGGATATTATAGATTTTAGATATTATTTTATTCATTTTTTTAAATATCCAGCTTTCAATTAAAAATGATAAGAGTACTGTTAGAATTTCTACATTCGTTTCATAATTAACATTTTTTACTTTTTCGAATATCTGAAAAACTGGTTCTACATCAATCCCAAATATTTGCCATAGTCTTTGTAAAGTTAATAAAACTTGAAAAAATTCGATGTCACATAACCTTTTAATTATTTTGTTATATTTGCTCAACACATGCAACAACTGTTTGTAGAATAAAAAAATGAAGAGTTTTGCATCATTTAATTTACTGACGACATTAATTTTAGTTAAATATCATACCATATAATAACTGAACTAGAAAATGTAAAGGACGTAATATTTAAAATAAGGTTACTATAGATTGCTCTCTTGATTCTATGTGATTAGTTGTGTCTTCAGTTAATTCCAAGAGGTCTTGATAAATTTCATATGTAAATATTAAGAGGCCTTATCGCTTCTATATAGCTTTGCTGTCTTAGATTTTACTACTATTGTAAAGTTGTACAGTTTACAGTAAGCACCTACTACCATAGAGTAAAAGTAGTAAAGAGGTTTAACTTTATGGAGTAAACTATAGATACCGTTAAATAGGTTGCCTATATACCGGGTGACCGGTTTTAAAACCGAACATAGAAAAATCATGGTACTTTACTCGTATATCACAAAGTTACTAGAAACACTTAATTTAATTTAACAAACAAGGTTGCCTAGATCAGAACTTTAAATTACAGGGGAAGGTAAAAGTCCTTAGAGCTTAATTACGTTAGACATATGGACATATCACTTGTTTATTAAAAATAAAATTTTTGATTTTTTTGCTGTCGGCCCATTTCAGAATAAAATGAGGGAGAAAGCATTTTTTTTAAATTTTACCCCTAAGGGGACGAAAATGGGTAAACTGTGTTTTCATGAATTTCTCAATATCTCTTAACCCGATAAGATCGATTTGGTGTTTGTTTGCAAAGGTTTTCAATACAAATGTCTAAAAACGTATTTCAGGATTTTCCCTGATCAACCCCTAAAGGTGCAAACCTGGATTAGCGGAGAATTATAGAACCCTTAATATCTTCTGTGTTTGTTGAGTTAGAACATTCTTTGTTGACATGCAGAGGTCTTTTTAAAATATTTAGAAAGAGATTGAAGGTTTTTTTGAATTTTCACCCTTAAACGGGCAAAGAAAGAGAACTCTGAAAAAGAGTTTGAATTCTTTGCTGTGGGTCCATTTCGGAATAAAATGAGGTAGAAAGGATTTTCCGAAATTTCACACCTAATGGGGTGGAAAGGGGTAAACGGTGTTTTCCTGAATTCATCAATATCTCTTAAACCAGATAAGATATAGATTTAGTGTTTGCTTGCAAAGGTTGTTCAATCAATGTCTAAAAACGTATTTCAGAATTTTGCCCTTATCAATCCCTAAAGGTAAGAATATGCATTCGAGGTGAATTAGAGAACGTATTGTATCTCCGCTGGTTATAATCAGACCAACATTTTTTTGTCATATATATCTTTTTAAAATCATTAAAAAGTGATTTAAATGTTTTTCTTTTAATTTCAGTGCTAAGGCGGTAAAAAGGGAGCAAAAGTAAAATGGATAAGTGGTTAAAGTTATCGATATTTTCGCTGTGAGTTCAGTTTAGAATAAACCGAGAGGATTTCCGAAATTCCACCCCCAGGTGGTGGAAACGAGTATCTTGCTATAAGTTATGAATACAACAGTTAATTTGTACATATATTTTTTAAATGTATTCTCATTATACTACAACCATAGTTTTATCAATCTATTAAGGGGAACGAAAATTACATACACATTTCCAGGGGGTAGGTGAAGCATAAAAGAGTGATGGAGAATTTTTTTCGAAAGAATATTATTTCTCTTTTATCTACAATATTGTATTGCAAAATTGGTTGGTTTAGAAGATTTAGAAGAAAAAACGTTTGCGGTCCGTATGAAGAACGGGTATCTCGGTAGTACAACTACAAGAATACAAATATAAAGTTATTACGATCTCTAAACCAAGAAACTAATATAAACACAACAATATCTATTAAACTCCAGGAGACCAATCTATTAATTAGTATAACTTTACTTAAACAAATTAAAAGAAGGAGGAGCAGCTATATTAGAAAAATAAACTAAAAAACACCATAAAGATATACTGGGAATAAGGTTAATTAAAGCCTTATTTAAAAATAACCGTGGACTTCCCAATCGTTAATAAATAACATTAGCTAAACAAAAAAAAAACCTTTCAATAAAGACCATGTGCAATTACTGTAACAAAAGCGCCGCAATAACCTCAAACATTTATAGTTATAATACCGCCAAGAACTAATTCTAGCGTTAACATAATTCCAGCTAAAATTATTAAATGTGAAAATGGAGCCGTTGGAAGCCACAAACCTACAAGAAATATACGAACTTTTACCAAAAAGACAAAATTTGTACATAAATATAAACACGAAATCAATACAATTATTCAAGAGGAAAAAATCAAAAGAATTTAATATAAATATAAAAAACAGCAACCATTATTGGTAAAGAAGCAAATAAAGTATAAAAAACGTATACAGCTTCACCTTAAAATTTAAATTAATGTAGGAATTAAATTAAACTAAAAAAGATAACAAATAAAGATATTTATAGACCTTAGGGTTATAAATAAAGAAAACGTCAATATCGATAAAACAAACAAAAAAAACAATTATCGCTATTTAATTGCTCTCTGTCCATAATACTTAATTAATGCACACATTCAAATTCTAAGTAACATTATAAAATAAGACAACAAATAACAGCCCAGATAATAGCGCATGTCATTAAAAACATAAGAAAAACCCAAAGTAATTAAAAATAAAACAAATAATAAAAAATAAAAAATTGAGGTACTCAACTATAACTACTAATAGAATCTGTAAAGGGTTTTACACGAAACTACCCTCGCCAGTGGAATTTTTTAAACTAAACATTTTGTAAATATCACTGGAACAAAAGAGTTTATTTTATTACAATGTTTACCCTGTATATGCTTGGTCCAAAATATGCCTCGTCAAGAACAAGAACCTGAGCTATGTGCAAAATATTACTTTTATTTAACTAATAGTCTTTGGGTTAAAGTAAAAAATAGGCACAATTTTATTTTATTAAGGTTTTCGCCCTTATACAGGGTGATTTATAACGGGCGGACCAAATTTCAACACTTTGTTGGGGAGGTCATTTTGAGTAAAAAATGAACATAGGTCGTATTCCATTTAGTTAGCTAACTACAAGAGATCAAAGTGGGTGGGTAAAGATAAAACTGCTCAAAGTAACCAATGTTTCAAGCGTCATATCTACTACGTATGTGGGCCAATCATATCAACCTTTTTTTGTGTGATAGCCTGTAGCATTATCTGTCAAACGATATGGATTTCATGGCAATTTATTGTTAGGAAGGTCATTAAAACTTATTTTAAAAACACCTTGCAATTAATCTCCAGAGTTTTTCTTTGGCGTAAACAGAATTTGAAATTTATGTTTCGTTTTTGAGAAAAACACCTTAAAATGAAAAGGTTAGTTGTAGAGTTGGCCACTTCGTGTCGCAAGGCGTTTTTCTCAAAAACGAAACATAAATTTCAAATTCTATTTACGCAAAAAAAAACTTTGGAGATAAATTGCAAGGTGTTCTTAAAATAATTTTTAATGACCTTCCTATCAATAAATTGCCATGAAATCCATATCGTTTGACAGATGATGCTACAGGCTATAGCACAAAAACAAGTTTGATATGATTGGCCCACATACGTAGTAGATATGACGCTTGAAACATTGGCTACTTTGAGCAGTTTTATCTTTACCCGCCCACTTTGATCTATTGTAGTTAGCTAACTAAATGGAATACGACCTATGTTCATTTTTTACTCAAAATGATCTCCCCAACAAATTGTTGAAATTTGATACGCCCGTTATAAATCACCCTGTATAAGGGCCAAAACCTTAATAAAATAAAATTGTACCTATTTTTTACTTGAACCCAAAAGCTATTAGTTAAATAAAAGTAATATTTTGCACATAGCTCAGGTTCTTGTCATTGACGAGGCATATTTTGGACCAAGCATATACAGGGTAAACATCGTAATAAAATAAACTCTTTTTTTCCTGTGATATTTTCAATCACCCTGTATATTTGACAAAAGTTTTCTCGGTTTTATGGCAGGTAGACATATAAAACGCTTGCAAAAAATCGTCTTCCTCTAAAAATGGTTTTTGAATTATACTGGCAACAGGAAAACAAACGGATTTAAGAAAACCTGTTTTTCGTCATCTAGGAACCCTGAAAAGTAGATTTGAAGAAATCTTAGAAGGTGATTTTTTCGTGATTTCAATACTTCCTTCGTTTCTTACACGAGGGAAGTAAAAACATAATGGAATCATAAAAATATATAAAAAGACAAATTTTGACATAAAATATTAAAAAATGAAAATAATCACTCCCATAAGATAAGATCAAATTATAGAAACCAAAATAGATAATCCTAAAGCACCTTCACATACTCTTGTAGTAAAAAATCATTCTAAAATATTACTCATGCTCATAAAATATCATACAAATATAAAGACCAAAATATAATAATAAAATAATGTTTCCGCGATGATCCTTGAATTTATGCAAGCCTTCGATTATAAACGGAAGATAAATTGTATAATATTGTAGAACCAGGTTGTTTTTGTGACAGGAGATGAAGCTTCTTTGTTGCAATAAGATGTGACTAGAGTGGCCAAACCTAACCACTCTTTTAAAGACAATTTTAGCCTGTGTCTTCCTCACAACTGAATACACCTCAGCATTTAGAAGTACATTGATTTATTTAACAGATACAAGTCCTTATATACAATTGAATGTATGTCGTGTTGCTGTTTTTGAACTCATAACCTATTATTGACATAGGTCCAAAACCACGACGTTTGCATAATAATACAAATCTGACCCAGCAACGACATTATAACGCAGCGGTCTGCATAATGCTTCCTTATAGTATATTGCAACGTGACCCACTATATTGACGCTAATGCAGAGTTTGTATACAAATAATTTAACTGGCACATGTCGTCAACTAGTTTTTATATTCTAATTGAAAGCACTTTTGTGTCTGCATGATTTCACTTAATTCTACTAAATTGTCTTGTCCATGATCACACATTAGTTTGAACCACAATAAATTAAAAACTAAAAAGTATTAAAAGTAAATGTTTACATTTAAAACAAAAACCCATAATCTAACAAAATATAGAATAACAGAAAATATCATATAAAAAATTGACATTGTTTTAATAATTTAATAAAAAATAAATAAGCAGTTTCTTAAAACTTCAGAGAAAAGAAATGTTCTTAACTCTAATCTCCAAAATTAATATTATTAATAAACTATTCTTTGTATAATAAATTTACTATACATACATTTACTATACATATAACTATGGGGGGTGATATGGGTGTCGGAACACCCCCCAGAGGATTCAGGAATAACTAAAATTCGTCTTAAATAAAAAAATCTAAAATTGCATTTTAGATATAATAATTGAATATCAATTATTACATTCGGAATTCGGACTCGACCATTTTTAAAATCCGATCTCAACGAACCTCCTTCGGACATGATTGCTGAGTTCAAATTGCCAAAATCTACAAAATTTTCCATATAAGACAGCAATGGATGCACTAAGGACATGTTTCCCAGCATATTCAAGTTGCTGCAAATTCTTGCAACGATTCCTGTGTCAACTGCAACAGCTGAAAGATCATTCTCCACCTTAAAAATAATTAAGACTTACCTCCGAAATACAACATCGCAATATAGGCTGAATGGATTGGCAATGCTCTCCATTCACAGAGAACTGCAGGTGAACGTAGATGAAATTATAAACGAGTTAGCAAAAAAACCAAGAGAACTTGAATTACTACTATAAGTTGTATTGCAATTGTAATGATTTTATTGGTTATAAATAAACAGTATAGTTACTTTCATTTGTAAAGGACTTGCAGTAGGCCGTGATTTCACTAATTTTCTACAGTCAAAATATCATTTAACATTTTCATAGGTTATAGAGTTATTGCAAGGACATGCATTATCTTCGAATTTTGTTTTGCAAGCAAGCTGCAATATAACTCTTTCTCGCGGTGTTATATATATATATATTTGGGTTAATTATGTACAATATATTCAATGTACAATAATTATTAGACAACTAATGTTGCATCCCCATACCCATCCTCCATGCCTCACGATCGTATGCTAGATTCTCTTCTAAGTCTCTTTTATTCATGGATTTCCTAATTCCTTCATTCCAGGACTTGCGTGGTCGTCCTTTCTTCCTTCTCCCTGGTGGTGTCCATGCAAATATTCTTTTTGGCCATCTTTCTTCGTTCATACGTAATAAATGGCCAAACCATTTTAAGCCCTTAATCTCAATTCTATCTATAACCGTTTCCTTTGCTTCCATCCGGTTTCTGATTTCTTCATTCGTTATTCTATCTAGTCGTGATACTCTGGCACTTCTGCGGAGGTAATCCATCTCAACTGCAAGTAATCTATTCTTTTCATCTTCTTTTATTGTCCATGTTTCGCAGGCGTAACATAATACTGTTTCTACCATGGTTCTACCAATATTCTTCTTGTTTTTTATAGAGATATTCTTGTCCCACCATAGAGAGTTTAAAGCACCAATTACTTTTCTTGAATTTAGGATTTTCTGCTTAATTTCTTGTTTTCCTAAGCCATCTTTGTCTATTATACATCCTAAATATTTAAATCTATCCACCTGCTTTACGTTGGTATCCTCATTTAATAAGACTTCAAATTTTGCTTCGGAGTTTATTACTAGATATTCGGTTTTCTCTAGACTAATTTCTAGCCCCCACTTCGTATATTCTTTATATAATCTTTTCAGCATGAATTCCAAATCATATGCATCTTGAGCTATTACGACCTGATCGTCTGCGAAACTTAGGGTAAATAAATTATGGTCATTGATTGGTACACCCATTCCCCCACAGCTGCGTTTCCAGTTCCTCAACGCTACTTCAATATATATATTAAAAAGTAAAGGGGATAAACTGCAACCCTGTCTGAGTCCTTTTGATGTAACAATTGTTTGTGATTGTTGGTGGTTTTGCTTTACAAACGACACATTGTTTTCATATAGTTCTTGCATAATATTTATCAGATGGGAATTTGTACCTATAGTTTGTAATGCCTCCCATAACTTGTTCCTAGGAACATTGTCGTAAGCTTTTCGCAAGTCTATAAATGCCAAGTGCACCTCGTCATTTTTTGAAATTTTCTTCTCTAGTAGCTGTTGAATTATGAAAATGTTGTCCACGCAAGAGCGGCCAGGGGTGAAGCCACTCTGATCTTCACCAATAGCTTTTCCTACATCATCTCTAAGACGTTTTTGTAATATTTTGGTAAAAAGTCTACTTAGGGTACTATTAATGCTGATTCCTCTGTAGTTATTGGGATCCTTTTTATCTCCTTTTTTGTGGATCGAAATGATATGCGAAGTCTTCCATTCTGTTGGAATAAGCGTTTGTTGCAGACAGTTATTCATAAGTATTCTAATTCTTTCTGCTAGTATAGGTCCTCCAGCTTTAATTAATTCTATAGCTATGTTTCCTGGACCAGTGGATCTACCGTTTTTCATTTCCATAATACTTTTTCTTATTTCTTCTGTTGTTATCGCTGATATTTCTTCTCTCACTTCCACTCTTGTTGTCTGCTCCATAAACTCAGGTCTTTTCTCTATTAAGAGTGACTCATAATGTTGTTTCCATCTGTCTATGTTCACAAGAGGATGGAGATGATCTTTTTTATTAGTTTTCATGCTTTTTATAGTTCTCCATACCTCAGATGACTGTGCTCCTCCTATATAGCTATTAATTTGATTACACTTAATTTCCCAAAATAGGTTTTTTTCTTTTTTTATCATATTTCGAAGTTTTCTATTTTTATTTTTATAATCTCTTTTATTTTCATCTGTTTTATTTCCTAGATAGTTTTTGTGTGATTTATTTTTCTCTATAATTAGATCTTCAACTTCTTCCGTAAGCCACGGGGGTTTAGCTTTCTTACGCTTAGTTTTTGCTTCACCCAATGTCTCCGAGGCTATTTTATGTATTATTGAAGTGATACTTTGGTGTTCTTCTTCTATGCTGTTTTTTTGTAGCACTCTTTCAAGTTCTACCTGAAGTCTTTTTTTATACAACTCCTTTATACTTTCTTGTTGCAACAGATATAAATTATATCTTGGATCAGCAGGTTTTGTCATTGTCTGTCCCTTTAAGTGATTTTCTTTAGTTTTATTTTCTATGGTATTTATATAAGGGTATACTATTTTTGCCATTACCAGATAGTGATCAGTGTCACAATTTGCACCTCTCATAACACGGCAATCATGAATCTTAGTCTTTGTATTTTGTTTCATTATTATATAGTCTATAATAGACTTTTGTCCCATTGATGCTTTTTCCCATGTATATCGATGTATTTCTTTATGTGCAAAGAACGTATTGGTTAAGTTAAGCTGGTATTGGTGACAAAGTTCCACTAATCTTTCTCCATTGTCATTTTCGGTATTTTCGCCGAACTGTCCTACTACTTCGTTGTTTAATTTACTTTGTACCCTGGCGTTCATGTCTCCCGCTATTATTAGTTCTTGATGCGGTTTTATTTTGCTTAATGTAAAAGATAGATCTTCAAAAAATTTGTCTTTTATATTCTTCTCCACATTATCTGTCGGGCTATAAACCCCTACGATCACTGTTTCCAAACCATATATTTTTACTGTAATGGTTATAATTCTTTCTGATATGCTGTTGTAGTCCTTTATGTATTTTTTCATCGAATTTCTAATGAGTATAGATACTCCAGCCTGAGCTTTTACTGACTTTTCGACTCCTGACCAAATATGAATATATCCGTTGAGATTTTCTACTCCATTTCCTTTTTTCTTTGTCTCAGTCAGTGTCAAGATATCTAATTTGTAGTCATGTATTTGAGTTAAGATTTCGGGCATTTTTCCAGTGAGTGAGCGCACATTCCATGTTGCTATTCTCATTGTCCTCTTCATTGCTAAACGTCGTCGTAGTTTATTGCCGTCCGGATTCCGAGGCTTGGTTTTTGGTTTTTTAGCATTTTGCATTTTTTAAGCCAAACGAGGAGCTGGCCCGCTGACAACCCCCAACCTGGAGGACCAGAATTTTCTGTTGGGGTTTATTCCCTTAGCCGCTTGTTCCGGTTTTAAGGCGCCGAATACTCGCCTTTCACCCTCTTCCGTTTGCTACATAACGTACACCCATTGTACGCTATGCATAGTCCAGGAGTCACGCGACTTAAGTCTACTTGGACGTGGAAGTAGGATTTGTTGGCAGAGCTGAGTTCGAAATGTCGAACCTCTGACTCATTCGTCAGAAATCAGTGAGCATTTCCCAGATTTTTAGTACCATACAGGCATCGGCAACCTGTACAGCTTCCGGGACTCTTTACCAACCTTTGACCCCCTTCTCGCGGTGTTATTACAATTAATTACAATTAATATCAAACCCCAAAGTGTAAGTCAAAATGTAATAGCTCTCTTTTTGGAGCACTACTACATATCAAATTAAATATGTATACCCTTTTTATAATTATCAAAAAGAAGCACTATCAGGTATGGCTCACTTATGTACTTACCCTACTTCTTAATGTAATGACTAGTAATTGATGTATCTCATAAACCATTTTGACATTTAAAATTATGTCATGCGCTTATTGTTTTTGAAACCTCGACTAGTCAGTTTTACAAGCAGTGGGACTCATAAATCCCAGCTGAATGAGTTAATCTTCAACTAACAACTTTATCTTGCAGTTAAAGACTGAATTACTTTTAAAATATAATAACTATTTGACTTTATGAATCAAATACACGTTTCAGGTACTTCAGTTTGTTAGTAGCACATTGAAGTTTGATCTGACATTACAAAATAAAATACAAATTGTCAAAAACAATTTAATCGAATATTAAATATGTCCAAACTTGATTTATATAAAAATTCCAAAAATAACCGAATTCCAAGAAGTAAATTTCAAAATAGAATTGTCGAAAAACGTCGAGTACTCGAATCACTATTAATTTTAGAAAAATTATTCTAAATTAATTTCTAAATACAATTACAATTAGCTTAATGATTTGCAGCCTTCTGATTGTCTCTCTTGTACCTGAATGCTCTACCTCAGCTTCTAACTGGATAACTTCTAGCCAGAGAACACCTGCCTGGGTTGTTCCCGGCCAAATCAAAGCTCGGTGTAGCTCTTTGAAACCTCTATTATGTGGATAGACAGTTCAACAGCATACCATAACACTGGCTTTCACTGGTTTTACTGGCTTCGTAGTAATATACCACGTTAAATGGAATCAAATAGTCTTGAATTTTATACCTTATTGTATCATATTTGTGACTTAAAGTCAAATTTGATCGTAGAGAATACTATATTGCTACGACGTATCAAATCATCAATTATTATTATGCTTCACAATTAATGGGAATTTAACCCTTAACGTGACTATTTCTCTTAAATTATCAATTCAAGTTATTTTAGTACTACTAAATATAAACAACCCTTACAACCCCACTAGTTCAAACATACAACTGGTACATCACATGATATACATTAGATATCTGGATATTATTTAAATTAAATGCATAAAAAAAATAAATTCTTAAATGTAACTAGGTGGTCTATACTGCCAAGAAGTTAAATCAAGGCCTACCGCAAGTTCTGTAGAAATAAAATCAACAATACTTTATGGTACACTCATTTTTTTTTAAATTCTTATTGTAAGGTTGATCACATGATCACTCTCCCAGAACACCCCCCACAGCAAAATCTTAGTTACGCCACTGATCTATAGGGTTCTCCCAATTCAACGGCACACGAAATTATCACGTAGTACACCGGGTATTATTGAAAAAGCAGTTGCTGCGACCAACGCTGAAAGATGTCCTGATTGACAATACTGTGCTTGAAATTATTTTTAACGACCTGAAAATCAATTTCAAAAAACCCCATAATGATCTCAAATTGGAATAAAATGGATTTTTTACTTTTCCCTTAACTTTAATTTTGATTGTATTAGTTGCACTTTTAAATAAAACAAATGGGTAGATTTCTTATTAATGGTAGTAGCAAATGGTACCTTGGTACCAATATGGATGCATTTTACTGTTTTGGAAAAAATTGGTTAGTCATAAATTACATGATTTAGTATTTTCCACTTAATTTAGGATTTTCTAGCATTACATCGGTCAATTGGAATAAATCGGGACCGCCGTGGCACACTTACATTAAAAAATTAAAATTAAATTAAAAAACGGTTTGACACTGGAAATGTCACAGAAGAGGCCCCATGAAAACAGCGGTACCTCAGATACTGGCAGTTTTACTGCAGAAAACAAGGTACCATTGTCTGCATGCATATCAAAAATATAAAATATTATCTTACTTATTGTTATTAATCTCATAATTCTTGTTTTCTTTTATTTACACCTTTGCTACTTGTATGAATACTCTAGTATGAATGAACGGTTTTATGTTTTAATAAATGTATTTTACGGTTTTTGTTTTGTATGGGTATGAGTAATATTACCCGTAATATTACTAATTATTAAATTACCGGTAACTCCACATCATTAAGTATACCATGATCGTGTTACACCGGGTATAGCATTAGTCTGAAAAAATTGATTAGCACTGAACTTATTAACCGCTGCCATAAAAATATATTTTATTTTAACGCAATCAATCAAAATGCAGACCATTTGACTAGCCGCTCTTGTGCTTTGAACAATCTGTACCGCTATACGCGGTGACCATGATAAAGAGAATGAACGAATAAATAGAAATTGATAAAAGATAGTACCTCTGTCATTTAAATCCAAGATGGCGGCGCTGACAAAACAGTGCGCCGTGAAAAAAATAATTGAAAGCGCATAATTATAGAACTGTGGGTTCTATTTAAGTGTTGTAATAAATTTTTTTTGCTCTAGCATATGGTAACAAAAATATATGCAAATATTGCTAGTGTTGCCTCACCCTGTATAGATATCACCATGTTAACTACAAACTACTATTGACTATTGGTAAACGTAACAGCAACTTTTTCTAGCATTCGTGCTGTCAGCACCTTTTAAAAGGGGTGGCAGGGTGGCTAAACTCAGGACTCATGAAATGATTACATCGAAACATCCAGATTTTTCTAGAAATTGAACATTAATCTTTGTTAAGACTTAGGACTCTGTACCCTTTAAATAGTTGGCTGTACAAAAGGAGTGTTGCCCTCAGCAAGTTGCCAGATGAAGGTCGCTAAATAAAGATCTAACTGTGAAGTTGTGTGCCATATTGATTGGAATAATCGTTAAATTTTACCAACGAATGCTCCCTAACAATCTCGAGAAGGGCGCAGGTGAGGACCACTTGGTCCCCCATGGCTATTGACGTGCTCCAGAAGCAACAACCGGTATGTTTAAAATGCGTTAGATTATTAGATTAGAACCTTCTTAGAACTTCGATTCTCAGGGAGTTTGAAGCATCGTCAAAACAACGGACGCTCTGAACGTCAAGATAAACGGCAGAGCGATAGATCCCCGACCTTTGTCCGTCCCTTAACAGCACGCAAACAGCGCAATGAAAATAAACGGTCCAATTTCGGCGCAAATAGCACACTCAGCCGAAACAGTGGCACTGTGCTGCAGTAATTTACTCTATGATAGTACGGCGCCCACGTGCAAAGGTGTACGCACATCCCAGTGACGTTTGAGGCGCGTAGCCAATGAACTGCAGCGTGCGCTTCCGACCCGAGAATCTTGAGGGGTTTGAACGTGCGCGCGGTCTCGTGTTTGCTTCTCGTTCCTCGTAACGGCGTTAGTTCAGTTTTAGATTCAATCGAATGTGTGCCGGTAGTAGGCCGGGGCCGCTCAGTTGTTTCGTTTCGCGCCAATTTTGACGTTTGCGTTTGCAGCATCTGACGCAATAGTCGTATGTAATTGGGTCTAGTGTAATAGGACTAGTGGAAGGAAGCCACCGAGACTGAGACGTATCGGAGTGGTGGTTAGGAAAAATTTTGTTAGTGTTCAACTAGGTTAGGAGAACTAAACAAATCGTAGGAAATTATATTTAGAACAATTATCACTTGCCATCTAGTTTTCGCAATTGTTAAGCGCGGCTGTTGTGATTTGTGAGCGTTTGTTGGATTTCCCGGTGCTTCCCCTAGTGCGGACTTGCCATGTGGAAAACTGTGCTAAGGCTGCGTAATATTTTCCGGAATAACGTGCCCTCGTATGTGAATAAAAATTTATAGCTGTGCCAAACGGTTCCCTTTTATTGCGTAGTTTTAAGAGGATTCCGAGCTGAATGAAGTAGTCGTTTTGTGATAGAGTCGAACCACAACGTTTCGTCATAAATTGCTTGTTTACGTGTGTGCACCTAGTGAAAAATAACAAACAACCTTGCTGTTGTCTGCATTTGTGGCGGTCCATAGTTCGTGTTTCTCTCTGTTGTGAAGTTTCCTCAATCAACATGGATTTCGGAGTGTTGGGACGTCATGATCGAAATAACCGTAAGTAACCCATTTGGTTTTTGTACAATTTGGAATCCCCACGAATCCTTGGGATTTCTAACCTAGTTTTCGTTTTGTCTGGAAACAATTTTAATTATTTAAAGAGTTGCCAATGACGTTTAAAATTTATTGCGTGACTTTTTCAACTAGTACAGTTTTTTGAGATTAGGGTAAAAGTTTAAATGTATGAAAAACAATGGAGGTGCGAAAAATCATTAACAATTGAAAAAAAAAATCTATTTCATCGTAGATATAGCCTGTCCATGTTCTGCATGATTCTAGTAGACTTTCGATTTTGTATATTTTTTAAAATACCAATCGTTATTTTGTCATTTATAAATGTCAAGATTACCCATTCTTCGAATGTTAAAACTGGAGTATTCTAACCGACCTATACGTATAATGTCAAATGTCTACATTGTTATAAAAATTTAAGAATGATCCCAGCTTACTCTGAATCACATAAAATGAACAAACTGCACATACTTACATATTTTGAACGGTTTGGGTGTTGGGGATAGCGAAAATGTAATCGAAAATACTGTTTTGTAGCTCGTGCAAAATTTGTTTTTCGTTGAATGTCAAAAATGACCACGTCTAACCTTATTGCTAATTAGTAAATACGTTTATAGAGCTCTGACAGCGTGAGAACAGACGTCAATAACTCAAAATCTATTTGCGATTGCCATCTGTTTGTCGCACTTCAATTATTTGTCATGTTACATAATTTGTAATAATTCTAGAATCTATCTCCCAATTTGTTGGACGGACAAAAAAAAAACGTGCAACTCTTGTTTTCTTATTTATTCATAGTCGTTTACTTCCTTTGCCCTTCGGTGTCAAGCATCATTGATACTTTTTCATAATTTTAACAGTTTGAAAACACTTAATATGTAGGTGGTAAATTTTTCAATGGAAAGTAATAGTAGTGTTTAAATCAAGCTCATAAAAATATCTCTTTTTTATTGAAAAACAAGCATATTGAAGCAGAAAACATACCTATATGATTATAAAAAAAATACTTTGGGTAGTTATTTTCAAACCGAAATATTGTAAAACAAAAAGATATTGGGACATTTAAAATACGTAATAAATAGATACATACAAAAATAAAATAAAGAATTGAGGGTTGCATACAGTACCACCGATTAGTATCACCTTCGATGCAGACTACCACCGACATTCTGACAACAGTGTTCGAGTGGTCTACTTCCGATTTGTTTTCATTTTAATGTTTGCCAAAATGTAGCTTACCACCGACTGAATATACAACTGAGTGGAGTACTACCGATGTGAATTACCATCACATAGATTTACAAACAACTGAAGTAAAATTGTAGAACTTTCCACCCCACTGAAGCATCACCATTTTTTTTTGTGACATAACACGTAAATTGGTGAACGACATTAAGTATCGTTAGTAGTGGACACAAGATGAGTGATGCAAGATCTCATAAGTTCTCAGTTTGTCAATTCAAACCTATGTATGCCTGAGTTAGAACAATACTGTTATTTTATTAAAAGTATAAACAATTTTACGCAATTTCACTACAAAATGGGAAGCCTTCCAAAGTATAGTAACATTAATTAGTCCATAAAGATATTGTAGTTGCTCTCAAATGATTAATATTGAAAGAAATCCAAACTTGTAGTCGTGCACGTAGGCTATGTTGCAGCAACTGTTATCGAATGCGGTCGAAAGTGTTTCTAGTCGTGGTAATTAGTTTATGTAGGCTATTCTTCCAGTCGGACGTAAATTCACATCGGTAGTAATCCAAGTTGGTGGTAAATCAAGTCTGTGGTATTTTAGTTCGGTTACACCAAGTCAGAGTTCCAGTCAGGTGTAAATCTACATCGGTGGTAGTCCGCACTCACCGCCCAGTGGGATTTTCTAACTACCTACTCATAACCATAGGCTTACCTTTTCTAGGGCGATTGTTTTTTACCCAAAATTTGTTGCCCCTGAAACTTGTGCGCTGGAAGCAATCGCTTCGCCTGCTTCATTACTAATATGGTCCTGTCCTTTCTCACGTCGCGTCAATAGTAGTCGAAGAATTCAGTTGTTTATTATGATTAATGGTTCCGAAGATCGAAGAGATTGCAGGAAAGAAGATTAATGAACTGATCTGAAATAGATTACTTGTGTGTTCTGAAATTATCCTCCAGGTGGGAGCTGCGAATGGGCCAACCCTTCATCTTTTCTAAATATGGTGTGCCCTATTGGTGGACGCCAAAAGTGGGGAAACGAACCATAAATGGTGGAAAATGGAATGTGTAATGTGTGTGAGAAAATGTATAAGATATAGAGCAAATAAGAATGGACATTGTTGCTTTCACAGAGACGAAAAGAAAAGGTAAAGGTAAAGGGATCGAAATCATTGGTAACTGTATGCATCTATACAGTCTACAGTGGAATAGAGAAACATCAACATGCCAAAAGAGGAGTTTCAATAGTAATGATAATGAAAAAAATAGAGAATGGAAATCACTAATTGAAAAGCAATAAATGAGAATGTCACATGAATATTTTATAGTCCAATTCTATAATTGACGACACGTTATCAACTTTGCTTACCTGAACTAAAAAGGAGATTCCAGAGCTTTCATCTACAGAATTTATATGAACTAGAAATACAGGAATACAGCACCGCTTAAAATTCCAAAAAGTGAATTATCAATCACTGCCTATGCAAACTTTCTTTAACGAAATCTTATTGCGATGAAGGACCCGCGTGCCGCATAACATTTGTGATAAATACGCAAATAACCAGTGATTGATTTGTATTACATTTTTAAGCAGCTACACAAATGAAAAAATATAAGTGTTATTCTTATTTATGGACCATTATTTTCATGCGGATATTTCAGAGCCGATCTCCTGCCAGCAATTTACATTGTTTACAGAGATAAGGAGTTTTCAGTTTTGAAACTGTGCTATAGGAACTAGACTAACTGTACTCAGTATATATATGCTTTATCTGATGATATACACGTATCAGCTAAGGATCTGTTTTTTAAAATAATAAACAGCCCCACAGGAATCAAATTCATAATAAGATAGTGGGTCCATTCGGGGAATTAATCAAAAATGGCAACGGAGGAGGACTTACTGATCTCTGTGAATACAGTAAATAAGGTGATTCGCAATTTGTTGCAAAGAAAAAACAAGACGATTAAAACCAGTTACCGACTGCAAAAACAGTATAAAGCCAAGAAGTTAGAATACAACAAGGACTAACCTGTGATAAGATTACTATCTACTGAGAATTGGGAATTAACGTATTTATACCAGGGAATAAAAATTAAAACGTTTTAAACAAAAAATACTTTATAATATAGTCATTTCTTTAATGCGGCGGACAAAGTTATGCAACCCATTATTCAATTATACTAGTCACCTGGATACTATTTTGATCAATTTAATCTATGAATCAAGGGCCAACCTGTCATTTTCTTTTCGTATCTCATAAATTTATCATAAATATATCACATTAATCGAACTGGTACATAATAACCTATCTTCGTGACATATTTTTTCATGTCTTTCTGGATTGCATTCGTTAAAAATTAAATTTGTGAATCTAGTTTATATTGGAAATAGTATTTTGACTTGCATAACATTGTCCGCAGAATTAAAAAAAGAGTATAGTAACAGAAATGTAGGTACCAATTTTCCTAAATAGAATCTTGACAAGTTATCCCTGACATCGCTAGGTATTTATATAAGCGAAGATTAGTTGATAAGACAGTTGAAATACAATTTAAAGCACCTACGAAGCAGGTAACGATGCTTTAGTTAAAGCTGTCCAACTTCAAGGGGCCCAAGGGCCACTGTAAAAAAAATTAAGGTTATGAGGGCCGCATCATAAAATGTGTCGTATGCGACTTTGTGAATGATTTGTAATAAATATAAAACGTGTATATTTCAATACTAATTTTTATTTGTTCAAGAAGCATAGGTTACATTGCAAAAAGCATGGAAACATAAAAGAGATATACAGGGTAACCGACAAACTTACACCATATGTTCTAGAAGCGATTGTAAACAAAAAAAAATCATATTCACTTTAGGTTAATTCCTTCCCGTTCTTGAGATACCGACAAAAGAAAAAAATTACATCAATTAAAGTAAATTTACGTATAGAGATGTGACGTTTCACGTCCTTACTAAGAGCGTCAAAGATTTACCCCTCGGGTTAAGCACAAATCGGAGAAATACGTTCACTCAAATATATGTATATTCGATTAGGTAAAACACCAGATAATTACCAAAACAAATATAATGTTTTTAGCTAGTTACAATGATTAATTAAAAATAACTCTGAGTTGTACATTATTTAAAATTAACATGTTCTTCTGGAACGGTGTCTTGTTTCGTGGGTCAAGCTGCAACCCAATGCACTGGCGATTGTTGCGGGTGCCTATTGGTAGTCCGCCCGTACGCACGCCTATTCTTCGGAAAATGGGCTGAGTAGGTCTTTTGCTCCTGCAAACTTGACCTTCCACTCAGCAGTCATTTTAAGCTGTAATTTTCCGGTGAATTTAAATTTAGTGATTTTAAGGGTTACCTGGGGGGCGTTAGTTCCTGAATCCTGGTGCAGAGCTTGCTGATACCTTACGACGGCTAGGCGTCGTTCTTGGAGCGAACGCGGTGTCAAATCCTGCAGATGGAATTTATTCGCCTTGAGCCGGAAAATGATGTTGACATTCCCCCGGTAGGGAATTTGCGGGCTGCGGAATCGAACGTCGAAGTCCAGGAATTCGTCTTTTAATGACCCTTCAGGTGAGTTTATGAAGGGCGGCTACAGGACTCTAGCCACTCACAAGCGTGGTAGAGGCTGCGATTCCTACAGGTTACAGGTTTAATTATTAGTAAAATGAGGTTATGAGGAGTATTTCACCTCTTGGGGCGCCGGGATTTGCGTTTAAAAATTAGGCGCTCAGAAATGGCTTTTAAGCAGTTAGCTCTGCAAGACAGTACAGCGTATTAAGACAGTGTGAAAGCCTCAGGGATCTGATTTCCCAAGAAAGTTCGACAATCAAGGTAAAATCGAATTCCAGCGGTCTTGCTTTTGTGGAAAATTTGAACTTCTTGGGCTGACAGTACAACACGCATCTCTCTTGAAGCCTAGTCTGGTAAGGGTTGGAGGTATACTCCGTTAGACAGTTCAGCGTGTCAGACCGGAGGGCCCAGGTAGAAAAGGACAGGACAGGATCAGGACTGGTGGACTCAAGGGGGAATTTTCTCAAGTTACTGGAACTGGCAGTGCAATCTTCTTTTATTTCTTTTCTGCCGCGTTATCGGGGTACTTGCCCTAGCTTCCACAGGAGAGGGAACGACGCAGTCTTTCATACTTCGTGGCCACGCGCATCGCGGCTAGGATTTCTTATCGCCAGTTTACGCGTCGAATTGGATGCAGCGCTTGATTAGGCGATGTATCAAATTGAAATACATTTTATGTATAATAAAAATTTAATACAGGAGCAAGCGTTACAGAGATAAGTAAGCTAGATAAAATGACATTCGTTGATAAGTAAAAACTGTCAAAGTAATCATTAGTTGTTTGAGGTTTTCGCGGTTACTCGAATTATTCTCCTTGGCATAGAATTTCGGCTTAGACCGCGTAGTATTTGTATATGAACGCCCAGCGTTTTCTGGCTTAATGTGCCTTGCGCCTTGTGAAATCGAGCAAAAACCCGCGCGATGGCCCTGCTCTTTGGTGGCTCGTGTTGCTTGAGTATCTTGAGAACGAGGATACTTAGGCAGATTTGGCCGTTTTGCTGTTTGTGCATCCATATTCACTAACGTTTCGCAAGACCTTGCAGCTTACATCATCAGAGTGAAAGTCGCACTAAGAACCGAAGGTCGGTGTGGAGCTATTTATAGTCCTCTGTGCCAGGCGCGCGGAGTGGCGTAACGCTGGTTGGTCATCCGAGTGCAACGTAATCCGTGGGGCGTGGCCGTATAACGCACAGTGGTTGTAATGCTTTAGATCGTGTATCACAGGGTCCACGTTTTACTAAACTTAAAGCCATCTTCCCTGTTGATATTATTTGGATGTTTTTCTATTTCTATGGCTTCACGTATCACTCGCGGGAAGTAATGAGGTATTGTGGCAAGTACTCTGGCATGCTCAAATTCTAGAGTGTGCCCATTTGTAAATGTATGCTCAGCTACGGCTGATTTTGTGATGCGTTTGTGTTTGCAATCGCCTTTATGTTCTTGGAGTCTTAGATCAACGGAACGACCAGTCTGTCCAATTTAACTCGAGCCGCAAGAACAAGAAATGCGATATACGCCAGCGGTTTTTAAACTTGGAATCTTGTCTTTTACCGATCTGAAGCCGTTACCCAAAGTTTCCTTGCTCGTGAACACAGTTTTGATGTTGCATCGTTGCAGAACACGTCCTATAGGAGGAGGATGATACAGGAGATGGAGGCACTACTATGAATATTCAAAAAACTAAATGTGTATGTGTATGGGGGTGAATGAAGGCACATAACAATAATGTTAGACAAAGGTAGCACAGAAATTAGATCAAGCATAATTCAAGAAAGCATAATTCAAGAAGGCCTACTTGAATGAATACTACGATATGAAAATATAATAAAAGGAAAAAGTGTAATATTTACAACTGATAGATCAAGATTTGTGTATTTTACGTGTCCAAAATGCGATGAATCACTGAAAGATAAACAAACGATCAAAATAGCGTTTTCTGGTTAAAGTGGACGTCTCAATTTCGGTAAAGTCAAGTTCTGATTCGATAATAATAAATAAAATAGTGGCCAAAAATTGTTTGTATTTGATAAATACTGCGTACAATAAAAAATTAAATCTATTTAAGTGTCAAATTTTACTCATTATAAAATATTATTGCGTGATGTTATCATATTTTCGCATTTTGTGTTCAAATATTGCAAGTGTGATGCTGAACATGACGAGGGAGCTCCACCTTGTAAAATATTACATAAAATTAGCGAAAATGGCCATAATGCATAGTTGGGAGTTGCTAATGCATTCTATGTCATTTTAATGAATTAATGTGGATATACAACTACTTTTATTCGTGCTTCAGAAGTTGAAACTGTGTTGCATAAATATAATGAAGGCATTATCTGCGGCTGACATCAGGCAAAACAGTTTATATGAATAATATATAGTAGGGTAAAGTAGTAAAGTAGTCGGAAGTAGTCAAATGATTACCAAGCAACCCAGCAATATATAACTCTAAACGAGCCAATGCGTACCTTCAGCAATTGATTCTTTAGCCCGGTAATCGACAATGCAAATACACGAAATTGACGGTACACGCTAGTTTATAATGTGGTAATCGATTAATTGGCATTTAAAGTAATTTACTTTTGCATCGTTTAATATAACAAATTGTTCCTTCTAAAGCATTTTGCAATTACCGTGAATCTTGTTAATTTTATGCCTTATATTCTTGCTAGCCAGACAATTCGCTCAAATCAAAGACCATTCGTTTCCACTTTGTACATACTAAGAAAAGTCACTCCACTGAGTTTCGTCGCTTTTAATAATAAATAATTTCGTAATATGTTGAAACGGTGCTTTCACTGTGGTATGGCCGCTATCATACTATCTTGTACACATGATCGCGCAATATATGCGACCATTTCGGTTAAAGAGAATTCGCAAAGGAGCCGGGAACTAAGTTTAGACAGAGGATATAGAAGTTGAGTCTGGGATTTTTCGATTATTAAATAAATCTTACCTAAACAGGGATTCAAACTGGTAACCTCAGTCTCGGCTTACCTATTGCTAAATACTGTATGGGCCAACCTGCAGGCGGTAATTGATCTTTAAAAGAGTAGCTACTGAACGATCCACATTGCTGTGTATTTACGTGTTTTGTGAAACAAAAGTGAATTAAAATAGTTAACATTCAAATAAAGCGATTAATTACTTTTCGATTATTTAAGGACTCACGGTAGTCGTCATGTGTTTATTTACGAATTGATATAATTAGAAACTTAAACGCTTGCCCACAAAAATTTCGAAATGTTTTATTGGCGTTTGTGTTAGTTTGAAGGTTAGTATTATTGGCTAACCTGTTATTTCACAGTCCTTATTAGATTTAATGAATGTGAATCCTTGTAGTATTTTTAATTATTCCGAATGCATCCGTTCTCTTCTAATTGTTTCTTGATTTTTTGCTTTTTATTTTAATTGCGTAACTTTTTTTCCGGGTTGTATGGTGACATATCATTGATAACATAATGCATTCGCTAATGTAATTAATAGTGTGCGTGTCCGTAATAAATATTTTCATATCTGTTTTATACAATCTTTGCGAAATATGCTTTGTACCTTTATGTTACAGTTTGAAAAGAATATCGTAGGTATATGTACATTTTGAGGTATATACCAAGTGTAGAGCTGTTTCTATTTTATTTACATGATTTAGCATTCACATTGCAAGAGGAATTGCTTGTCACCTGCATTAATTCTGGCAGGTCTTTATTTTCGAACCTGATGAGATAAGCAATCACCTACGTCATGAATGCCGAAGTTTATAATTAGTATTATAATTATACACGTTCACGCACTTGTTTGTTAACATCGGCTTCTTATGTTTTGTGCGCCGCAAAAAGTAGCACATTTGATGCTATTAACATTGCAAATTCTATAATATACAGTTGTGATTTTTAGATTTTTCAATATATTTTGCGGAAGTACGGAAGTCTATGCAACGTGAATAAACATTCATTGAATATTAAATACCCAAAACTGAGGTGAACAATTTAACGTTATCAAGTTAAGCAAATAATTAATTTTAATAAAAGTCGTTGAAAATCCAAAAAGTTAAATCGTAATCTCAACATGGTAAACTACAGTATCTAGTAGAGAAAAAATATTATATAAAACAAGATGTGTTTAATGTTTAAGCAATCTTCACATACCTAACCCTTATTTATTGAATATGGGCCAAGACTGCTTGGAACGATTCAACGATTAGGCTGTCATGTAGTTTTGCATTTTATGTGCATTGCATGCAGTAAATAAACAGTAAACAGGATACAGGAAAGAATGACGTGTTTAATATTGTCATGGTCAACTGTGGTTATATTTAAAAGAGACACTGTATGTTATATTGCAAAAATGACTAGATGAATAAAAAAGTTCAATCAGGTAGTATTGTTAGCCATGAAGTAATATAAAACGTTTTCCTCTTATCTGACTTTCCAAATTGAAGAAGAATAAAGAATTACACAAAAGTTGAAGATAATAAAGAAATTTAGTTGCTTGCTACAGTCTAGCTGGCCGTGGTAATGGTTAATCAGTCTTATACACTGCATTTCTTTTCTGAGTTATCTTTCAGTTGTAGTTTCTGAGATCGCTCGGTATATGCTTTGGTGTATAATAGCACATCCTTTTGTAAAAGTGGATGCTCCTAACATAAGATATAATGATTACAACTTCTTAGCCTTGTTTACTATTGTTGGCGTAGCAGTAGGACAGCATAGTGTTGCCGGCGCACTCGACGTAAACGTATCCAAGCTACTTACGCCCGTATTCATAGTCGTTCGCCAGCGGATCGCCGGCGACTCGCCAGAGTTTCGTTATGAATAGCATGTTGGCGGCACTGCACGTCTATGTCAAATTCGAGGTTAGCAGGTTAGATTTTGTGTCAGTTTCTGTCAAAACTGACTGAAAACCTAACCTGATCACCTCGAATTTGACATAGACGTACAGTGCCGCCAACATACTATTCATAACGAAACTCCGGCGAGTCGCCGGCGATCCGCTGGCGAACGACTATGAATACGGGTGTTAGTGTGTCCATTGATTCAAGTGAATGATAACTTGATCAGTATTAACATTTAATGTTTTCGAAGAATTTTGAGTTACATATTCCGTATTTCCTATATTTTACGTAATTGTGGGATTAACTGGCCATCGGTATCGACTTATCATAATCACATCTGTCGAAACTGTTAAACATTGTTAAACAACTTGCACACTGATTAGGTGCTTACAGTCAAGTACACGCGTCGATTTGCATGCGATGGACTATAAATATACAAAAGAAGACACTACCCACCCAAATTGGAATTTAATTCTTTGAAAGCCCAATCAGTTTCAATTATTGTCGACTTGCACCTTCTAAGGTAATGAGTAAGCCTAATGAATGTTCAGAAACAGGGCATGGGGGTCTAAACTCTTAAAGTATGGGCTAAACGCCATTTCCGTTCAGTTATCGCATGCGATCTCTTCTTAGAACCACTTTTCCATCCTTTTAGCGTGTACAGTTACTCGCTAATTTATCAGAATTTGGAATACTGCCTGTTCGTTCGGCGAGTAAATGAGGTACGCTGGGTTGTCGCCGTAATTGTAATTTCGCAGAATTCAAAGAAGAAAGCCAGCTGATGAATGGGAAAGCTCAAATGGGATTTGCGCGGGCGATATAAATAAGCGCTGTCGCGTAACGAACAACTTTATTCACCTTGGCGCCTCGGTTGTTCGCAGGCAGGTGGACAGATTGCAGAACCTTAATTTAGAATCATTTAGAAAAAAACAGGTTGGAATCTAGCAGTGGCGTATACAGCGCGAACAACGTTAGGAACATTGGCAGTAATTGATGCACAAGTTGCTAATAAAATTTGCTTGGCTAATTATTTAGTGGTAAAAAGTAACACGTGTGAAGGGCCAATTCGCTTACAATTCCCTCCGAGTGAGGTGCAAGACCTTTTTCCCTTGTTAGTAAATTTTGTAGCGACTGTCATTACGTATTAGCCCATGTTAATTATTTGTGTACGTCCGAACTAAAATTGCGTGAACTCTACTAATGCTTCCCTGCTTACAATTTAAAACTGCTTCGGCCTCTTAAGTTTGAACTCGCAGTCACAACGTGTAGACCCAACTTTAAACAAGGTAGGCTACAAAAGCCAATTTTTTATGGATGATTTGGATATAGCATAAAGTTGTAAAACCGTGTGTATTGCAAAAGTATCTCCTTGAATTTCGAAAAAAATCGTTCTTAAAAAATTAAAAGACTTCTAAAAGTAACGTAGCTGAAAAGTTTTGAAACTAGATGACTAGGGTAAATCAATTTCGAATATCGGCTTGACCATAATAGCACGTTTACGTACTTTTTATTTATTTGCCCTGTATACATTTTGCTTCTGAAAGAAAGGTTGCTGAAAATACCGTTGCTCTTAGAAATAAATATTTGCTAGTTTTCCTGGAAAGTTCAAAACGTCATCAATATACCACAAAGTTTATATTGAACGAAGTAAATTGCTTGATGCTATTGCAGTCTCGTGTAGTTTTAACAGAAAGCCATTTTTTACATAAGATATTTTTTCCAGTTCTGGCTAAAACTATTGTTTATCCAATATACTTCCGCAACTCTTTATTCTCAGAACATCATTACGATGCTTTTGCGTTGGCCGTCTAAAAATAACCATAGATTATTCCTTGGTTAAGCTTATGATTTCATGTAGTCTCTACTTTAGAACTGTGCGGTTAGAAGTTATCAGATAAATCTTCCTAAAATATTTAAACAGCAACTGAACTTTTTCTACAAAAATAATTTTAAAGAGTCAAATTATTATGTGTATGCATATCTTGCAAACTATATAAATTGGTCGAAACGGGAAAACCATAACTCGAAGAAATGCCTACTACGCTTCTGATTCCAAGAACGAATGAAAATATATTAATCGTCTAGCATTTGCGATCGTTATATCGATTCGATTAGGAATGGTAATCACGTTTCTACGAAACGATATTAATTATAATCCGTAATGGACTGGTAGTTGAAGTTTATGGGTTTATGGCATTAGTTATTTTAAATTTGTATTGTGCAAAATTTACAGTATTGAAATAAACTATATCGATTGCTAATTCTGGATTGTAACATAATAAAGAAAGCTTTGAAAGAGCCTCCGTAAATTATATCCTCGGTGGCAAGCTTGCAAGTAAATTATAAATCAACAATATTGAAGCGAAATCTAGTTGCATGTAATATATATTTAAAAAAATCCTTATAGATAAAAAACAAAGGAAAATAAAAGACGAGACCAATAGAAGTGAAACATCTTCTGGGCTTTCCTGTATTTCGACGTCACTTTCTTACTTCAATGTACTCATAACTTTGGTGTAATAGTTTCGCTTGTAGTGTAACCGCGGATACAAATCCATGGCGTTTAACATTTTGTTACATGGACTCTTATTTAGTATGTGTTTATATTGTTTTGGCATCCAAAAGTTGAAAGGTTCACAATCCATTTTTAAATTTTGGGCCTAGTTGAATAATAAAACGGTACTTAGGACCAAAATAAGCTCGCGCCGCCTTAGGGAAGCTAGGGCGCCGCTTGACTGAAATGGAAACGCTAAAAGCCCCTCAAAAAATGTCAAATAGGCACCCTATTTATTACTCAAAAAGCTCCGTACCCTAGCGTTACGTAACGAAAGGACTACGCTGCTAGATATAGTCGGGATAAGGGGGTGGAACTATATGCCAAGGGGTAGATAATTAAATACAAGACGTTGTTTGTCTAGAGCGTCGCAAGTTCTTTCTCAATCCGCAGTAATCCCTTCAGAACGAAACAGAGGGCGGAACTGTCATAATACTTCCTGCAGATTATTTGTGGACCAGCCCTTCGCCAACGGGAACCTACCTTTGTTGATTCTCGACACGCTACTACCAACAATAATACATAATAAAAAGGCTCCCAATTTTTACGCAACTATCAACCGCTACACCACGCCGAACTTATTCGCTGCAATTGAATTCCTCTGACTAATAAATGTGAAGATTGTGCAGCTAAGAATGTATTTCCCTTCGCGCAATGTGACGACAAAAAACGCACTTTTCAATGCAAATACGCAGACGTTATGAATGTCAACGGAAGCTGCCCACATATTTGCGGGATGTTTTCGATGTCAACAACTCATAAATCAAAATCTACAGAACCATATGGGCAGGGCTAACGTACTCGAAATATATGAGATTAACTAATTTCCTCAAGATGCGTTAATAATAGAAATCAACCTAACAGCTTATCTGTAGTTTATGACATCAGATTGATAACTTGGTTTGTTACGTCATTCTTATAGTAATAATTAACTGAAAATCTGATTGTAAAGAACGTCGGAGAAAATTGTAGAAATTGAATCAAGGATGTTCCTAAGTCAGATAGGTATGTTAATTGTGATGCATTTTGATTTGCATTTGCTGTAATTTCAATTGAATTTGCCAATGTAATTTTGTCGGGGATTTTCTTAGTAAATTTGACTAATAATTTGGGTTCAAGTTCAAAGAAAACGCCAGTTCAATCAGCAAGAACGTGTCGTGTCATAATACAAACAGCTGTATCATCAAAAATATATTTCGTTCAAGGACACTTTCCGCAATGAATAAGATACACACATTAAAACTAATAGTTAATAATTACGTTTATTAAATACTATACGACTTTAATTACTAAGACAAATTGAAATGAGATAACTAATGGAACTAGTAAATATCGAGGAGTTCTCAAGCTGGTAAGGCAAATTAGAAGCCAAAATAAAAGCAGGTACATACATGGTTGTAATAAATAATAAAACTTTATTTGTTTACTTTCAAAAAAATATACTGCTGAATATCTTTCAACCTATTCTCGAAGCCGATTTTGAAAATGAACTGTGAGTCTAGATTTCGAACTTATGAATCTGGACTCCCGAATTTTATACTAGTGCGTACAGAATTAAGGCAGTCGCGACTGCGCAACGCTGAAGATAGCAACGTGCTCCATGTACTAACTTTCTGTTGTAACGTGGGTTCAAATCTCATGGACTTCCAACGGCCACAAAAATGTGGCGATGTAAATGTTCAAATTGTCACGTCATTTTGCGTTAAAATGTAAGAAGCATTTTGAGTTTATATAATACACCATTTTATATAGTTTTGCATTTACGTGGGGGTGATTACTGTCTTCGTGGCCTAACTTCTGTGTAAACCCATTGACAGATTTTTTTGTAAATTTTTTATCTTAACTTATTTTGATTGTAGAGGACTATTAATTTAAAGTGCAAATAGATTCCGTTTCAATACAGAGAAAAATAATTTTTAATGTATCATACGCACTAAGGGAGCTGCAAGTTTTTTTTAAATAACTGGTACTAACGATGAAACATGTATTTACATTTATCCCACTGCAATTTTTGCAGAAATGCAACGGACGGATATAAAATGGCCAATTTATGCAAGTTGGCCCCAAACCCCACGGATATGTTAAAGCTTTGCTCGCTAGCTTTATGGTATCGCATTTGCTTAATCTTAGGAAGCTGAAAAACTCATTTCGAACCGATTATCCTCCGAGAAAAATTGCATCAATTTGTTACCGCTCCCCCATTCTTGCAGACGCACTTAACCATTTTTTTGCTTATTGTGTTATTACTTACTCCGGCCAAAAGGGCCCCGAGAAGCGAATTTTTAATCTGTCTGCTCCGGGAAAATCGCCAGCTAATGATCTCGCTCGCTGCTGAATTGGACTAATAAGGTTTTTGCAAAAATGCGACCAACGAATGGACAACTAGATGGCGTATAATTAGCGAGTTGCGACCGCGTTTACGACCTGTATGACTTGTACAAATGCCCTTTTGATGCTAAATATGCAATTAACTTCCTGTTAAGTGCGGTAAAAATGCGCGAGTGCCCCAATTTAGCGTTAGACGTCATCAACGAGACTTATAGTTTGTATGGGGCTTGGTGGAAAGCGACGATGTTTAGTGGTTGCACAGTCACGTTTTTCGACCGTGAAAACAACCTTTCCACAAAAATTCGGCCTTGATTATGCGCCGTTTTCTTAGCGAGTAATTAGAAAGCAACACGTGCAACTGCGTACTCGCTTTTTGGTAATTTCTCTGGTCGCTTGTCATAAACTTCTCGGCCAAGGCAGCATGCTCCATTCAAAATTTTCAAAGAAAATAATACCTTCTTTATTAAAAGATATTTTAACAAGTTTTTGATTGAAAATATGAAAAGGAAAACATACAATAGGCTTTTTTAATGAAAGTCTAATAATCACCAGGGTATTTGAGTAGCAGCTGTTTAACAGTTGTGAAAGAGAAATTATAATTTGGCGACCTTTCCTGATTTTAACCAGTAACAGAAGGCGAATTGTACTTAAATTTTGAAAGAATTTTTGCTCAAAAATTGTCAGTTTTTTGAATAAATATACGTAATGATGTCCCGGCCTTTACAATTGTTTTAAGATGCGCACACGGTTTGACTGGCTCGTTTTTATCATCGATGTAACCAACAATCTAACAACCGTAACTTACCGCCAAAATCCTCTCACCATCCTAACTTGAAAACACGAGGAAGTGTCGATGAGCCTAATAAAAGAATAAATTATATGTTAAGTTCAAGTTCAAAGCTATAATATTTAATCCAAGTAAGGGTACAATTAGGTGGTTGAAGTGAATTAATTGAAAACTACGGGTAACATATAAATCACACCAACATCATAATCATATAGGAAAACAAACTTGGAAATTGATTAAAAAATTTAACTTCAAATTATTATATAAGTACAATTGGTTTGTTAGATTCAAAATACCCAGAATAAATTATATCAAAAATTGTGCAAGATAGAAAAAAATTAATGGATTAAATAAGGCCCTTGGAATCGATACAGGTCCAAAAAAGCTATTTACCAACTATTTCGCGCTTCGCATCGCTATAATCGTAGAGACATCCCGAGACGTGAGTATAAGTAAATTACCATTATCTCTTAAAAACAAACTCTTCGCCAATCGCCAGGTTGTGCGCTAAACAGTGAAATTACGCGGTTTACTATTCTGACAAATTATAACAAGTATTGAATGAATCCTTCGCAGGGTAGGAGGAGACGCCTCGATCCACAATTGCCATAGTTTTCAATATGTTACAAGTAGCTTTATTTCACTTCCGTTCTGCCCCCTATGCCTTGTTTCTTCTTTAGTTCGTCCAGCCATTTCTATATGGGCCTTTCTCTTCCTGTTTTACCTTCTAGTCTTGAAGCAGTGTCTTAAAAATATCACTGCCCCTATTGTATTGTATTGTATTCTTTCATTCTGTGTGATGATTCTTCTTGTTTCGCTATTTTCCTAAAATGCCCCATTGCAGAGTTCTGCGTTCTTCTTTTTTCTCTTTCTAGCGTTGTCTAATTTTCAGAAGTATATAATATGTGAGCATACATTGAGTTGTATATATGGAGCTTTGGCTTATACAAATGTCCCTACTATAGTGGTATTCAGATCAAAAAACGATCTGGAACAATTTCTCAAAACTACAAAGGATAGGCAATATTCAGTTTTTACCTTGTAGCAGGGTTTGCAAACAGCTCACAGAATTCGTAATACTATGAAGAATGTCTAGCATCTTAGAAACAGGCCAGTTTCTCAAAATATGTCGACATCCGTGACTGCTCAGTGTCTAGGAAAGTCTAGGAAACCAAGCAGATAACAGCTACCGAATTCCGATGAAACACACAATGGGCAGCATATATAAAAGGGTTTGTGAAGTTGTGCTCAGTTATGACCTTTTAAAGTACCTTTATCAATCCTTTAACAACCACCATAAGTACAGGGAGATCAAAAGTAAACTTGATTGCGGGTACCATTGAAAACAATCAAACTTGCCTAATTTGTAGCACGCTTTTTGTTGACATAAAACTGTAAATTTTTTAAGTTTAAAATTCACTTTCGACATCTTTAACTTATCCCATTGTTATTTTAATGTTACCTGTCAATTTAAAGTATCAATTTGGATTAAATTCTATATTTTTGCATAGTTGTGCAGCTGATGATTAGACTGTTAGTTACATGAATTAATAATTCAGTTAGTTGTAGTTCAGATGCAGTTAGTGTTATAAAGTGCAGTGTAGACAGAATTTTTCATGGGCTCCCGCGATCAAGCTTATTTTTAATCTCCCTTATTTTGGGGTTGGATGGAAGAGCAGACGTATGCTAATTACTTGGATTTAATCATTATATGTAGAATACAACTAGCATATGTACTGAATCTCGCCCTAACTATAAATTTCAATTCTTTTTAATGTATTCGTTTATAGTAATAAAGACATTTATTATTATTATTATTATTATTATTTTTAATCTCCCTGTAGTTGTTTATATGGAAGGATGATCTTTTATAAAAACCACTAGTGGATTTATAACTGCTTATACTCTACAATGCATTTTGCAAATAAAGACATAAGATGAAAGCAGCCATGACTGTCAGATTACTATTTGATTCGTTTTTCTATTCTGTCAAAATTAAATGCATAGCTGTTAATAGTATGCATTTAGTATTTAGTTAAAATTAACTAAAATATTGTATAAACCACGTAAGTTTAGAACGTTTATTCACTCGAAAAAATAGACCACTCTCCCTTTCGGGGTCGGGGGCTAAATTTTCATCTCGTGAATAAACATTCTCTTAACTCAGTTGGGTGGATAACTAACTATTATATCCCACCTACACGACTCCGTGAGTTTTTATTTGTTACTGGCCCCAAGCTTACGCAGTTGTGGATGTAATAAAACTGTCGAGAAGGTAAACGTTCAGAAATATAATTTAAATTAAATTAAACGCTTGCAACTAATTTTAAAAATTGGGGTTTGAAGATCTCAAACGTCCTTCATAATTGAAAAAAAAACTGAATTTCGATTTTACTCTCCACTCTACCTGTAGATCTCTAGTAGTGGCTTTAAATTAATTAAAAACGCTCCATTTTTAGGTAAAAATTAAAATCGTTGCAATCTTTAAAACCAGATTTTAAAAATCGTTGCTTTGAAATGGCGTACTCAATATTTTCCAAAAATAAATAAAATCAATTTTAATTTTAAATGCAGTTATTTGAAAACATCCCCCTCATTTGAATAATTTTGAAAAACGAAGAGTTGTCGATAAGCTAATGAGAGGAATGCAAATAAGAGCGATTGCCACTCAGTTTAAAATAGGTAAAGATACAACTTATCTTCTGAATATACGTATAAGAAATTTACTAAGTTCCATGACAGATAGATTGCAAACTGTAATTGCAAACAGTGACGACATTACAAAATATTAATTTAATTTAATGTTGTTATATATTCCCTCTTTGTAAGTTTAATTATTTAGATTTAAATCATACAATTTTTAATTAGTAGTTCGCATGACAAGTAGCAAAATTACAGGTATAGGATCGGTTTAAGCAATATCAAAATATAAATATATTGTCACTAGATCTATTTAGGTGTTCCTGATTTTATTGGCGACAAGAAACTATACACTTAGTTCAGCATCTCGTTGTTTCTACTTGTCGATTTTTGTGCAACTGCAGTCCATTATTCCGGTTTTGCAAAGTCCTCATCTGGTAAGTGCTCTTCGTATGTAGTCCACACAATTGTTTATTTACCGTGATTTGTGTATCAACGTAACTAAAAAGTGACTTATTTGTTTCTTAAATATTACTATTTTTAACACCCAGTTTGGAAACTGTAACTTACTTCTGCCACGAACTTCGGGGTATATAGTTACTTTACTTCGAACAACAAATAATTTTAGATTTAATCTCCAAACCAAAACTTCTCAATGACTAATAGCTTCAAGGCCAACCAGCTACAGGGAAGATGGCGTGGAGTTTTTTTCTATAATTAGCAAATGGTGTTCAGATTATCAGCGGGCACCAAAGAGTCTTTTACAACTGATAAGTCGGCGACGACAACAACAATATGCCACCACATACGCAGACATTTAGAATGTTCCATAAATGTGCCAGTAATTACTGGAAAACTTAGGGGTGATGCAACACTAGCGGGTGATTCCAATTTTTCGGTGCGCTTAATGTGGAGATTCGTTTTTACTTTCACAATACAAGATCGTGTTTTAATACTCCCATCAACGCGAGGCGGCGTTGACGAAATAAACAGCAGCTGACAGCATAATTAGCCACCTGTGCAAGTTGGGGCACAGTAAAGACTCACAGCAACAATTGCTAACCGAAGAAGCGAAGCGGGGGCCACAACAAAGATTCAGCAACAAATGGAAAATTCAGCAATGATTACAAATTTGGCTACCAAATTAGTGCGACAAACTAGCTGCTCATACTTATCGACTCTATAGTTACCTTCAGCTTATAGCTCCAAGACTTAAATCCCGACGTCAGAATAATCCGTAATCAAATACGATAGGTAATTCAAGTTCCACGGCACGCGAGGGAATCACTAATCTTGTACATACCATTTTTAAATAAAGAGCCTCAAAGTCAGGCTGGGGTCGCACTACGACAGTAGATAGCTACTGTTGTAGTGCGACAGATAGTACGCGTGCGATAGACTCAAAAGATGTTAGTAGAAAAGAACGAGGAAGAAAAACCATCGCCGCAGGTGTGCGGAGACAATTGAGTGATACTTGGCCAAGTTACGTATGACAACGGATAGATAAACCATCTAGCGCGACTGAAGGCCGTTCAAAACGAGTTCGGCGACCTCGATAACTGTAAAATTCCGAGCGTTCGGACAGGGGTAGCCAAAATGCATAAAATCAAACGAGGAAATTAAATGGCCATAATGCGTATCACCATTTAAACGTAACACTTCAAAGAAGCATTTATAACTTTGGTTTAAAAAATTAATAACATAAACGGGCCTGACCACCAGTCAGTTGTAATCAAACCGATTGAATAATTGTTCCAAGTGATATATTATGCATTGATGAACATATGCCTAAAACTACTTATTTACACCCTATGATGTAAACGTAAAATTGTGTAGTTTTATACTATAAATCATATCGAGTTTAAATTGCCTAGGCTTGATGTTCAACCTTGACTGATAATCGTACTCAATTGATGAGAAAAGAAACTGTAGAGTATCATATAACCTTAAGGCTGCTGTTTTATAGATAAAAAAAGTGCTGATGTTATTGATTTAAAATTCTGAATTTGCATCACAGCAAATAAAAAGTTGTATAATGGACAAAAAATTGCCTAGGATATTCAAATGCTGTACTTATAATTGGTAACAAGAGACAACTGCTGCTATGTAGCAAAAGTATTCAATTTGTTATATAACTGTCCAGTTGACTGTAATTTATTGAAATAACGATGGTACCATATGCCGGCCTCTAATCGACACATGGAAATTCCACTTAGTTCTTTAAGAAAATAACTAAAAGAGTTGACATTGTTTTGCAAATAGCTGGGATTGTAAAAACATGAATACATAACATACATCATTTTTTTTTAGTTTGCTGGTTGTACAATGATTAATTGATACATTAAATATTTGTTTGAGTCTAACAATTAATAATGCTAGTTTTCGTAAATTACAATATTTGCCATAACTGTAACAAAATTGAATGATTAAATTCGTATTAAGTCTATCGAAGCGGCCTGGTCACGCAATTGCGTAATTACTAAATGATTTTCCTCTCGCCTGTCAAAATATTTCCTCAAAGCTTGCGTACCGCGCAGTTAGTAGACCGAAAAAGCGAGAATTTTCCTGGGTAGAACAAAGGAAGAGAAATTTCTAGCTGGAAAGCTGGTACGAGCGAGGCACCGAATGAAGACCCGCAATTGTAGCTTGTCGTATGCAGCAAATTGCTTATTGGTTTTGCTTGCATTGTCAGGTTTTCATCGGGAACGTTTGTGGTTAAATCTTCTTTGCGGGTTTTGCGAATTGCTGATACTCAAAGCTTGGTCAATTAATAGCATTTCACAGTACATCAACCTAGCGTTTTAAAAACTGAACTAAAATGTAACTTCGTTTATTGCAAGCACTTTCCTGTTTGTTGAAGGCATTTTCCTGGAATTGAGCGTTTGTTATCTCAGTGTAAATATTTTCGCGTGTTTTTGTTTAGTTTTTCGATGTAAATAGGTGTTAATAGCCGAAGTTTATATTTAGCTTGTGTTATAAATAGTTTGCAATTGTATTTTATACAAACTAGAACTATAATGCGTTGTAGCAGAAAGAAGGTGCTGGCATTGACGCAGATTCAAATTGTTCTCATAACTATGACAGCAAAACCTCTTGTTTAGAATATTCATGTATATCCGCAGCCTGTGTTCATAGACAATCTGAAATGCTTCGTAGTAATGAGAAACAACAGATTGTGTAAGCTCTCATGATATTTGTTTGGGATATAGGAAATATTTATAATTTAAAATATTTTATTACAAATAGTCGGTGTGGTACAAAAGTCAGTTGCATGAAAAATAAACATATCGGACAACTAATTTAAATCGTTCGCAGTTTAAAAATTCTTCAAACAAACTATAATGTTCACAACTGCTTCACAGATATTTCATGATTTTTGTAATTTGACACGAAATAGCAAAATGACTGTTGTACTTGTAGATACTTTTGAATAAATATAATTCAATCGGTTTACTCTTACTGTAAGCAATGTGTCAAAGTTTCACCGTGGGTAGCAATAAAATAGCATTTGAATGTAAAAAATTACAAATTGATGGTAAAGAACGTTTTCTTGGTTAGCTTAAAATATAATATAAAATGTAACAATTTTGACGTAACAAAAATACATATATTTTAGCGTTTATGTTGGTCTTATTTATTGAAAAACATCTACAGACGTAACACCCATTATATTATTTTTCAAACCAACTTGTTACCCATATCAAAAACTTAAGATATCTAGTAATATATATTCATTTAGTTACGTATAATTAACTCGACCGCCTCTATTAGAAAACTAATAAGCATCAACAAAACTATACATAGAATAAGTTCTAAAGCAAACTGCATAGTAGTTCCATTGATTAACTTACGTACAACACATAGTTCGGTAAAAGGGAAGTGTAAGTGAAAACAATATATTGTTGCGTGAATTTTGCATGCGTTATGGTTGAATCAAAATAAACATTGCTCGTTTACATTGTAGGCAAATATTGTTGAAATCATTAAACTCGAGTCGCCCAAAATTTCTTGTAACAATGTCGTTTACCCATATGTTTTTTCTTGCCCCAATTGGCTCAAATTTGGGATTTTGACAAATACGAGACTACGAAATATTCACTTATAATACCATGAGTAGTCAAAGTTATGTCGACTATTTTTGCGGTGGTGTCACGAATGTCCATTGCGCTTTGGTACGATTAGGACGAGTGCGCTAGCACGAGTCCTAATCCCAAGCGCAATGGACATGAGTAGTGATACCACCGCAAAAATAATCTACTTAACTTTGACTAAGAATGGTATTCGAGGGACTATTTAATGAACCAAACTACTTTTTCAAATTAGTTTTCAGTAAATCTACCAACAAACTACGCAATTTCTATAGTAACAGAACACTAATATTGACTTTTTCTAATAAAAATCACATTTGTTTAAAATAGTCACTTGAATACCTTCTAGGAAGATATATCCACTGATATTTTTTTGATTGGTCAAGAAACGTCAGAATTCTGGATTTTCATTGGTTACTTTTTGATTGATCACAGGTGATTTGAATAGTCAGGGTAATATTATTTACATAGTGGTAACGAACTAATTTATTATAAGGGAAATTTAATATATGGGCTGTGACTTGACTGCTATTTTTTAGTATTGGCAATAATTTAATACTCAGTTCTACACGGCGTGTCACATATCAGTGGATTCTGTAGATAAATTGTACACAATTACACACCGCGTAATGTATATGTCGCAGTCGGATTCCGAAAACGTTCAGTTTGCAAACTGCCTGACGTTTTCTAAAACGCTTATAAAAAACAGATTGTTTTGCAATCGGACTGAAATGAAATTTTCTGTTTGTAAACTGCGAGACACGCCTCCGACGGATTGTCAACTCTTTAACTATTGGTATAGCTATGTACCTACTATGAACTAGGTATTAGGGATGTCGGCGGGTACCCGGGTAATAGTCGACCCGGGTATATTTTAAGACCCGGGTACCCGACTAATAAATTATATAACTTCCAGAAAGTCAGTCTTTATCGGAAACAATTATAAGAACTTAAAAACAATAGGAATAAGCTGTGGAAAAACATAACCATGCAGAAATAACAAGAATCCCGTCAATAGTACCATTAAATCGCGTCAGTATGGGTGAAGTAAAATAAACTTCCTCTGTACGATGTTGATGCTGCTACCAATTTCGGACAAAAAGTCACGTACTTGAATTTGATAGCACTTGGAAGTGTGAAAATATTTACGAATAACAGACGACTTGCCGTTTGAATGGGTGAGTAAGTACTATTTTAATTTAGTTCAGTTTAAAACTCGCGGCGTAAAAGAAAGAAATTGTAGTTACTTCAGATGTTCAAATGTACACTAACTTTTGTGTTATATATTTCGGGTACCCGGGTTTACCCGGGTATTGCTTTCGGGTACCCGGGTTTCGTTTTAGACCGGGTACGACATCCCTACTAGGTATCATTATTTTAGAATCTGCCGAGATAATTTCAGTCAGTTTCTAAAACAAATAAAACAATACTGTGTTATTTTACATTATCCACTTTATCCATTGTTAAATATACCCTGAAGAAAAACACATTTATAAATAGTTATTTAAGCATCAAGGGAAGTAAGTAGCTTTTACCAGTCGAAAACGAGTTTGCCAGGACGAGCGAGCGAGGGCTGGCAAAGTTAGAGACTGATGGTTGTAGATAGTTACTTCCCGAGCATGCTTATAATATTTTTTTCCGTGCCCAACAAAAATTTGAATAAATTTCCATTAATAATTCCACGTTAATTGATAGAAAATTAATCTATTACAAACAAAGCAAATAGTCACCTAGTGTTGAGTTGCTCAGTAGCAATTGTTTTTCAGTTGTTTCTGTCAATGTAAACAATCACTTGTACTTGCGTTTCTTTTCACTTACTTCCCTTGGGGAGTAGGCTTTACCTTACTTTCCTAATGTCATCACAACCAGTAAACAAACAGTAAAATGAAATTACCTGCAATGGATATGTCAAAGTAAGTGTAACTTACTAGATAAGCATGGAGAAAATTATATTTTTCATCATTTAGGTAATACGAGTATACATTTAAAAAATAGCAGTTAGGTAAGTATAATATAAAAATAAATAAAATAAAATTCTTAAAAAAAAACCTTTGGTTTTTGTAGGCCTTTCGACGGTTGTTTCCATATTCACGTATCAATATGAGACAGTATATAACTGGGTATATAACAAATAAATTTGCATTAATGCCCCTGCTTACCAATGCAGACACAGCTGACCGTTCAAATGAGCGGTAAATACTTTACACTCGGTTTAGAAGATTTGACAATGCGGCGGATGCTTGTTTCGCCGTTTACAAACTGACTGGAAATTTCAGTCCGATTGTAAAACGATCTGTATTTTAAAAGCGTTTTAGAAAACGTCGGGTTTTGGAATCCGACTGCGACATATACGTATTTGCCAGACTGGCCAGTCAAGTCTTTTTTCGTTGACAGCTTGTTAATTTCAATATTAATGAATTATTTTTCCTAAAAAAGGATGGATTAATAGACGTCATTAATACACTGTTTTTGATTAATACACTCTTTTTCATTAATTAACTGTTTTTTAAAAGGGGATGGATTAATAGATCTATTAATACACTGTTTTTAATTAATACACTATTTTTCATTAATTAACGGTTTTTGTGATTTTGACGTTTTGATGATATTTTGCAACGAGGTTAGTTGTATTAATCAAATTTTTCGCCACAAAAAAGATTTTGCGGTCAACGAAAAATTTTTGTAATCAACTCATTTGTTAATGGGCGATTAATAATCTCAACTATTAAAGGCACTCACTTGCTATCGCTCGTTCGTGCTTTAAACAGTTTCGATTATTAATCGCCTTCATTAACACACTTGTTGGTTAAATAACTATTATTGGAGTAATTTATACGTGTAGTCACTAGTGTGAATTTGCTCACAATGAGTATTATACGATATGATATTTTCCTGGCTATTTCATTCAAATGGTAGGGGCAATTTATACGTACTATGAATAGTTTGCAATTATATGAAGCAATATCTGTACCGATCTGTCAGTGCAATTATTTTAGTATTGAAAGCAATTTATACGTAGTGTATTAGTTCGCATTTAGACATAGTGAGATTTATACGAAGTGAAATGTTGCTGTCTAACTCGTAACGACATTGGCACAGAGACGAATTTGACATAATTGCTTAGTGGTGGGGATAATTTGTGCAATTACAAACAGTGATGAATATTTGTCTGGACTAGCCAATAATTTCCTTTTTGGGAGTAATTTATACCTAACGTTATTAATATAAATTTGTTCGCGAAGCTTTATACGGCGTGAGAGTTTGCTGGCGAATTCATTTACATATATGGTAGCGGTAGTTTTTAGATACTACGAATTGTTTATAATTGTTCGTAGCAAGATTTGTAAAGAAGAAAACTGGACTTATAACAATCTTACGGGGTAACTGTAAGTTATACGTTGTCATATATTACGGGACTATATAGTAAAGTTAATTGAATATAGAGCGTAATTTATCGGCAGTGTGAATAGTGTGCAATTATATGTTGCAACCTTATATAGAGCGTGATGCAACTATTATAGTAAAGTAAATGGAATATTGAGCGTAATTTATACGTATTGTAAACTGTTGTTACGTGTCGAATGCGCCACCTGTCGTATTATTTTTCCCGCGCACCGGCATTTTGACCGTGACAATTGCGATATGCCTTTATCTGGGGAAAACCGATGGCAGGCCTTGACACGCTCTTTCGTCGCTAGCAACTGGAAGCGAGCAGTTCATAAAATACGTAATTCACAAGTTCGGGGATGCTTGTATAGGGTTTTTGGTTGGCTTGAAGTAGTGAAGTTATGTAAACCCTCACGTCTTCGTGGATTTGAGACCTTGAACTTATTTAAGGACGATGTTTCCTTCGCTTCGGCGGATTTTTCAGGGATTGCACGCTCGAGCTGTTCTTTTTGTGCCCAAAAACCACCTGGGGTGAGTAGCTATTTCGCGTTAGGAAGCCTGTGTTTGCGTGTTCTACTAGAACCTTCTTTTTCCCTCTTACAGCAAGCCGTACCAGGCAAAAATGTATTGCTCATCTTGAATTCGTTCTAAGTTTATGGCAACGTGCTGCAGGTCTCGCGAGTCGATCTGTCGGTCCTTTACAGAACCGCTTCCCCTTGTCGCCAGCGCTTAGTTAGGGCACAAGAAGGAACCGCATTGTGGGGTTTATTTAGCCCCAAGGTTTGGCATTTTGATCCCGTTGGAGCAGCGCTGTGTTACGTTCAGAACTACCACCGACTGCTGTAGCAACTTCTCGGCCGAAGCTCGAGATACGCGTTCAGCGTCTTCCAGAACTGAGCCCCAGGAGCTTTTGCCGCTAGTAGTTTGCGAAGCTGCCTGTTTTTAATATGTTATAAACTGCTGTTATGTCAGAAACTGTGAGTATGGTTAGTGCATGTAGTTATTAATCTAGGGCGTCCCTAACATTCCATTTTATGCTAGTTGTAAGTTATTCATTGTAAAATTGTACTGTGATTTAGCATGAAATTAAATGATCTCAAATTATCAGTATACAGGGTGAGTCAGCTACGGTTTGATTGCATTTGTTGAATCTATCTTTCAGGAAGTGTGTTTTAGCTGGGTATAGAGTTTCTCATTCGTTCACCGGGGTGCATTTGCCGTTATCTTCAAAAATTGTTGGCGCTCTGGGCTTTTAATAATTAATGTTCTACGCGGCCTCCAATCGCTGAGCTGGCGGCCGGCATTTACACCCAAGTGTACCTAATTTTTATGCTGCTTTGAAAGATCGCCCAGAATCTAAATTAAAAAGGCCTAACAATGTGCAAGATTTAGCCAGAGAAAAACTTGCTTTAAAAATATTACCCGTGAGGGCAATTTATACAAACTCATAAATTGTGGGAATTATGTGAGTTGGATTGTGCTAGTGAAGTCAATACAATATTGACCGTAATTGAACCATAGTGTGAATAATGTGCAATTACAAGTGGAAGTTTGGAAGTAGAAGCAATTAAATGTTGAGCGTGCATACGGTAAATAGTGTGTAATTATATGTTGCAACTTTATATAGAGCTTGATGCAACTGTTCTAGTAAAGTAAATGGAATATTGAGCGTAATTTATACGTATTGTGAATACTGTGCAAAGACATGTTGCAAGATTTAGACAGAGAAAAACTTGCTTTAAAAATATTACCCGTGAGGGCAATTTATACCTGGTGATAAATTGTGGGAATTATGTAAGTGGGATTGTGCTAGTAAAGTGAATGGAATATTGACCATAATTTATCCATAGTGTCAATAGTGTGCAATACTATGTAGCGGGATTTTGATTGAGAAAATTAGCCCGTGAGGATAATTTATACGTAATCATATATTTCGGGGTTTATACAAGTCTGCAAGTAAAAGCAATTAAATGTTGAGCATAATTTATACATTCGGTAAATAGTGTGCAATTATATGTTGCAACCTTATATAGAACAAATTTTAGCGGTGGGGGTAATTTATATTTTGTTATGTATACCATGATTTTTGTAGTATATAGGGACTACGCCACAAAAGTCATATGATTCTCGAGCGTAATTTATACGTAGTGCAAATAGTGTGCAATTACATGTAGCGAGATGTATATCGAGTAAAACTTTACGTATGAAAATATTAGTGACGATGGTAATTTCTGTAGTCATGCACCGCGTGATGCAAGTATTCTAGTAAAGTCAGTTGAATATTGAGCGTAATTTATACGTATTGCACTTATTATACATAGTCATAAATTGTGGGAATTATATAAGTAGAATTGTGCTAGTAAAGTCAATGGAATATTGACCGTAATTTATCCATATTGTGAATAGTGTGCAATACTATGTAGCGGGATTTATATAGAGCAAATTTTGATTGAGAAAATTAGCCCGCGAGGATAATTTATACGTAATTATTTATTTCGGGGTTATACAAGTCTGCAAGTAAAAGCAATTAAATGTTGAGCTTAATTTATACATTTGGTAAATAGTGTGCAATTATATGTTGCAACCGTATATAGAGCAAAATGTAACTTATAAAGATTTTAGCAGTGGGGGTAATTTATAATTTATAATGTATATCTACTATGGTTTATATAGTATATAGGAACTACGCTAATAATGTCATGTGATTCTCGAGTGTAATTTATACGTAGTGCGAATAGTGTGCAATTACATATAGAGAGATATATACATGGTGAGTCAATAGTGAGGGATGGGAACTCTGCTTTTCAACTGTTCAAGATAAGAAAAATTTTTAAACGCCTCCCCACATATTTTTTCACTCTGCATTACTCAAAAATATTTTCTGTTATACAGGATGAGCCATAACTCAGGTACGTATGTTAACTTTTTTTTTCAAATAGAACACCGTATATTTTATCACATATTCTTATTGGCCTTTGACGTTTTGGTGCAGCGTTGCCATTTTAAAAAGTATTTATTAAAAATTTCATCGAATACATGTGTTTTCTTAAAAAAATCCCAGGAGCTTAGCTTTGAAGTTATAACGTTAAAATTTTGAATCCATAAGGAGAGAGGCCAGTTCTATCCACCTGGCATAATAAGGTTTAGCTTCACTATACAGGAGGGTCACAAATTCATTTCAAATTTTGCTTACTTTGGAAGGTCATAAGTTCATTTTTTCAAATATCACTCCCTGTATTTTTTTACACATTTGGATCCGTCTGTGATCTGACTACATTTTTTATTTATAGCCTATACCTAGTATGCACAGTTTCAGAGATATTGGACATGTTTCGTTGTTCTGACTGCTACAAGATGCCAACAACAAGTAAAACAGAGTGCTATGGAAAAAAGTGACATTTCTAGTTCTTCTCTTATCATTGCAGCGCAAGAGCAATTAAGGGTTCTCACCAGAGTAAAAAAATAAAAGAAATAATAATTTTAATACATAATAATAATAATGTGGAACAAACATTTTCACAACATGGCCAGTGGGTACGTAGACATAACACCTAACCTAACTAATTCAAATGATATGTTCAATATGGCGACCGTGTTCTTGTCTACAAACTTGCATTCTCTTAGCAAACGAACTGCCAACATTTCGCAACATTTGTTGATTTGTTGTTTGAAAAGCATTACGCATTCGATCTTTCATATTCTCGATAGTTGTTGGAGCTTCTTTGTACACAATTCCCTTCACGAACCCCCATTGAAAAAAGTCGACTTTGGTGAGATCAGGGGATCTTGCTGGCCAATTCACTGGACCCCCTTTCCCTATCCATCTGTCTTGAAATTCGGCATTCAAATATGTTCTGACAATGTGGCCGTACCGTAGTGGGGTGGGGCTCCATCCTGCTGAAACCACATCCTCTGGACAATCGCAATTGGCAAGTCGTCTATGAAATCTTGAAATTAGTTTGTTTAAAATTGCAAATAGCGCTCAGCGTTTACATTTCCATCAAAGAAATATGGTCTAAGAACATAATCTCCGACGATACCACCCCACACATTCAATGACCGCCTATGCGGATGATCCACTGGTCTAATGAAATGCGGGTTATGTTGTCATAATAGTGGAAGTTGTGGCGATTGACCAATCCATTTTTGTGGAATGTCGCTTCGTCGGTGAATAAAACCAAATCGAAAATGTCGTCTTGTTTCTCTTTTCTTCTCAAAGCCCAATTTGCAAATGCTAGACGATTGTCAACATCGTCATTAAGCTCTTGTACAGGTTGTATGTGGTATGGATGAAATTTCGCTTTTCTAATTATTCTAGATACAGACGTTTGACTGAATTCTAACTCACGGCTTATTTTCCTAGTGCTAATATGTGGGTTCTCCACAATAGTAGCCAACACCAACAATTCATTCTCCTCGTTGGAAATGTTTCTTCGTTCAGTTTTTTCAAATTCTATGTCCCAGTTCTCTCGAATCTTTCTCTTAGTTTTTTAAAATCAACTCGCCTCGGATGCCGCCCTTCGGGATATGTCTGCACGTAAATTCTTGCCGCAAGGAGAGGATTTCCCTCGCCTTCCCCCAAACTATACATCATGTCGATTTGCTCTTGTAATCTTAAATCCATTTAGAGAAATTGCAGTTATTAAAACATGTCCTAACAGTGACAATAGTAAAACTAAAAATGTCACCTGCTGACATAGCACTCTAAGTAGAAATGTCACTTTTTTCCATAGCACTCTGTTTTACTTGAAGTTGGCCTCTTTTAGCAGTCAGAGAAACGAAAAATGTCCAATATCTCTGAAACTATGCATTTTAGGTATAGGTCATACTTAATAAAAAAATGTAGCCAAATCACAGACGGATCCAATTGTATAAAAAATACAGGGGGTGACATTTGAAAAAATGAAGTTACGACCTTCCGAAGTAAGCGAAATTTGAAATTAATTTGTGACCGTCCTGTATAGTGAAGCTAAACCTTATTATGCCAGGTGGATAGAACTGGCCTTTCTCCTTGTGGATTCAAAATTTTAACGTTATAACTTCAAAGCTAAGCTCCTGGAATTTTTTTAAGAAAACATGTATTCGATGAAATTTTTAATAAATAATTTTTAAAATGGCAGCGCCGCACCAAAACGTCAGACATTTTATACTGTCATAAACTTATTTCAAAGGCCAATAGGAATATGTGATAAAATATAGGGTCGTCCATTTGAAAAAAAATTAACATACGTACCTGATTTATGGCTCATCCTGTATAACAGAAAATATTTTTGAGTGATGCAGAGTGAAAAACTATGTGGGGAGGCGTTTAAATTTTTTCTTATCGTGAACGGTTGAAAAGTTCCGATCCTTCACTATTGACTCACCCTGTATAGAGTAAAACTTTACGTATGAGAATATTAGTGGCGACGATAATTTACGTAGTCATGCATTGCGTGATTTAAACAAGTGATGCAACTATTCTAGTAAAGTCAATGGAATATTGAGCGTAATTTATACGTAATCTGAATAGTGGGCAATGATATGTAATAATATTTATCTACGACCACTACTAAAGGTAGGCCTTTTAGCGCTAGCTTGTATCACTAAAAGTGACGTTTTATAGTTTACCGTGGTTAAAGAAATCAGCTGTTTCTTTTAACTCTAGTGCTAAAAGTGAAGTGAGGTTATAAAACTACAATTTCGAACTGGAAGTGAAGTTGTAAAGTTATTCTAGTTGCTTCTTGCGTTACAGGTAACGTGTTTTTGAAATAATTAAAGCGTTATGTAATGAATACACTCTGATGTGGAGTATTAATAATTACATTTCGTAACTGACCTTGACAGCACTGGCTTCGCAAACATTCGCCCGCGCATGGCCTACTATTTATTATGACATAAATTAGAAGTATCGTAGATGCAAACATTTGTTAAATCGATATTTATGGCTAAATAACGATAAAATTAGGGTCGTAGATAAAATATTGTATGCAACGCGTGCATAAACGTCGACTTTTAGCACTTGTTGCATAAATAGCTATTATCTACGACCACCACTAAAAGTAGGCCTTTTAGCGCTAGCTTGTTTCACTAAAAGTGACGTTTTATAGTTTACCGTGGTTAAAGAAATCAGCTGTTTACTTTTAATAATAATAATTAAAGCGTTATGTAATGAATACAGTCAGATGTGGAGTATTAATAATTATATTTCATAACTGACCTTGACTACTGTCATTCGCAAACATTCGCCCGCGCGGCGTGGCCTACTCTTTATTATGACATAAATTAGAAGTGTCGTAGATGCAAACCTTTGTTAAATCGATATTTATGGATTAATAACAGTAAAATTAGGGTCGTAGATAAAATATTGTATGCAACGCGTGCTAAAAGTCGTTTATGCACGAGACATGAAAATTTTCATGTCTCTTGCGTAAACGTCAACTTTTAGCACTTGTTGTATAAATAGCTAGTATAGAGTAATACTTTACGAATATTATAGTAATTTATACGTACTCATTCATGATTTTTACAAGGGAGATTGTGCTAGTAAACTCAATTGAGTATTGAACATAATTTATATGTAATGTGAATAGTGTGCAGCAGCAGCTATATGCAGCGAGATTTATACAGATCAAAACTTGAGTTGTGAGTATAGTAGTCGCAAGGATAATTTATGTAGTCATGCATTGCGTGGTTTATACACGTGATGAGACTATTCTAGTAGTCAATGAAATAGTGAGTGTAATTTATACGTAGTGCGAATAGCGCACAATGATATGAAGCAAAACTTATTTTTACAAATATTAGTGGTGCGGGTAATTTTTCGGGATTTATATCACTGGGATAGTGCCAGTAAAGTCAATGGAGTATTGTACGTAATTTATACGTAGTGCCAATAGTATGCAATTACATGTATGCGAAATTTATACTGTGGGCATTTAGGCGGCTGCGAAAAAAAGGGATAAAATTAGTGCAAAGAAGATCGTCGATTGTATTTTTCAGTTTGTTTCCGTGTACAGTTCAAATATATTAAGGTTCGAACTTACGATTGAAATTATACCTACGTGAGAGTATGTGGTAGCATGTGATTTTGATAGAGTGTTTTCCTAATCTGGAAATGAAGCGAAGTATAGATAATAGTGGATATTTAGGAAGATACGTCAGCAAATAAAACTGAAGATATGTATTGTTGTTTACCGAAGAGGACGGACGCTTAATCAATATTCTTATTTATGATGGTCGGTGCCCGCCTGCATTTCTTGTTTACTTCAAATCAACTCTTTCCTGTTTTCGTGGCTCAGTAAGGGCGACTTGTTTACAATAATCCCGCGAACGCAGACGTGCACTTATTAAGGTAATTGAATTAAGACCCAGGAGTGAGGCTGAGCGCTGCTCCCAAGAGTTGCCCCCAAGGGCAGGTTAATAGTCCGACGATGGTTCATTGTCGCAATAGCAACTACGTCTCTCTTTGACCGTAGGTCAACGTTTTAACGATGCCAATAATACGAGTTCCATCTAATTCCCCGCAATTCAAATGCGCATTATTACCTGAAAGCCTTCCGAAGTTATGCTAACCTCCCGGGATCCTTTTTCGAGCCAAATGAATGCTAATGCGATTCGTGTCAAGTGTTACTTAACACCTTCGGCTACAGGGTGGTCCGCATCTCGATGTAGGCTAAATAATGCAGCGCTTCCAAACGGGGCTTCGACAAATGTATGGTAACAACGTTCGTGCAGTAATTAGTTTAACCCCAACACTTTCTCCTGCTTTTTCTTCAGCATGGTGTGACACGCCAGAAGTTCAAATCGAAGGCCTTCGACTTCCCATGGCGGATGCAGCCCATAGTCGCAGACGGAAGTTAGCAATGGGAACAGGACTACACGATTTCAATTGATGCGCGTGGAATGTGCATACATTTGCAAACATTTTGAAGTTTCATACTAATAACCGCTGCTCGTTTGCGGCTAGTTTCTCTAAGTAAACACCTGGGCTTGCGAACCGGGTCAATGTAGTTAAGCACCGGACACCTTACCTAGGGCCCCTTCTGGGACATTGGAGGTACAATAACCCGAAACGCATAAATAATGGATAACGCTTTATTTCTGTAGATAACGAATATTATGTAAATAGAGGCGTACCGGCCTACGTCCACGTCTTCAGTTAACAAGTACTGGAGGTACCCAAAGCATATCCGTTCTTCCATTCGCAAACGGCCATGTTTACGAAACGAGCTAATCAGTCACTAGCTGTGATTCATTATTACCTTCAAAAGTACGCCGTCTTCCTGTTGTTGCTTGTTGTAATTAGTTATGTAAGTCGTACGTATCAATCAGGTGCAACTGAAGATGACAAGCAAGATGGAGGCGTTTTATTTTTAAGCATGATTGGAACTAGACTTAGTCACCCTGGTGGAAAATAAAAATACAGTTTGTTTAGGGACAGCCAGTCCAATCTGGTGCTGATGCAGAAGAAATTTATTTCCAGAACAGACGTACCAGTTTTTTGGACCAGTGACGTAAAAGGATACTGACCAAAGATTAGAATTGCCAGTTGACCTATTCGATGTAAAATTTTGTTTTTTCTCTGTTCTTTAGCTGTGATAATACAGGGGGTGTCCCGTAATGTTTTCCTCATTTTTTCGTTGAAGATCTCGAAAAGTGGTGGGAGTAGGCGTGTCAACACACCTTATGGTGATTTATTTAGCGTATGGCATGTTTTGGCCCGGAGTCCTGGGTCTGCGACCCGATATGTTGGGCCGCCAACTGTATGATATCATATCATTTGTATATTGTATGTAGCATGATTGTGTTGTGTGTGGTCAGGTTACTCTTTCCCATAGACCAGTCGTCCGGGAAGAGCGCCGTTAATTCTATCCCAACGGCGAATGGTGACCGAGTCCGATACTGATCCAATGGACTGCGGAAAAATTCCGCCTATCCATTGATTCGAACCGAGGACTTGCTTACTGCAAGCCTGATGCTCTACCACTGCGCCACGCGGTCGTTACCTTGTGGTGAAAGGCAACGCCTTGAAAATTTAGTTGCAATGGATCGGTTCACCAGTGTCAGATGTGTTAGAGCAAACCTTTCCGTGGAAGTCGTTCGGACCATATTCTTAAAAAAACTGATCTCTAGTCTGGGAGACATTAATTGACCGCGCAGAACTCCAAATTTAACACTCATTGATTTTTTTTTAATTGAGTTTTCTTAAATTAAAGGTTTACAGTAGAATTTGAACCAATTAAAACTAAATCGGCGAAAAAATTCAGAGAATTACACCTTTGATTTGAGATACGCCCATAAAAAGAAATCCATGGGTGTTAAAATCTGTAGTTCTAGACGCCAACTTAAAGTCCCCCAGTTTAGAGGTCACTTTTCATGGAAAAGTTTTGCTGTAGCACATGTGGCACCGTTGTTGGTGAACCGCTAAACCCGATCCTTTGCAACTAAATTTCCAAGGCGTGGCCTTTAACCATAAGGTGTGTTGACGCGCCAACCCCCCCCCCCCCCCCCCCACTGTTCGAGATATTTAACAAACAAATGAGAAACACATCCTGTATATGTACGTACTAGCTAAACACGTCTGCCATACGACGGGAGGGAAGGGACCATTTTCAACTGTTTCAATTTTAAGTTGTTTTTCGTGTCTTCAGAATGCGATTGTACAATTCGGTGACATTAAATCGCTTATTTAATCACACGAAGGCCAAAAAATTACAGACACCATTCTGTAGTAATAGAGTTATGCCATTTCCACTAGATGGCGCTGAAGGAAGTAAACCCGATTGGGATCGAAGCAAGTGCGATCGATGACGATGCAGCGTGACAGACTACCATTTTTTATTTGACAGTTAATTCGCACAATAAAATTCGTCAAGAAGTAAATAGAATAATAATAATGTGGGACGTGGGTTATTTATCGGCGAAACTGGTCATAAGGTAATATGTATTTTCTAGATAATTTATTATCTTTTGAAGTTCTTTCAGTATAGTATGCTCAAAAATGACTTTCATGTAGTATGGTTATAGAATAGTTCCTAATTTTTTAATACAACTATAACTCACTTAGAAATGAAATGTCAAACTTAACATAATTAAATATAAACGTAGTTGCATTCATAAATTAGGAACTATTCCATAACCATACTTGATGAAAATAATGTTTGATCATACTTTTTATATTGGCTGTTTCTAAACATCAGCAGAAACCGCTTTATTTTAAATAAAAAGAAAGGTTTTTCAAATAACAGAAGTTCACAGTCGATTTAGACTTTAGACTATACCGGATGCGCGCAAAACAACAGAACACTCCTGTTTTTGCTACTATTATCTGGAACTTTTGTCGCAAACCCATGTTTCCCGGTTAAAATACGCCATGCTGCAAACAAAAAATATCGTGTAAGTTATAATTTTGAAAGAATTTTACTTCACAATGATACAGCAAATGAAAGTTCGTGGTCGTTCACCTAAGATGTGCTGCAGCAACTGCCGTCGGATGCGGCCGGAGGTGTTACCAGTGGGTACTAAATCCAGGCAGTGGTAGTTTAGGTCGGTAGGAGCTCTAGTGGATATAGATCTATATCGGTAGTAATCCAAGTGGTATTTCAGTTCGGTAGCATTTCATATATTTGTCAAAAATCCTTAAACTCGGTAGTAAACCAAGTTTGGTAGTTTTAGTAGGATGTAAATCCACATGGGTGGTAATCCAAGTCGGTGGTAATCTACGTCGGTGGTAGTTCACGACGGTGGTAATTCTAATCGGATTTAAATCCACATTGGTGGCAACTCGCACTCTGGCTAGTCATGTAGGTATAACAGTTTAAATGTAAAAAATGCGAAATACTGAACTGTACTAAGCGATATGACGACACTATGTACTCGATTATACCGAACGTTTGTAAATTGCTGCACAACGCAATAAACTTTTTTGTTTTAAGTAGGTAGATAGTACTAGCTTATAATATAATATATGATAATTCCCATTATCACCTACAGGAACATTTTGATCCAGTAGCGTCACATGAAATTTTAGTATCGCGACTTTATAAGAGACGGTAAAGGCAGAAAAGAGAGAATTTGTGACGTCACGTATTTGGCATAATCTCGTTTATTATTATGAGATTGTAAAAGCAAAAAAAAATTAAAAATAGTGTTAATGAAATAACCAATTTAAATCAATCATAAAGAATTCTTAGCTACACTCTGCTGCTGTTATTTAACGTGTGCTGCACAGATTGCAGCTCCAATATAACATGCAAACTAGGTTATTTTATGATTGGCTATTTAAAACTTATGTGGTGTTACCTACACATTATTTAGGTTGTAAACTGAAAATGGTTTTAAATTAATGCTTAATTTTGACTTGCCGTTCCTGAGCACAGATGGCAACGCAGAATGTGAACGTAGTAATTTAATGAAGGTAAATAATTGCCGGTTCTGGAACTCCGCAGCCCTTATAAATAACCGCTACTAACTGTTCTGTACAGTTGTAAATATTTCGAATAAGCCTCAAAAATATAGTAGGTATATCTCTACTTAAATAATATGTTTATACCTTAAAGTACGTCTTGCGTAAAATTGTTAAAAGTTATCCAAAAGTGACAAATAACTGACAGCTCTTTTAAGAACTACGCTGGAAGCAACCGAACACTTAATTTTCCAATAGAACCATGTAGATTGCATAGTTCAGAAGTTATACATCTCCAAAACAGCACTGGTTGGTATTATTTTGTAGTCTGTCGACGGGGGTCCCAAATTCTTGGTGGAAACACGGGTAGATATTTCAAAAATCGTACGTTTTCGAGTTTTATTTATTAAAGTTTTTCGCAGCTGATAAGATAATTACACACACACACCACTGGTACGTAAAATATATTGAGATAATTACGCAACCTTCAAGGATGAATTTGTGCCGCAATTGATGTTTGTTTAACGTCGATACAAGTTTTTAAAAATGTTCTTTATTGAAAAACTTAAATTACCGACGGAGTCGTAACAATACAAGTTTTAATTATGACATGCAGCCACGAACTAAAACTAAATACAGAAGCTGCCTTGCAGGTAATCTCTGCATAGGAAATACATCAGCACATGATAAGATAATATAATGCGGCTCCGGCAAGGAGATAAACTTTATCTACTAGGAGTCGGCGTTTAATACTACATAACTCTTCCGCGCAAAGAATCTTAAATATAGGGAAACTATATTTAAGTTTAAGTTTTGCATTGTAGCAAAGATGAACTAATTACTTTATTTTCTAAACTTGAGTTTTCATTTTGTTTTTCAAAATAGGTTCTTAGTTTCGTTTTCAAAGAGTCACGTTTACAATATACATATACTATGCTACTTATAATACTAATACAGATTAAACATATTATAATAAATGAGCCTAAATGTAAGCTCGGCATAATTGCGGTGTCACTTTGGAGTAGTTTTTCCTTTTGTTGAGTGAGTCTTAGTTGACTTTTGACTAATTCTTGCGTATTAATAGGTGTCAAATCAATTTTTGAAATATTGACTACTTGAGAATCAAAGATCTGTAATTTACTGATACTTGGTAAATTTAAATCTATTTCTTTAGTTGAAGAGGACTTCATAGCGAACAGTAATTCGTCATGGTTTATTAGGACGGAGCAATCAGGCGTTAAATGTATTAATCTTGTTCCTATAATTTCCATTTTCTTTATTATCTGATTACATTGTGTATCTAGAACAATTTTAGTCGGTGAACTAATTAGCCACGTTGCTGTATCGATTTTCAGGGTTTTTACTGAGGTCAACTCAAAGGTATATGGTTGACATGTTTGATTGTCAAGAAAAGACAGAAGTTGCGTTTCGCATAGCTTGGAATTCGGAATGCTGAAATGATTATCGTGAGCACAAAAATAATAATTTAGTGACGTCTGTTGACAATGATTGATTTCAACAGGAATGCTGAAATTTGTGTTATACAGTAATGTGTTATAAGAAGGTATAATCATACGAAATTTATTATTTTCAATTTGAACAGGAAAGGGAATTAGCTTTATTAATTGGTATTCGAAGAAGGGTTTAACCAATGGGATTTCGAAAATGAATACAAAAATGTTATTCTTTTGGTAAACTTTTGTAGTTATAATGGATTCGTATAAGTGGATGTTTTCATGAGTTCCTTGATATGGAAGGGCTAAGCTCTTTATCTTATGGTCTTGAAGTTGATTTAAATGTTTAGTTATGTTGTTAAGTGATTGGATAAGTTCGTTATTATCTATAAGGGAAATGTGCAATTGTTGCCATTGAGCAAAAGTTAGAGCTGTTTCTAGTTCTATCCAAAAATTAATAAACAATTGAAGCGATTGTATGGATTGATTGATTATCGAATAAGTTGACGTTTCAGCTATTACTTGTTCTATTTTCACATTGTTGAGAAGAATTTTATTTAGATTATCATTTAATAGTTTTTGATTTTCAGAGAGGGTCTTTATTGATGATAAAGTGCTGTTTAAAATCTGTGCTTGTTCTAATAATGAATTTTTCTGGATTTCAGAATCGTGTGTTAATTTAGATATCATTTTTTTGTAATGTTGTCCGTCTTCTGCGTTTAAATTGCCTGTGACAAATTTTATCGCGGTACCTAGTCCATCTATTAATCCTCGTTTTTGCCTAGTTTGAGTTTCAGGAAATAATTGGTCTAATAATTGATCAGCTTTATTTAAATATTGTTCAAGAATTAACAACTGATTATTATGGTTAATTAAGATATCTTTTAATTCTACAAAGCGTCTGTGTCCTAAGGGGTAATTTCTGTTTTCTAGAAGTGAAATTGATTTTAAGAGATTTTCTCTAAGAATTTGGTAGTCATTTAACATGGGTGTATAGTTAAGAATTTTAATCAAAGTCCATTCAGATTCTTTGAGTAGTGCTTTACCTTTTTGTAAGGGGTATAATCCAGGGTTGTCAGTTAAAGTCTTCATTGTTATGTCGCTTGTGCACTCGTTCCAGGTGAGGAAGAGGAGGATGACCGAAATTGTCCTGGAAATGGCATCAATTCATTTGCATGTCTTTTGAGGATGGCATTCGTGGGAATATTTCTTAGGTCATAAGTATCATATTCGTAAACTTTGTCAATTATATAAGGTCCTGTAAATTTGGGTTCTTTTTTATTTCTATTGTTAGTTTTAATGTATACTTGGTCTCCTAATTTAAATGTTTTTGTTTTTCGGGGTTGATTAATTTTTTCGTTCCGTGTTTCTTTGGTGACTATTTGTTTATTCTGTATGTTGTCATATAAATGTTTCATTTTTTCTTTGTGATTATTTACATAGTCTTCAATAAAAGTTTTTTCGTAATCTAAGTCAAAAGGATTTTGTCCGTCTGTGTGACCAAATAGTATTTCAAATGGGGTTAATTTTAAATTTGAATGTATCGAATGGTTATAAGCCATGACACAATAAGGAATTTTTCTCTGCTCTGGCATTTCTCCTAAAAGCCTGTAATGTTCGATAAGCGTTGAATGGAAACGTTCTATAAGGGAATTCGATTGGTGGTGGTGCGGTGTTGTAACGTGAAACTGAATTTTATGTAATTGTAAAAAATGCATAAATGGTTGGTTGTTAAATTCATTATCGGCAATTAAAACATTGGGGGCAGTATAAGTAGTAATGTAGTAAAAGAGTCTATCGGTAACGTCGATCATGTTGCTAGATCGCAATTGATAGGCTTGGACAAATTTCGAGAAGGCGTCTATAAGTGTCAAATATTTTATTCCTTTGATCTGGAATATGTCCATATGTACGGTATGAAAAGGGCGATTAAAGGTTGGGGTTAAATGTAACGGTTGCTTAATGGGGTTCCTATTATATTTTTGGGTACTACAATTTTGACAATTATTAATGAAATTCTTTATGTCTGTATTTATTCCTTTCCAGTAATATTTACGTTGTAAATGATCTATGGTTTCTAAAATTCCTCTATGATTCGTTTTTCCACAATGATAATTTGCAATTTGTTGCTGTCGCTCGTCTAGATTTGTGATGTATCTGACTTGAGTCATACATTGGTGGAATTTAGGTGTATTTTCGTTTGTGATTGATTTCACATATTCTGAAAATTCTTGGTATAAAGAGTCGTTGGGGAAATGACAATAATAATGAACTTTAGGTTCGCAGTGTTCTATTAGCAATTCGCTAAATTTTAATCGTTTATTATTAGGGTTTACAAAAACTGAATAATGTACATTACCATCGAATTTAGTGACTTGAATATTTCTGGGCAAATTAGCTTCGATAAATTCAATTTGTTTGCCAAAATGCTGAAGAGGTTTTTCACTGATATCGATCGCGGGGGTTGAGCTTTCTTGAGTGTGAACTGTGTCCACTAATGAATTTTCTCTATCGTTTATAGGCGGTGTGACAACAGGTATTTCAAAAAGGTCGTCGATGTTAGGGGTTTCTGAACGGTTAGGTATCATACTACAATTTGGTTCTTCCAAAATAGGTGTATCGAGTCTACTGGGGTTATCTATAATTCTGTCAATATCGTCTAGAATTTCTTCAGTGATTGATAAGGGGTGAATTTGGATTCGGGATAAGGCATCTGCCACTTTATTAGTTTTTCCAGGTACATATTTTACGTCAAAATTAAATTCTTCTAGTCTCAAAGCCCATCTCGTTAATTTCGAGTTTGGTTCCTTGAGATTACGTAGCCAAACTAATGGTCTATGATCTGTAAAAAGGGTAAATCTGGTGCCAAATAAGTAAGGTCTAAATTGTTTTGTTGCCCATACTATAGCTAATAATTCTCTCTCTATAGTACTATACTTTTGTTCTGTGTCGTTGAGTGTTCGTGAAGCGTAACTTACTGGTTTTCCTTCTTGTGAAAGTACTGCGCCAAGTGCATATTTTGAAGCATCTGTGGTCAGTTCAAAAGGCTTCGTAAAGTCTGGGTATTTTAAAATTGGCTCGTTAGCTAAAAGATTTTTGCAATGTTCAAAGGAGTCTATAAAATCTTGTGTGTGAATAATTTTGTTTTCTTTTTTTAAACAATGAGTCAGAAATTTAGTTATTTTCGCGAAATCTTTGATAAATTTTCTGTAGTAGCCAAAAAGTCCTAAAAATGATTTTATCTCAGTTCTGGTACTAGGTAAAGGGAAATTTTTTATTGCTTCGATTTTTAAAGGGTCTGGTTTAAATCCTTCAGGGGTTATAATGTGTCCTAAATATTTTATTGATTTGTGGAGAAATTCTGATTTGTCTAATTGGATTTTGATATTTGTTTCTCTACACTTTTTAAATACGTTTTCTAGTCGGGTGATATGTTCTTGTAATGAATTTGAAAAAATGACTATGTCGTCTAGATAAACTAAACATTGGTTAGGGGTTAATCCTGTTAATGCAGTGTTTATTGCTCTTTGAAAACTGGCAGGGGAATTCTTTAAACCGAAAGGGAGGCGTTTAAATTGCCAATGGCCTTCTTCAGTAGAGAAAGCTGTTTTTTCTCTATCTTTTTCTTCTAATTCAATTTGGTGAAAACCGGAAGCTAAATCAAGGGTTGTGAAATAGTTGGCTCTGCCCAAATTGTCTAGTACAGTCTCTATTCTTGGTAAAGGAAATTTGTCGTCAATAGTCTGTAATCGATGACGATGCGCCATTTTTGTTTTCCCGAGGCATCTAATTTTTTTGGAACGATCCAAATGGGGAAATTGTACGGTGATTCACTTGGTTCTATTATGTCTTCTTTTATCATTTTGTCGATTTGTCTTTTGACTTCTTGACGGTGTATGTGGGGATACCGATATATTTTCGTGAAAATTGGTGTATCGGTTTTTGTTCTAATATGGTGCTTAGGTAAATTCATTGACGATAAAGGAATGTCAGGAGAGTAAAATATTTCTTTATATTTTAGACAAAGATTTGTTAGTAACGTTCGTTCTTCATCATTTAAATGATCTAGTCTTAAATTTGATTTTAAATTTTGAAAAAGTATTTGTTTTAAATTGGTTATTGATTCGTTATGATTATTGATTTGGATGTTGTCTTTAGTAGGGGTGTATTCTTCTAAAATAAGAGGTTGAGAAATAATTAGGGTTTGAGGTTTATCAGATGTATTTATCAGGCTAGTTCGAAACCAATTATTTTTTAATGCTACAATAGCTGAAGGCATAGAAATATGTTCAGTAAAATGTATCTTTGGAGCTAGTTTATTGCCATCTTTTCCTACGGCAGGTAATACGACAATTTGTTCTGTACGGGGAGGTACTTCAATAATTTTTAGGCTAGTTTTAGACGGTTTAATTTTTGAAAAATTACATCGATTGCGTTTTTGTTCCTCAATTTTTAATTTTTGCCGATTGTAGAAAAAGGGTATTGTTGTTTTATCGGTTTGGATGTGCATCCATTTATAGTCTATATTTGCTGGTAGGTTAGCTAATAAATCCGTTCCTATTAATCCTACGTATTCTGTGTGAAAATTAAACAGGTAACATAAATGTGTTCCTTCTTCAGAAAATAAATTTTGGATAGGCACATTTGCAACTAAATTGTGATGGGTAGTTCCATGAGAGGTGGTGATTTCGAAAGGGTGTTCATATATTAATTCCGGAAAATGTTTATATGCAAATTCAGGTGAAAGAATTGTGCGTGAACTTCCTGTGTCAATTAGTAACTTGTCATTTGTTTTTGGAATAACAATGTAGGGTAAATTCGATTTTGGGTTGATTGAAAAAGATTCGACCGAGGCTTTTAGCGAAAATTTACGGCATTTTCGGGTTCCTCGTATTCTGAATTTGGTTCTGGTTCTTGGAAGAAGTCAGGGGTTTGGTCTAATTCTTCTTGATGTGATTCAGTATCTTGACTGTAATATTCATAATTTGTTTCAACGTTTTCAGGTGGAAACTCTTGAAAATATTCGGTTTCGGAAAAATCAGTGTTAAATAATTCTTGGGCATGGAAATTTCGCGGTTGATTAGATTGTTGTATGTAATTAGTTGGTCGGAAGTTTGAATTGAAATTTTGATTTAATGGTCGTGGTGGTTGTGTTCTTTTGAATTGTTGTGATGCAGGACGTTTTTGTATCGTACTTGTCTGCATGGGTTCTGGCTTAAATGTTGGTACGTAATTTCGTTTTGGGGCGAAAACATCTGTTGGAGGTTTTTGGAATTGTCTATTAGGAGTTTGACTTTGATTTCCGTAATTAAATGTAGGTGTAGCATTTTGTTTAAACTGTGGTTGCCTTGAATTGGCAAAATGATTTTGTTGGTTATAGTTTGGATGTGTTAAAGTATGCGTTAACGGTTGCGTGTTGAATGGTTTTTGATAATTTTGGAAAGTAGGTGGTCTTTGCAATGAAAATTTTGGTTGCGAGAAATTATTTGGGGGGTTATTTTTGTTTAAACCTTGAAAATAACGAATGTCTAATTCCTCTTTAACAATTGTAATTGCCTGTTCTAACGATTGAGGTGCTCTGCCTCTTGTAAAGCTACCGAGGGGTTCCAATAAACCACTTGTAAATACTTTTAACGCTAAGTCCTTTGATGATGTTAGTTTATAATTTTTAATATCTTGGGCTTCGTTTCCCAGTGAAATTTTTGAGTTTAAAATTGCTAAAAGCGATCTGACTTTATTAAAGAAATCGATTGGTGATTCTCTAGTACTTTGTTTGAGTCTAGTCATGTCAATTTGTAAATTTAATTCAGACCTTTGATCTCCAAAATTGCTAATCAAAGTTGATTTTAAATCTGCCCATGAAATGAAAGTGTATCCTGTTACAATTTCTAACGCTGCACCTTTTAGGCGGTTTCTAGCAGCAGATAACAATAGTTTATTTATATATGCGTTTGGATTTTGAGCTTGCCAAAATTGTACAATGATGTCTTCGACAGCGCGAATGTATTCACTTAGTTCGGATGGATTTCCGGAAAATGTAGGTATTTCATTTAAGATACTCATATGAAATCCAGGTGGGTACGCATTAAATATTCGCGGTTGCGGTTGTTCCAGCTGTTCTGCAGGCACTTGATTTTGTTCGTTTGCCATCGTTAAACGTGGAGGTCTTAAAATAACGCGATTTACTAAAGTTGATTGTTCAAATATGTTCACTTGTTCGGATTCACTTTCTGACGAAGTGTCCGTATCAATCATTAATTATTTATTTTTACGTTAGTAGGGCCTTAAAATTAACCTAATCAGGGTACCTACGCATAAGTGCAAAGTCGATTGGCTGAATTATTAAGCACACCTAACGTGTACGCCATTATCTCATCTCGTTTTGCACTTACCCAATCTTAGAACTAATTGCTTAAAGCTAATAATGTTAGTAAATATTAAATTATTTAGTAAAAAGCAAATCGTTGCACTTTCACTTGCAATAATATGTAAAATTTTACGCTTACGCTTTCATAGCTGCGTTGTGTAAGGGGCGATCCCAATGATCAGGCATTCACAGTGAATGGGGGTGACTGGAATTGGTGGTGCCTCGACTTCGGACGATGCTTGTTCCTTTCGCTCGGCGGTACCAACTTCAGTTGCGGGGCTTCGGCATTTGATTGTTGAAATGCTTCGGACCAGCGGGGTTGAGTAGCAGGTTTCTTTTGGAAATTAAGATATTCGCTCTTAATTTGCCAAAAATCCACAAGACTGCGCCATTGATGTTTGTTTAACGTCGATACAAGTTTTTAAAAATGTTCTTTATTGAAAAACTTAAATTACCGACGGAGTCGTAACAATACAAGTTTTAATTATGACATGCAGCCACGAACTAAAACTAAATACAGAAGCTGCCTTGCAGGTAATCTCTGCATAGGAAATACATCAGCACATGATAAGATAATATAATGCGGCTCCGGCAAGGAGATAAACTTTATCTACTAGGAGTCGGCGTTTAATACTACATAACTCGCAGGTGTTTTGTAATTAAGTGCACTATTTTAAAAATGGTTTTCAATCAGTCTCGTGTTGGCTTTGACCCGTACGCGTATAATACAATTAAGAATGGATCGATAAGATTTTAGTGTAACCTCAATTCAAAATTGCTTGTTTGCAAGAGTCGGAGACGATCCTGAACTTGTTTGCAAATCAAGGGTAGCATTTCGAAAATGTTCTGGAAGACTGTGAAAATTAATGTGTGTAGATAAAGGACTTAATAAGATGAACCGGACCGGACCGGTGAGTAATTTTATCAGTAATTCGAGGAGGTGGGCGGGACAGTAATAGGCGTCGTTACAAGACTGGTGTTTGGTATTTCAAAATAAGTATTGTGCACGCATTTAAAAAAATAAAAATCACATATATAAGTTACATTACTTTATTCCATGCTAGAATTTTTTCTACCATGAATTTTGGAAAACCCTGCGTATCGACACTTAAAAAATGGCGCCTGTAAGGTGACGTACAAACACCCTGCAGGACGAGTAAGTTGAATTTAATTGCTTTATTTTGGTTCCAAGAACATGTAGTTCTTGTGTTTACACCTATTAGAACCACCCTGTGTGCATATAAAGGCGGAATTATAGTTTCGTGGAAACGCAGTGTGAGAGCTAGTTTTATTCTCACAGAACTTGCCAACATAAAGAAACCGAATACAGAGATCCCGCATTTCTGATGGCATTAAATCAAACAATCAAGCAATTACAGTGCCCTGCAACAACGAACCATTAATGAAGTTATTATTATCCATTTATAAACTTAATAATGATGGAATGGATGCTCCATTAGGGCCATCAATTACAGCGATTTTGGCTATTCGTAGCCGCGGCCTGTCATTTTTATTGGGCAATCTTCGGAGAGGAGTTCGCCAAACGAGCTTTCAACGCTAATCTAACGTGTTGCAGGAAACGGGTTTCGTAAAAGCCTCGCAATTAATGCGAATAATAAATATCGGAACTTAGTAACTCCACAAAGGCCGGGTAAAACTGGTAAGCGACCAGAAGTTCGTTTCTATTGAGCGACACATAAAACGCTAGATTTTATTGTAGCCGAAGAATGGAAACAGGTGGCTTACACCTGACTGCCGTTTTGAAAGATTAGCTAACTAGATCTTTACACCTGTTGGGTATCTATACAAAGGCTTTGACGTGTCCAGTGTGCCTTTCAATTTTGTACCGCAACTTTTAAGTCGTTTGTTTGGAAAGAAGGCGTTCACTTCCTGCCAAAATTGCACGTATTACTCGTGTGGTGAAGTGAAATGTGTGTTATTTATTAAGCGCTTGTGTAGCACTATCTGTGGTCTTTTCTTGTGAAAAAATCAAGACAAGATTTTTTAAATCGTATGGTAATTAGTTAAACTGACGTTCCTAGTTAAGTACAGGATGAGTCATAAGTTTAATTAAATTTAAGGCTAGCTACAGGACATCAAACAGAATAACTATAAATACACTATACGTCATAAATTAATAAAAATCTCACAAAAAAAATAAAACAGTTAATTCCTTCAACTGATCGACGATTACTGGAATGAATTTCTATGGACATAAGTTCTCACGGGTGGTTGCGATACGACCGAATTTGGATAAAATTGTGCAAAAAACATTGTTTGCATACTTTTCAATTACATTTGGTGGATGTTTAGCCAGGGATTTCAAAAGTTTGCCCCAGACCGTGATGCGATTTTTTTTCCGTAAACAATTAATTTTTTGTGGACTGTACTTCCACTGAGGTCAGTGTAGACCCATTTAATTTAATGGCCATAGTTATGAATTACCCTATATTTTGTTATCAAGTTTATACATTCCTAAATTCTTCGTCTCTTTTAAATTATTTTGAAGCTATTAAAAATTGCAAAAGCAAATTCTATACGAAATAATAAATAAGTACATGTGTAGAAAACGATTAGTATTTTAAAGATAACTGTAATCAAATACGGAGAAAAACAACCGGCAACTGGGATGCAAAGGACAGTCAAGCCAGTAGTTGGCACTGGTAAAGCAAGGATGTGCCCTATCGCCGATGTTGTTTAATTTGTACATTCAAGAAGCTGTCGAGAAAATAAAATAACTTTCCAAACTTTCTGAAAAGGGTACTTATAAAAATGAACGGCGTAAAAATGGATATGATTAGACATGCTGACCATATAGCCATCCTCGCAGAAAGTCAAAGAGGATTTAGAAATAACAATAAATGACGTGACAGTGGTAATGGAAAATTAATATTAAATGAAAATCAATATTTTCTAAGAAAACAAAGGAAAAATGATGTCAACAATGCAAAATAGAAATAAAAGATATAGAAATTTTACAAGTCCAGGGATTCTCATACAGGCAGTGTATTAACAACTAATGGAAGGAGTAAACTTATTTATTTACTTAATCGATATATACAGTTATACCTTACATTATATACAGAGTACGTGAACAGTATAGAAGTAAAATGCCAAAGTCCGATAATGCATAAACTGTAGGCGAACGAACGAGCCGGAGTCTCTGTCGTAAATATGCTCAACCGAGTGGATGAACTGGAATCTGACCAAGTTCTTTCTGAATGCCCAACGAATGCAGACGGAATGGAGGACTACGCAATGATGGCATCAGGCTGTTTCCACATTATATAGCTCCCGTTTACGCAAGTAGAAGGGTCTTAATAATTTAGCGGCTGCCGAAGGAAACCATAGCATTTTTGAGATACAATGCATTATTTCTTGCGCCTAGAAAGCTAGGATCTCGGAATTCGGATTTTATTTCGGACTTCCAGGCCAGTTACGCCAATTTCCGTTGCTCGGCTTGGGTCCGTGGGTGCCCACTTTTGGATATGGCCGAAACTCGGACACCTTTGATATCGAAAAGGGTTTAAGTACAGCTGCGTGCCATAGAGCTGAATCTCTTGCATCTCACAGATGCCGCTTTGTAGTCAGAAGAGTTGTACACAAACCTGCTGTGACGTCTCGTAAAGCCTGCCGTTTTAAGCGATGTTGTAGTTTCCTTATAATGCGTACTTTAAATTGCTTGAAATGGCTAGTGAAATCAAGGAAGTAATTTGTCAATTCATGATGTACGACCGAAGCACATATTCCTCGCTTATTGACGCAGGAAATTAAGGTGCACTTCGCGTCACGTTTTAATTTGAACACCCATTGAGTTAGTTACACAGCTGCAACACCGAGTTTTACTTTTTATAGGAACCATTGTGTGTCTTTGGTAAGGCCATTTATGTTGGCGCGCGATTTGGTAGCTCCGTTACATCTTTCTCATTGATTTCTAGTTTGTCTCTCTTTTCTAGAATGTTAACAATTTTTTGAAGGTTCTCTAAATACAACATACAGAATCGCATAGATATGCCATATTAATTCATATTTGTATTTAATTATGGTTATTAGATCGTAAGTGATAAATTAAATTCGTTAATCTATTTATCAAACGTGTACTTATATGGTATCATTGGGCAGGTAATTTAAAAATCTACCAAAAAATATAAATATATACGGGGTGCTACATTTAAAATTCAAAAGTTGAATATGGCCCTTGAAAACAGTTGAATGATATGGAGATAATAGTATTACTAATACCATTTAAGAATATAATGTACTCTAATACTAATATTAAAAGCCCTATAAGCTGGGACATTTTTATGAATCGGGCGGTATTTGGTACACATGTAATTTTAAATTTTAGATGGAATTATTTGTTTTCGTAAGAAAAAGCTTACTTTTTTCATTAATTGGAGTTAGGGTATGAAGTTCATTTCCGTAATAGTGGGAAAAGTAAATATTGTTAGTGAAGTAATTAGCAAATGCTTATTTCGAAAATAGATAAAATCTTGTATTTCAGGCGTGGGAAAACACATAATTTCTTCACTTGTGTGCTTAAAGAACTTGGCTTCGCCTCGTTCTGCAATTTACAGGCGTAAAGAATTTTTGTCTTTTTCCCATTTGTAACAAATAGATATTATTTTCTCTTCTAATTATGAGCATATTATCTCGTTTTTCAAAAAGAGTGCCTTTTTGTCTGTTTAAATTTTTGACTACGGGATTATGAATCACTACCATATAAGCTTTAACTCGTAGCGAGCACTCTAATATTAAATATTCAGGCATTAAGCTCGGCGTGGCGTTTCTTTATGAGACACTTACTTGCGAAATTTGTAAGCAAGCATCAGTAACCGGACACGCTATATCGCAGGTCGGGGCAGCTGAGACTGCTTGAGCCTAAAGCCAGGCGGCTCTCACTGAATATTAAAATACTCTTTATCTTTTGTCCTACTTCTGCAGTCTATAAACTGTCGAAAAGCTGCGGCCGCTTCGATCTAGCACCAATGTGATCGTGAAATCATGCAGGGCTGATTCCATAGTTCATATTCATGAAATAAAAATTACGCGTGCTTGGTTTAAGCTTTACAATGAGAACAATGATGAGTACAAAAAATGCTTCTTTGTGTGTTAAAAAAATCTTGAATAACTGGTTTGGTATGTTATGGCTCCTTGGCTACTTCCAGCGAGAAGCCACTGAATTTTGGTTAAGAACATTTCTATTTCTAAGGCGCATTTTTAAGCATTCTGTAAAATTACTTGAAAATGCAAATTACTACAAGCTTCAGAACAATTTACCGGTTGAACGACGGTTTCAAAATCGAACATAGCAAAAGCATGGTATATCACAAGATTGTTAGAAACATTTAATTTAATTTAAAAAACAAGGTTGCCTACATCAGATCTTTAAATTTCAGAGGGGGGGGGGGGGGGTCTGAAAATCCTTAGGCATATCATTTGCTTAGTAAAAATTAAAAACTTTTTATGTTCGGTTTTGAAATCGGTCACCCGGTACAGTGTTGCTTCAGAGGAAATTTGGAGTTTGTCTTATATCACTCTGTTCCTCTTCTTTAGCTATTTATTGTAATAAGTAAATGGTTTTGTGCTCTCTACAATTCTGCTTGCCAATTGAACTAGAATGTTCTTGTACGAAATGGTTTGCACAAGTAGAAATTTATGAGCATTATAGTGGTCAGAAAACTAGGACCAGAATGGCAAAGTAACTGAAGGGTATAGCAATGCAGTACGAGGATTAGAAACGTTGCAAGAAGCAACCGACAAGAAATGTTGCAAAAGAGCAACCTACGAATAGCAAAGAAATAGAACGAAGGACATTATTAGGTGCATAATAAACTACAGAACATAACAGTGCGGTTAAAAACACAGTGAAAGAGCAGAGTATTAAGTGTAGTGCATTATAACCTAAGAAAAATATTTATTTAGCCTGTAAGAATTAAATATGTTATCAAAACCTTATTATACAAGTTAATTTTAAGTATCAAACCGTATTTCCTTTAAACAATTGTGGTGATATGTTTTAAAGATACCAGACCTTCTTTTGTTTAACAACCACAGAGAGAGCTTTGAAATTCTCCAAGCTGTTAACAATGTTCTACGTTAGCTCTCAGAAAAGTTTGACTTTGTTATTAAAAACACATTCATTTAGTGCAAGTGTTGTTTTATTTAACCAGAAAAGGGTTGGGCACAATTGGAACCAGTTTGCCAGTCTTCAAGTGGTGTAATTTGTGCTTATTCGTCGTCGACAAAATCCAAGGAGGTGTTGCGGTCCAGGTATGGGCTACGTTCGAGGGTCGATACCATCTGCAGCAGCTAGTTGAAGCCAAGTTTGGTGCCTTCAACAACTAGAGGAGGCCTCTACGCAGAACTTCGTGCAGAAATTAGAGTCGCCAGGCCAGCAGCAGCCAAGAAAACGCCTTGAAGTCCCTGGAGAGGTGCGATCAGCATCGGAAGGATCTGCAAACCAGGTATTTAGCGCAATTTTCATCGTCCAGAGCTCTTATATTTCGCTGGGGCCTGCAAGATTAGAGTTTCCACTACAAATTGCCGCAGTTCCCTTTTATCCAGTACATCCCAGAACCTAGAAATCGACGAGGCGCCATTAGAAATTGTAGGAATTAAAAGGAAAATTGTCCATTCGTTTGCAAGCTAAAACAATTGATGTTGGCGTTAGTACTGTTGCTATGCGAGAATAATTACTGTTTACCTGAGGTATTTTGCTGATTTTGGCATTGATTTAAATTAATTACTGCGATTTATATGAGTGCACACCACTTTGTGTTTCATGTCAATTTTTGAGGTTAGCTACTTCAGATTTAGTTTTGGTGCGTTCACAAATAGAATCCGAGTTAAATTGGAGCTACTAAAAATTAGTTTGCACTACCTAGTATTTCTAATTTTACGAACACCCCTGAGACAGAGTATTTATGTTCACCTGAGCAGCCGAATATTATTGCATATAGTAAAAATAAAATAAGGGCATAAAATCTTTCACTTTTGCATGAAAATATTTATACTTTTTAATAAGCCTAAGATCGTGCACAGGCACTATTCTTATTCAATACGTAACGTAAAATGTACTCTCTTTATTTCATAGTAATACATAGTGGTCCAAAATGTGTATAGAAAATGGGAATTGATTTCATTAATACCTGCATTCAAATACTACCGGCATGAAAGTTGATGCATACTTAGAAACTTAATGAAATGTTAACAAATCCTATTTGTTGCATAATTTTGTAGACCACAGCGTATACCATCCATTTACTCTCCTTTATGGCCATTTGCGTTATATGCCTTTGCTTATGCTGTTGACTTTAATCAGCTTTTTAAGTACCTACAGATAAAGAAAGCTATGCACAATATTGTCTTGCTATCCTATAAGACGCCATCTCTCAAAATAGCGCATTGATTTCAAGCTACAAGGTATTGATTACGTACTTAATTAAGTAACTAGATACAATTTCCTACGAAATGTTTTATTTCTTTTGATAGGTTAGTAATATCTACCCTCAGTTATAAAAAACTTTAAATCGGGTAACAAGTAGGCAATTTACACCTAAATACTACTCTTACATTTTTTTCATTCAAATTTAAAGAATGAGTAGGTCTCGTTGTAATCCAGTTGCCTTCCAAATTTCTTGATCCGGAATTAGCGTTTTTAGGCGTCGAATAAGCTAGTAGTTATGTTAGTCTGGTTTAGGGGAAGTTGAATTAATAACGGTCGGTTTATTTCTGACGGGGGAACCATGTTCCCCTACTGTTTCTTTAAAGGGTTAGCGTGGGTCCTACGATTTTAACGAGGGAATGAACTTACAATGTAAATAATGCTAACGATACTAGTTCCACAAAATACGTTAAGTTTTATAAGAGAAATGAAAAGTAAAAAAGGTTCACTTTTTATATATATAAATGCATTTTTATTTTATGTATTGTTATATCGGTCGTGTTTTCTTCCAATTTCGTAGATAAAAACGCTCAACTCAAAATGTATAAAGTAACATAGGGGAGTTGTGAAATTAGTTTGCTTAAAATAAGCAATTCCGGTCAAAATTTGTTTTCGGTGTAAATCCGGCTTCAATATCAAGCGGTGTAGCGTGAATGAGTAGCTCTTACTTTTAACGACCTTTTATACGACAAACTCTTTATGCTTTTATAACTGTCATCTGCAATCACTCATAATTGGTAAACATGAGACTAGACGTTTATTGAGATTGTGAATTGCTTGTTTTATCTTGTAGGAGGATTTCCGCTCATACGCAATTTGTATATAATTATAGTAATTTAAATGTCCTTAATTCTAATTAGTAATCGTTGAACTGTTATCGTTAACTACGAGAATCAAAGTGTCAGATGCAAGCTGAATGCAAAAGCAATTATTAACATCTAATTTGATTCTTGTACACGATAAACATTAGTGGCACGGGGACAAATCCCTGAGAACACCAAAATTACTGATATATGGGTATTTTCAGATGTTTCTTGTAATATTTTAGATGCATGTTTGTAATAGAAATTAGAACATTCCGTTTAAGTTTTTGCCAACGTTGGTTTTAGTTTAAGCAATAATTTTGTTTTGTTTTGAAAAACATAGGCGCGACGAATAACAGTTTCATTTTTTAAATGACAAGATAACCCTGTATTCTGTTCGTTCAATAGAATCTTTCCAATGATGCATTCTAATAGGTTAAATTAAAGTAAAATGCGAAAAAGCTACTAATAAAGTATAGTAAAGCTATAAAACACTTCAATTTACCATATTTAAAACAACTGCGTGCACGATATTGAAGAAATTGGTTCAGATTTACATTTATGGTAGCAGTGCAATTATACCGTTTTATGGGACGCATATTTAACCACTGGTTTCAATTCTCTCCACCAACTCGCAGCTTTACCACCTTTATTCCAGAATTGGGTGAAATTATAATTTCATGCAGTTCAAATATTTGTCGTGAATTTTCGAGACGAGATGAGAAATGGAGATTTCTCAATGAAACTAAACTGACGATTGTGAAGTACATTAATTCAGGTAGCCGAATTAGAATTCCGGCTCGGTGAGACCAGTCACAGTTGGGTACCGAATTAACTGTGCTCTACTCAAAACCACAGACCTAAAAGATGGAGTAACAAGGTCAACGCATCACCAAGACGCACACCTCACGCAATGGTTGCTGCGCAAGCACAAAAGGTGCGCTACAACTTTGTAACCCGAATCCGGGTTAAGTTGAGCATTGAACCGCCAGACGCAAGCGTATAAAGCACCAATCTCTACACCGCAAGGTAAAATAAGGTTACCGACAATAGATTCATACATTTTAGACGGACTGACTATACATTTTCTGGTTTCGAATATTTCAGAAGGAAACGAGATTTATTTGTTGAGAAATCTCGAGAACATGCATTCAACTTCAACGAGGATGAGACAATGCTTATTTCAATAATTGAACGAAACGAAATCGAGTAAAATCTGTCTTAGCCCTTCTGTCAAAAACTCGACACAAAGGTGGTATATGTAAGGTGGTATATAATTTTCTGAGCGAGGCCAGAATTATTTCATGGAAATCTGGATGTGACTATTGACGAGAAATCTGGATGTGACGATTGACGAGAAATCTCGTCTAGTTTGATAGTTGAACGAAGCGAGATCATCAAGTGACAGTCTTATTTGAAATTTTCGAAGTGAGACGATAGTCGAAGATTTATCGATGATGATGAAACTTGCGGCATCACTGTGTACGATTAATGATGCCGGGGCGATGAAAAAATCTCGATTCTTTTCCCTTCTGTTAAAAACACGATAAGAGGGTGGTATATGTTCGCCTTGAATTTTCTAAGCGCCACGAGAGTTGTTTCATCGAGATCTGGAGGTGCCAACTAACGAGAAATATATTATTTTGTCGAACTCTGGAGGTGACAGAAAATCTGTTACATTAATTTTCCCCATCTTTAACGCATCCGTTTTCGAACATTTTGGGCTAAATACGTCCCTGCACCCTTTCAAGTAATTTGCGAACACTGCTCGCGTGCCTCTTAGCGCAGAATTGAAATCTTAAACGCATAGCAGCTACACGTATACTTATTTTGACCATTTAAGGCCCATTAGCCTGCCGCCATGACAACATCTGATGATGCAATTTAGAACAATTCAAAAATCCCTGTCGATATGGAAAGCTAGCATTTCTGTCCGAAGATTGTGTATTTAAAATGTTCCTGTATACTGTCCTTTATGCCAAAAACGCATAAGCTGGCGTGTTTATACCGCATTAAAAGAAGCTCATGTTAAACGAACAGTCGTTTCATATTTCATTTACCCTTTTTGGTCGTTGGTGTCTCGAC
>OW679198.1:149372760-149400181 GCA_940337035.1 Agriotes lineatus | reverse complement strand
CTGTTTATAAATTCTAATGCTTTAACTTTATAATCTAAAGTTAACGTTTAGCATACTTAGTTATGCTATTATGCGCTATTTTTTGTAGAAAACTGCATGAAACAATCGAAGTCACCCAAAATAAATAAACAGGCGCCAACTGCAATTGATATTATTCCCAAACTCGGCCCGCACGAATGCAAGAACGTCCTTGCCCACTGCCATTTTTTTCAATATCAAAGATTGCACATTAGTTTTGTAACCTCGCTGGTTGCCTTTACGCTTCGATCGCATTACATTTCGGGAGCGGAGTGTTTATAAATAAGATGATAACCGCCCTGGTGAAACCCCTGCATCGGCTACAACGTTGTTTAGCTCTTCCATCACATTGAAACCGCGATAGCTCAATCTGCAGTGTCAGCATTTTCGCTCGTAATTGCCATATAGGTTTGGGCCTTATGTCGAATCTCCCCAAGCATTGATACAAAAGCACATGTATTGATTGACCTTACAACTTATGTTATGTTGATATACTTCGTGGATGTTATTTTACATGTGTTAAGCGGTATCGAATAGCTACCTTCAGATCGCATGACTTAAACCTTGTTATATTATAACTGTAGAATAAATGATGAAAAATATTTTCAATTATAGAATAGTTACTTTTTTCTAATGCCGTATAGGCTGTTAACGATTGGGAGGCTAGCGTCCCTGCGCCCCTAAGGAGCAGTCGCCACTGTTTCTCAACCGTCAGTGTGCATTGTTTCCAATGTTCATAAATTTTAATTCTTACACCCTTAAATCTTTGCAGATTATAATTTTCACAGTTTGACTGTTTACAACATAGCTACAATATTCACAATGTTCCATTTGGTTATAAACTAAACAGCAACTTTCAGAACGATACTTTTTAACGAATACTATTTTTTAGATGTCATATGCATAGACCCAAACTTTTCAAGCGGCTGACATTTTATTTTCGTACAAAAACCATGGACCCTGAATTGGGTTGGGTGTTGACAAATTATGGCATACGTTTTTGCATCCGATTAAGCGAAACCGTAATAGTACTTTATGTAACTAGTCCTCAAAGCAAGGCTTTAGGGGACGAGTCGTAATATGAAGATGAGTCCTCTAAAGCCATTTGAGGACGTGTTGCATACAACGTTTTTTTTGTATTAGCTCTCCAAACATAATATGAAGTTTCAATTACCATTAACGCGGCATTATATTAGGAGGCCGTGCGAAAATGTATTTTTCGCTCCCCAAACTGGTTACTTTGGAAACTGTCTAGGATCCTCAAAATGGCCATTTAGAGGCCTTGTACTTAAAGTCGTCATGGCAACTAATGTTTGAGTCCGCTAAAATGTTGTCATGACGACTTTAAGTACAAGGCCTCTAAATGGCCATTTTGAGGATCCTAGACAGTTTCCAAAGTAACCAGTTTGGGGAGCGAATACAAAAAAAATTATTTTAGATACTACTGCGCGGGTCCCAGGGGGCTAAAAGTTTGAAACCACTGGTATAGACCTGGATATAGACATTGTCTTCAGGCTTTCGGTGTTTGGTGTCTATTTCAGTCTCGTTAGAAACATTAAGATATTTTTACTCGTTTTGTATATAATTATGAACTCGATCAACCGTTATTCGATCTAGCTGTTCGTTTTTGCGTCGCGCTTCCTTGATTATAGACGTTAAAAACATTTTCTTCTGTAACTTCTTTATTGACATTAAGTAACAAACGACTTCCGGGATTGGACCATGTCATGATTGAGATCGAAGAACTCAACGTTTCGCCCACTTTCGTAAGCGGCTTCATCAGGAAGAAAAAAGCAAAAGAGCACGGTAACTCAACGTGTTAACCACGCCAGAGGCGAAACTCTTTGCCTGGGAAGGGATAGAAGAGCACGGTAGCTCAACGTGTGAACCACGCGAAACGTTCAGTTCTTCGATCTCAATCATGACATGGTCCGATCCCGGAAGTCGTTTGTTACTTAATGACAATGGCCGTGAAAGCCACAGAAATCTTCTTTATTGACAATTCGATTTGAAAAATGCAAACATTATTTAAATTAGAATAAGGCCATCTATATGGTGGGTGAAAAAGGTAAATATGTATAAGAAAATAGACGCATAGTACAGATAACCAGTGTTTTAAATAATGTATACATTAAAAATTAATATAAGAGTTTTAATTTTTGTTTTTTTTTCAGGTAAGTTGAAGTCTACCACTGAGCAAATTCGTGTGGAGTGCAAGGATGCGGTATGTTCCTAAGCACAAGCCGTTACAACCAACATAGTGTTTCGGCTCACAAAACTGATAAATATTTGTATTTAAGTAATAAACATAAAAAAGTAATTTTAAAATATGAGTAACACGTGCAGATTGCTTTGCTATTAAATGAATAATAATGGTGAGGCACTAACACCCCATGAATATCCAACTAAATTTGTTTGCTAAAAACTGTAACTCTATTCTGGTTAAGTTGTAGATTAACAAAAAACAATATTAATGGCTGCCCCTTTTACAAACGATGCCAATAATAGTTTTTTTTACTACTAGCCTGATTACACCACCGTTTACGTAGAAGAGGTCAATAATGCTGTTATAATTGACCAAAGTCAATAAAGAAAACTCTAGCCGACGGCCATTCGTAGTTCGCGCTCAAACAAAACCCCAAACCTTCCTATCAAATTGTTTACTTAATTATCGACATAACTTTGGTTTAATAATAGGGTTTAAGGTGCTAGCAGTAAAAAATTGTATTAACAGCACGGTTGATATAATACTACTAATAACCCGCGCGCCTTATATCCCTCGGCGCTGCGCACCACGGTAACAATTGGTCAGTGTTCTCAACTTTGGTTTGCTTGCAGGCAGTTTCCGCATTTAGAGCACTATAATGGACTTCAGTGAAAACGCGCTAATAGTTGCCCATTGTAAATTTTCTTTATAACAATACGCCTTCGTCTGTCCTTGCATCTCACATTAGTTTGTTTTGCTCATGGCGCTCCTGTTTCAATAATCACGGTAGTTACTTGCGTTATCATGAATCAAAATCTTTTCCTATCGAGTAAGAACGTAGAAGCAACAAGTTTAATAAAAGTTTTACAGCGTTTCAGTCACGCAATAATGCGAAAGCCTTGATACAAAAACCGCACAACTCGCAGAGCTAAAAATTGGCAGTCATTTGCCGACTTCTTGCAGGCTCCCATGGCTGTGCAGGAAGGCATAATTAAATATCGGCTGGTAAAACCGAGACGTTAGGTGTTTCTCGTGCAGCCAGCATAAGAAGTCGGTGCCGATCGCTAATCGGTTTTCAGTTCGATGAATAAATAACTAAGCAGTTCGTAGAGGAATGCAGGTGGTACGTATTACCACGAAGCACGAAAGGTCATTTTGTAATATTGAAATTATATAATTACGGGACCACGTGTATTGTTGCACATTGAACTTTGCTGAACGCGGACGTATTTCGCTTCGCTCGATGCACACGGTGTACAAAAATAGCTTTCATTATAGATCAATGCTGATTCCATGTCCTTGTTGGCGCAATGTTTGCTGTTGCAACTAAAGTTGCTGGAAATAAAAACTGTCTCTGCATGTTACGGTAGGATGTGTGCAGATTATCAGTGCTTGATCAGATAATACCAAGAAAAATTCCATCGACTTCCATAGCTTGCATATTAGTAGGTATTGAATTCGATTGAATACAGGATAAGAACATACAGCATAGAGATTTCCTTAAATATGGGAGAAAAGAGAAAAAATATATAGCATCTTGATCACCTTGAAAACAACCAAATTTCTCAAAATGTGCGTTGAAAAACGTTCCAAAAGTTAACAACAGTTATCACAACCCAGTACCTTCTCTAAATAGTAAATGGGAAGATGATATATTAAAAAAATACTACTGTCAGAAATGTATTCCCAACTCTTGCAAAACAACGAAATAAATTTGAAGTTTCCCACATTTTCTTAATTTGTCTATTTCTATCTCTCTTCTGTGGCTCTACAACATAATTTGGGTCTTGATTTCTAGTTCTCTAGAATCGTCTTGATTGCTTGCCTCTAGAATCGTCTTGATTGCTTGCTCTTATCTTTTCTTCGGTCTCCTATTTAATCGTTTTCCTGTCATTTTTCCACGCATAATTTTCAATCAGATTCTTCTATATGGCATAACCTAGCGGTTGTTATTAACGGAGGTCCCTCCAGGAGGTGGCAAATTTGGTAATTATATCTGCTTCTACACACTGGAGCGGAGATTGAATATGCGGGGTTTATTTTCATCGATAAATATCTATATATTTGTACAATAATTACAAGATAAATGATTGGGGCGCGCCATGACACGCTGGCGGCGCGCAGTTTTGCTTTTTGTTCCTTTGTGACTCCCGCGCTCGGTGTTAGCAAGGGATCGATGAGGCGCTTGCCTTAGGTGCGGGGTATAGAAAGACTAGAGTTAAATCCTGAAGTTAAACCTGCAGGGCTGCTTCGGCCTGGATAGAGCTATGGTGGAGATAAACGGGCCTGGGGGATGCTTACTGTCGGGGGTTGAGATTGGAACTGTTGCATAGTGCCCGGCGAACAAAGGGTTCTTCGTGGACTGGAATATTACGGAGGCCAAGAAGTGTAGCTTTGTGGCGGCCAGGGATGCTCGTCCGCCGAAGACGCTGACGTACTCTGGGCGGAGGTTCGGCCACAGAGAAGGCTGTCAATGCTCTTAGACGAACGAGTTGGTTCGGCCACATAACTTAATTGGATCTTGCTGCTGATATCCAGGATATTTAAACATCTTTTGGTCGTTAATTATTATTTTCAACGGCCGAATTCGCGATGGAGCTTGCTATGTTTTATGCATTTTTTCTAAGATTTCCAGGGGTCAGCCAGAATAATTTTATGAGCTTCATGCTGTAGCTGACCTAAACCGCGCATTTTGAAAGCCCACTCGACCCTATTGGCGTGCAGGTAAAGTTAATACGTTTTGAATTTAGCCGTTGATCATCTAGAAAGTGCATTACGTCATTCGTCGGTTAAATTGGTTTCGGAAAGTTTGCGTAGCACGACGGTTTGATTCTCGTAGCCGTCTGCTTGGTTCAGTTTCTTAGGTGGTTTCCGTGACCCAAAAAGTACCTTTGTTGAGGCAAATTTCGAAGCTACATTTGTCCACTTTTCTTGACCATTCTTCCTTTCTCCACCCCTCCTTTCTCTAACGTTTCGCGAACTGCCTATTCTCAAAGCATGTCCCTAGTTGAGGGAATTTAAACACGCTTTCATTTCCTTTTCTCTTCTTTCTTATGTTAAAATTGTTGTTATGTCGGTGTTAATGGCCAATTCCATCTCCTTTGCTGCCTCTACCTGTCTGGGAGACCTTCCTATTAAATTTATATCTTCTACGTATACGTTCTTAGTAGATGATTTCTGAGGTTTTCACGGCCATTGTCATTAAGTAACAAACGACTCCCGGGATTGGATCGTGTCATGATTGAGATCACAATCAGTAGATTTAGATAATATCGTGTCTTTTGTGAGCTGTCAATATTATCCTATTTCTATTCTTACTAAATAAAGCCACTATAATTTGTCGTGATTCCTGATCTTGTCTTCACCTCTCTGTTATCTGCTACCTGTACAGATGTTAAGTTGCTGCCGATGATGGGTTACTTGATAACCGATGTGGACAACAATAATACCTATTTTTTATTTGAGAATACACAAAAAATAAACATGTAGCAATGGTACATGAATACAACGATTACAAGTAAAATGCTCAAGTTCGGTGTAGATAAACGAACGCCGAACTCTCGTCTTAAAGAATTTTTAGTTGAGTGGATGGCCTGGGATATAACTTAAAAATGCTTAAGGTAAGCTGATTGGATACGCAACGCCTGCTGGCGCCTTTTTGTTTCGTTTTTTGCTGTTGCTTGCGCAAGTAGAAGGGGTTTATTATTGTTGGTCCTGAAAGAGTGCCTCGTACTATTTGGGCTTACAATGACCCATTGTTCATCAAGTAAAAAGTGCGAGACTCGGGTATTCAGATATTGCTTCCTGGTCGGTTACGTCAAACCATTATGGAACTCTTTGACCGGCGGGTGTCCCCTTTGGACTGCAGGGCGGGACTGACGCTTTGGCTCCAATGTTTCACAAAAGGTTCCTGCACCTGTGTGCTTTTATACCCGTATTGCATCTTGGAGATGGCGTAATTAAACAGGGTTTATTGCAAGTCATCACAAAAGGGTTGAACGCATGTCCGCTGTGTCAACTCGGAGTCCCCGTAATTTGATCCTCTTGCTCTTCCGTGTGAACAGCGCATTTCGAACGGCTGAACCCTTTCGAAATTTCAGAAGCGCCCCATTTCTGCGTGATTTTTAGTTGCAGTGTTCCAAAGTTCGTCCAGCGTTTTGTTGCGACTGGCGATGTAGGCTTCATTTTGTCGGCTGGCAGGGTCCTTTTTGCTGTTGGAGAATATTTGCTTTATCTTCTGCGCGAGCTCTTCTTGGGCGATAGCTAAGTTGTTGAATTTCTCCATGTTGTTGGCCATTTTATGGGAACTGGGTGGTTGGCAGATGTTGTCTTCTTCTCGGGATGTGTTTTTTCGTTAGTTGGAGGCAGATCCGGCTCGAAGGACCATGAACAGAAATGCCTGAGAGGCTGCTTCAGGATTCCGTTACTTTGCGCTGATTCTATCCGTCAAGCAAGTAAACAAGACTGTGTTTACGTTTTAAACCAATGTAGTCAATGGTACTTGAACGGACGACAGTAAAAACCACCCTTGGAGCACAGCCTCATGCCCCATAAATATTATGGCTTAGAAAGGGTAGTGAATGAATCAAACATTAAATGCAGATTGCTTTTTATTATAAAAATAAACTAGTATTTATACAAAACTAAAATGCTTAACGCAGTAACAATATCAAAGTTCATATATACAGTTTACTAGGACAGAGTGTTTAAATTACAAAACAGCAGATAAGCAATTGTGCAGTTTTTATTTCCTGCTAGAGCGAAGGTCGCCCGTTGAACTTACTACTGTAGGTCGGTATTGTGCATGGAGTGCAGATTTGCATTTTTCCTGGTCTTTAACTCGTCTGATTGCGTAATAACACTGGCTTTTAAATTATGAATAATGTTTCGTAAATTTGGACTGAAATATATAGTTTTAATCTAATTTAAACATATTAAATTTAGTAAAGCTGGTGATTGCAACATTAAATTTTTTTTGCTAATAAATGGGAATTGCATTTAAAAACGTGCAACTGGATTTCGTAAATTTTAGAAAATAAAATTTATGTGTGTTTAAATCAAGTTTAAACACGACTTATGGGGTGGAAACAAGAGAGGAAAGTACTATAGAAAAAAGAACTGAATTAAATCGTAGCCCTAAGAAATATGTTAGGTAAAAATTTCGGAGACCAGGCCATAAACGATGACATACGACAACAGCATGTACAGTGAATGGACAAAAGTATTATATTATAATGTATTACGAGGGATGGTTGGCCACGCGAAAGGAGGCCTACAGGAAAACCTTTTAAAATGTGGAGAAACGGCTGGACTGCAACTTGATCACGATATGGTAAAAAATAAACTTGGAAAAAGAAGAGCAAACATAAAACTGGCAGTTGGAGAAATGAATAAATGGAAAATATTAAAATTAGAAAATGCGGAGATAGGAAGAAACCTAGAAAAACCTATAACAACAAGAGTAATAAATATGGAAACACAACAAGATGAAATGATAAATGAACAATGAAGTGAAGTAAAATAATGCAAGCTTAAAAAATAAAAGGAGATAAAGTGCAAAAGCTGTCGAAAAAGAATGTAAAAATATCTTAGAAAAACAAAAGGACAAAAATTGGGTTTTAGAGAGACCAACTAGAAAAAGAGCGAAAGAATACAAAGCGATTTCAAGGGCAGCATATAAAATATCTAGAAGAAAAAAAAACACAAGAAAAAACAACATCTTAGAAGATACACAATTTACATTAGAGCAGGAGTATTAGAGAATTCTACCAAGTTGTAAATAAAGCAAAAAATGCCAGGCAAAACCCACAGTGGTAAAAAGTAAAAAAGGTAATCTATTGTGTAGTGAGAATGCAGTTTTAGAAAGCTAGGCAAAATATTTTTCTGAATACCTTCATAAACAAGAAGGACGGGAAATAGATTGCACGAACAAGAAGCTATAAAGGTTAAGAGAAGAGAAGAAAAGAAGATAATGTGAGAGAACCAATATTATAAAAAAAGATAAACGCTATGGAAAACTGTAAAATGAGACAGCTCCTGTGGAAAATAATATACCGGCAGAAATTTGAAAAAGATTAAGAGAAGTATTACGTAAAAACTATATGGACTAGTAAGGAAGATCTGGAAAGAAGGAAAACTGCTACTTGAATGGAGAATCAATACAATCTGCTCAATATATTAAAAGAGGGATAAACTAAGTGTCAAATACCGTGGGATCAGCTTGTTAAGTGCGGCATATACGATTTTAGCCCCAATAACAGATAACTGACTGGAGTCACATAATGAGAATCAAGCAGCACCTAGGACAGGTAAATCAACTACGGACAAGATATTTACACTTAAACAAACATTGGAAATAACATGAGAGTTTGGTACTTATTAATTATTACATCTTCGTGGACTTCCAAAAACTATATGGTAGTATAGATATAGAAAACATGTATAATATACTACGAGATCTCAAAATATCATAAAAACTAATAAAATGTACATTGGATGATATATATTTATACGATGATAGCTCCAGTTTGGATGCCACTTATGTTACGGTGACTCTACCACGTTGTAACGCCTTTGTTATTTTATAATTGACTTAAACCTTTACTTTAGTTTACTCTCAATCATGTCGTTTTAAAAATTGAATATTTATTAACTCATTTGCTCTATTTAATTCTGGATTATTAAAACTATTAACTGCTAGCTTCGGTACCGGGCACATAATTCAACTCTTGGCGTTTTAGATAGCGTCGCGTTTCACTTGGACACCCATTGATAATGTGCACCTTTGTACAACGGAGTTTCACTTTTCACTCTTTTGTACTATTTCCGCAGAAAATGTATGATATCGCACATGTTGAAAAATTTACTGTAGCTCTGCCACGCCTGTGCCTTTCTGCTTTTGTCAGTAGCCATTTTTCCTTCTCAGAATGATCTTTGGTTAATTAGGTAAGGTTCTGTATCACCTTTCTTATGTATTATTGGCAAGATTATTGCCAAGCTCCACTCTCACGGTGTCTTTTGTGTAACACTTTCGCCCCTTCATCTCTCATAAATTTTAGTATTTTTGTTGCCACTTCATCCGATCTCATTTTTGCGGAAGGAGGGGGAGGGGGTTGTAACGAACAAACATTTAAAACAGCGAGAATCATTATCTTTGGTCCTTCCACTGGTAATAATTTCACCGCGGTTGAACATTTGCAAAATGCGAAAAAATAATTAACACAAATTAAACTAAACTTAAGCTATTGGAACTTAACACGTACTGCGTAATTTACCATTTAGTTTATTTAGGTGCTACATGTTAAATGGTTAAGGGAGTTATAATGGAACTAATTATGGCGCCGAAATGAGTATCTCTTACAGTGAGTGGCCCCACTACTTGTAGCTATTAATTTCAGTTACCGTTGGATGTGTGCCGCTGGCAGCAGCACTTGTGGTCCTGAAAATTGCCGTTAGGTAACAGGTCCTATCGTCGCAGAAAGTAAGAGTTTACACGAAGTTTCCCGTCGAACTTCGTAAACTATGTGGGTTCGGCAATGGATTCCCAAAATGGCATGTTAATTAACGACGGACCCTTTAGTCGGTCTTGATAGACATCCTCAATATCCCGGTGAGGAGGTGCTCGCAAGTTCGGCCTTTTAACTTGGAAAATAATTAAGGGCGATGGAGGTCTGGCCTTGCTCTTAAATTCCGACTAGCTCTCATTAAATCATGGACGAGTGACGTCGCGCCGTTAGATTGCCTGATCAACAATCGGTGGTCGCCCACGCAGTGCATCTACCGCGTTACAAACAATTATTGTCTTCCGTTTGTATTTGTTTCTGGGATTGGAAATAATGCACTCAAGACGGGAAAGCTGTGAAGTACATTATTGCATAGTTTTTATATTGAGCATAAGTAGTTATATTTAGTATCCACACTCGGAAAACGTCAATTTTAGTTTGCATCCGTAGCAAATAAGTAAAGGTTGTGGTAAACGACGTATCATGTGCATATTTTATGATTGAGAAGCATACAAATACGGATATTTAACTTCACTGTTCTGGAGTTTTATATAGTAGATTTACTACACTCAACACTTCTCAATTTTGTAAAAACTTTAGTCCAAACAAGAACAATTGTCGGCGTTTTGAAAGGCATTTTTATCGCTATGTTCGATTTTCTCGAAAACTTGCTTCTTGCGATTCCAAACAAAAATACTAGAAATCACGAAGAGTTCAATTCTTAAAAGCTATGATGAAGCACAGCCCACCCTTGTATAAACAACCTCTTCTAATCATATTACAAAATGTTTCTCAATGAAGCAACTTTCAGTCAAGTTCTGTTCAGTGTATGGCAGGTTGACAAAAAGAAAATGTTTTTTTAACTAAAAATAAAAGTAGACTATGCCAAAGGATACAGAAATAGAGACGATTTTATTTTGTAAAAATTGTGAATTGTTAAGATCGATTAAGTAGCTCCCTTGACTGGATTTAGACGTAAATATTATGTAGTATTTTGCACTATAGTAAGTAACACTTGTTAGGGCCAGGTTCAATTCGCTTGAAATTCCCTCCGAGTATGGTGCGTATTCTTTCTCCGCTCATGTGTGGCTCTTTATTTGACTGCCTTTTACACGATTGGTTTCCCCTAAATGCACCGTGTTTCAAATATGTTTGTACAAGTATTAAAATAGATTGCTACATAAATAATAATGTGAGCAAATGAAAGTGAAATTAGGCTTGGCTTTGAAAATTGAAACATATGTAGATTATTAATTCGCATTATGTTAATGTTTTAGAATGAAATACATATAAATAACTAAACCATTGCATAACTGTCCCCGACTGTCATGTCAAAATTTTATTTGAAAGTTAATATAAAAACTAATACTTAAACAATGTTATATCTGCTACATGAATAATTACGTATAAAGTTATAAGAACTGCTGAAAGTGTTCAACATTGCAATTTAAACATACATTTAAACAACTTGACAGCTACTATTATAATAACTGTCATATTTAAATTAAAAGCATCAGAAGTAATAGAGCACACGACATAATTTTTTCTAAGCCAAGCTTGATTTCGTTTTCATTTGCTCACATGTTATAATTTTGTTATCATTTTCTTGTAGAAATGATTATAACATGAAACATGAATAGGAAGGGTGATTCGCTATCAAGAACACCTATGGCTATCACGCTTCTTTGAAGAGATAAATTTGGCATTTTTATAGAAATTTATGAAAACATCTAGAAAGAAGTTATCTCTCATGTTATTTCTTTTATCCTGAAAAAACTAGAATAAATTTTAGTTGGATGTCCAGAACTGTTTTGAATTCATTAGAAACTTCATATATCTTAAAAAGTAACACTGCCGCGGTCTTATTAGAGGATTAGAATGGAACTGGAAACGAAAAATGTAATTTTGGTTTATCCGCATATTCATTTAGAAGTGAATGGCAAGATGTAGCAGGGTGACTATATCTTTAGTGCGATTGTTGCGGGTAAAAACGGCGAATTACTACCTGTAGGAAATTTGTAAAGTGCACACGACTAGCTTCAGCGGGACACAGGCAGGTTTTTATTCTGAAAGCTTAGGTCTTTACGTATAAAAGCCGGTTCAGTAGATACACAGAAAGTATTATTGTTTGTTATACACCCCTAAATTGTTTGAAGATGTTTGCGACGCTCCTAATTCAGGAGATCCGAGGCGTCGTGGGAATTCATGGAGTCTTATTTGCTGTATGAACTTAACCTAATCTGAATCTGCTTGGTGCATCACCTGCAAACACATCTGCATTGTTGCCTTACAATGAAAAAATACAAAAAATGTAACTTGATGCGTTATATTTAACATACACACTTGTGAAAGCATTACCAAAGGTGACGTCATGGTAATACATTCTATGGTAGAGTAATTTTATTCAAATGGCATTTAGCTTGCCTAGAAGGGGAAACCTAAGACTTGGTTTTCATTAGATTGGTAGTTACCAGTAATTCTTACGTAAATAGCATAAGTATCAGTTACACGACAAAAGAGGCATAAGTATTGTCTGTACCAGAAAGGAAGACATCTACGGTAACACTTCGATTACAGCGTAATACTACTATTTAACATAACTAGCGTGGTACGAGGGTTTTTACTGGCGAATAGAAGGATATGACCAGTAAAACCTGTTATCTTGCGTGTATTGTTGAATATTTTATTTGTTCCTCACTTGTAAATAAATAGAAATTTACCATTTATTCAAAATTCCAACTGAAATGCAAGTAAATTCTTCAATATGACATACTAAGGAAGACAACTCTGGCTTTGCACGCTATTATTTATCTATGAGCACTCTTGTAAAATTTTACTGGCTAACCAGTTAAGAAACATTTTCAAGGTGAATACAGTGACTTGATAAATTGATGTTTACAAGTGAGGAACAAATAATAGTATTTAACATTACAAGCCAGGTAAAATCGGTTTTACTGGCGATAGGATTGGGATGACTGGCGAGCCGTTAGGCGAGCCTGTCATATCCTTGAGCCAGTAAAAATGGTTACCTGGCGTGTATTGTTGAATGTTTTATTTGTTTCTCACTTGTAAATAACTAGAAATTCACCATTTATTCAAAATGTCAAACTGACAAGCAACTAAATTAATCAAAATGACACATACTAAGGAAGACAACTCTGGCTTTGCACGCTATCATTTATTTATGAGCACGCTTGTAAAATATAACTGGCTAGCCAGTAAAAAATTTACTGGCTAGCCAGTTAAGAAACATTTTCAAGGTGAATACAGTGACTTGATAAATTGATGTTTACAAGTGAGGAACAAATAAAAGATTTTACAAGTTAGTAACTTGTTAAAATAAACTTTCTTGATTAATACAGTTCTAGTTTGGGTCAAATTTGAAGCCACGTTCAAATAAATTTCAACCGCATCTACCCATCCATGGGCGTCCTAATGGGCGTTTTCCATTAATGAAACCAAGGTGCTGCACGTTCCGAGGAGCGCCTACATAACAGCTTATCGGGAAGATTGGATTCGCCAGTGTTTAGAGCAATTCGAACAAAAGGACACATAAGTTTTAACTTTCACATTTAACGCCGTTTCGCATTATTAAAACCATGTCTAGTAAATACTAACAACAACCAGATTACATTCAAATTACCCCTCAACCTGACTTTTATTTAACCTACTACCTGCTTCCGCAAAGGTAGCTGCCGTGGCATATTATAAATAATTTTGGTGTTACAAGTGAGGAATAAATAAAACAATTTAACGATACCAAATCTGCAGGACTTTGACCAGCTCGAAACGGCGATCTCAGTGAGTGGTGATGTTCGGAATCTTAGCTCTGTCAGGGTAACCTGGTGGTTGGTAGAATTTTGGCCCACGTAGTTTGGCGGCTGAACTGGGGGGGGGGGGGGGGGGTCTTGGAAAGTCTGGTAGAATTCAGCCAGCTCTGATTCGATAAACATCGATTGTCAGAGTCCGACGGTAACTCAGTTAACGATATCGAAAAACGGAACTTCCAGGGTTTAAGCACTACATAAGTTTTAATATCTGAAAATAACCGAAGCGTCTTCACAATCTTACAATTACTTCTGAAAGTTAGGGCATCACGAAAACACGTAAGCATCTCCAACCAGCCCGACTCGCGGCTTTCTCTCGAAGCAGCCTCCCTGCTTGAGATCGCGTAGAGACTGAAGAGACTGAAGAGTGAAGGGCTACAGGCGCCGATCGCGAAAATCAACGTTTCAGACGGTCTAGTAGCAGCGGTCTGCGCTTGAAATTGTACGCCGGAGAAAATGAATATCGAAGCGAAGGGGCAAAAGTTACCCATAATGAATGAACAAGCAAATTTGGAACTCTATCTCTAAGGAATATTCCCGATATTGAGCCTTTGATGGCTGTTTGCGGAAGACGAACCTATTTTCCTTTTTGTTTGCGAGAATCAGTATGAGGGTTTCGTTTTAGACATAGTATATATTAAAATTAAATATATTCTTGATTTTACCAAAAGTTACTCACGCCAAACCTATTTGTTTATAAATTTTGCAGGTTTGATTGTCTCTGCATATTTGAATGTAGTGACCCAAATATTTGTATTATCTTACCTTCTTACCTGTTGTAAGTAGTTGTTTTAACATACTGATCGCTCCATCCGCTCGATCTGCTATTAGCGTCTTATACTCCATACACCATACACTTTGCAATGAAGGTTTTTATAAGTTGTAAGTGGTCATTTGTGCTATAACCAGTTCTGGAACCCCTCTGCCCGCGTGGCTGGTAAAAATCCATCTTTGATGACTTCCGTGAAGAGCTTGTGTAAATGAGAAAGGGGCTTGAAAAGTCAATAGTCCCACCAGCTTTGAAATGCCAGATCTTTTTATTAATGACTATGATGATTGCATTATGCCACTTAACAGGAGTGTTCGTTTCGAACATTTTCTGTTCCAGCAGGTGTTTTTTGGGCGATTTAGCCACGTACACTACTTGAATGACCAGATGGTTTATTTAAAAAAATGGGAAACCTAAATAAAAACAAAAATTGCGGTTGCCGCTTTAGACCTAAATATTGTCTCTATCTCTTCGTTAGATATGTAAAAGACTTGTGGATCTTTCATTTTGCATATGGGGTATCATATCTTGCCTAAGAAGTTTTTAACTGTTGCTTTTTCTGTAGGTGAAGGTGGCTCAGTGAGAGCGTTTTGCTGTAGGCCAGAAAATGTGGATTCGCTATCCATTGACTGCAACGACCACGAAAATATAACGTCGACTCCACTGCGATTCCCTTATTTAGCTGCTGCAACTCCACATTTATATTCCGTCTAGTGGTCTAGTACTGTTACGTCTCTATTTTCTCTTTTTGCTCTTTCCATTTCTTCAGTCTTGTACTCGTAAATCTTTTCTAATATTTTTGTTCAAGCCTCGTACAACTGAGTTTGTAATAAGTTGGTTCCTTGTTTCCTTCTTTGACTCAGTAAGCCTTTTGTATTATCACTTAGTTTCCCTTTGTCTTTAGTAATTGAATACTATATTTTTGTTATGCACCAACGCCGGATTATGGGAAGTTGCCGCTAGAAGCAGGAAAGTACGCCCTAAGTACACAAATTTTGTATCCCTTACGGAATGAAATAAAACAAGCTTTTTTTGATTGAGAAACAAACACATTGGAGCACACATAAAATATATAATTAAGTATAAAAAACAAACTTAGGGCAGTTATTTTTAAAACAAAACATAAAAACGAAGAGATATTAGGAACACATTTAAAATGCGTAATAAATACGTTAAAAAAGATACTGTAATTGTTAAATTGTTAATATCGAAAGATATTCAAATTCGTGGTAGTTCGCGTTAGAGGTGTTGTCGCATCTGCTATCGGATGCAATCATTGTTGAACCCAAGCGGTGATAGTTCCCGTTGGATGTAAATCCAAATCGGTGGTATTTTAATGGGGTGGCACTTAATATATTTATCACAACATTTTTAATGTCGGTAGTAAACCAAATCAGTGATAGTTCCAGCCAGATGTAAATCTACGTCGGTAGTAATGCAAGACGGTGGCAATTATCGTTGAGAAGTTTTTATTTTGTGATTTCCCTAGACAAACGAACATTTTTCTCTAATTCCCCATTTTTTCTAACTTGTATTTATGTCACTGCGGTGTTACCCACCCTTACCAAATTTTCCGTTTCTGAGAATTTTTATGCCAACAATTTAAAGAATGTTTACTTTTAATTATATAATTCATTACATAGTAAGCCAATAGAAAATGTCTATTTATCATAGTTACGATGTATAGATCAACGATTATACACTTGACAACGTGATATAACCGTATTGGTTTTTCGCTGGACCCAACAATTAAAAATATTCAATCTAGAACCATGATTTTGAACATTGTTGTTATAGTAACATTGTTGGGATTTTAATACGTTTGATATTACTACAAAATAATACGATTTTTCTTGTTTAATTATTTTTCCGTTCATTATATAATCGTAACGAACATCATTCAATCAACAAAATTAATCGATTACTTCTCACCAACTCGACGTATTCCTTAAAAAAATCACTCCAGCTGCGCTGTCGATAAAATAATCGATTATTTTTTATGCTCTTGTGTTATTATAACTGAAAATTTTTAATAACTTTATTTTTCACTGATCTATTATTTGCTGTTTATATATTTGATATTGTGAGGTATATAAAGCAAAGTCGCTTGGGTGTAATGCTTACGCCTGCTGTTTATGTCCTAGTGCGATACGAACTGCTTTTTAAGCGTTTAAATTAATTTTAAGTATTCTAAGTAGAAAATAAAACGTATCCACCACTGGCACCCCATAATGCCCTTGTACATAAATAATTATTATCAATCTGTTTAACTGAAACTATCGTGCATTCTTTGAATCGAACGCTGAGCGGTCAGTTATCGAATTTTGTAATTTCTGAGTATTCTATCAAAGTTCTCTAGAATGTGGAAAAGCTGTCTTCGCCCTTAAATGACTTGACGTTTTCCTAGAATAGGGAATTTTCCCTAGAGTTGGTTACATTGGTGGTAATCCGCATTGGTCGTAGTCCGCTTTCACCGTTTACTGGCATTTTCGAACTATCCATATGCCATAAGCATCATTTTTCGAATGTCGGTTTTTACCCAAAATTTTTTCGCCCCTACAAATTTTGCGCTAGAAGGGATCGCTTCCTCTGCTTCATTACTAATACAACCCTGTTGTGCACGTTTGTCATCTGTTTCAGCACAACAGCCAGGAAAGTTCATACCTAATACGTATGGATACATACCCATTTGATTTACCGACAGGCACGGCAATGACGATGCAGGTACAGGTCAGATGTTGCAATTGCAATTGAAAACACAAAGAGGGCGGTACGAAAATACGAAGCCGAAGATGTGGGTGTGTATTTGGGTAAGTCCGAGTGCAGAGAGGAATCGATGCAGCTTGCAGCAAGATCGATTCAAGTTGCAGTGCAGGCGTACTAAATCCTGCGGCCCGGAGCCGTCCTTTCGTCTAGGAATGTCGCGCACTGGGCCAGGGTCGCAATCGGGCGCATTTCGCGGAACCTGCAGTCCTGCGGCCCCACATTCTGTCACGCATTCATTCTTCGGCTGCCGCCAATTGGCGTGGGAATCATTCGGGATTTTATTGTTGTACTCGACTAGGTGGATGGATGACTTGGACCACATACGTAAATGCGCACTGACAAACATGTTTTCTCAGGCGGGCCCACATTTCACTGCCTTATTGATGTGGGGTCAGGCGAGCCAGTGGCGTACCCAACTAGAAATAATCTGGAGGTGGTGTTAATCAACTCGCCCTTGACTACACGACGGGGCGGGGTCAAACAGTGCAACTTACTGACCTCTAAAACTCATCGATTATAATAATAATTGTATACATCGGAGGTGTCTCCCACGCCCCCCCCCCCCCTCCCCCGACCCTTTCCTACTTCCGGTAGCGACGTTACCGTATTCGGATTTGCATCAGTCACCTTTCACTCCTTAACAACCCATCGCCACCTTCACTGGTTGGGTTAGCTCTCTGTAGTTTTCGTTAGTACTGCCCAATAGTAACCTGTCCGTTTGACTATGGCTACAACCCGTACCGAGTCAGTAAGCGCTCGGTTCCTTCTGAGGCTGCTGTACTACTGGTCTTTCACAGTACAGCACTTACTGTAAATCCGCTCAGCTAACTTTTCAAACGCTTGCGAACAACCATAACTGCGGAACAACATGCATCCTGCGGGATCATAGGACCTCATTCGTTTGCTCCTTCGTTCGTGTGTACGTATTGTGAACACGCACCTCTATAAAGCAAAACAAAAAATGTTAGTACAATCCCTTTATTAAAAAAGAGTTAAAAGTAGAAACCTTGACCACTATAGACGTATTACCATATTGAACTTGACACAAAAACTGCAAAGATCATTCTTGATAAAATTCAACCATATATAGATATCGGTGAGGTTTTCCTAAAAATTGATCCGTAACGGGCGCAGTTTTGATAGTTCGCCAAGTAGTACCATATTGGAAATACTTCAAAATAAGCAGGTGCCAACAAGTTTAGGTACTAAAATTAATGAACGATGTACATAAATGCCAACACAAAAACTCCGATAGAAGTTAGACAAGGCGACTCTCTGAGTTCTGTGTTGGTCAGGGATAACTTAATAGACAAAATCAAACCATTTTCAGGATGTCAAAGAAAGCCGTCAGATGTAAATTAGAAATAGAGAGCAAAATGATCCAGCAAGCCATGCTCTGTAAATATGTAGTAGCTGTTATCACCAACGGTAGAAATATGCACCCAGAGGTGAAACAAGAAGAATATCTGGTTATCTTCGAGATTTTCTTTGTACAATGGTTTAATTGATTTTTTTAGCTCATTCACTTAGTTGTCGTATTACGGACATGAGAACCTGCAATTCTCTAGTTTTCCAGAAACCACATTGTATATCCCCGATTGTGTTCAGCTTCTTCCACAACATTATATTATCTTCTCCAAGAACGTGTTTTAACAGCTAAGCTGTCATCATCTGTGGAATTACGAAACCAAAATCTGAGCAAGAACAGTATTGAAGCTAAATGATTACAGCGGACTGTTCAAGCTCAACAAAGCATTAATCTGAGCGTAACTTTTCTAAAGCGTTCTGAGTTGGAAAGAAACGTGTGATAATCTGCATTCATATACGTTGTTTTTCAAAAATTCCATAACAATCTAGCTTTCGTTTGTCTTCAAATGGTTGAACTAATTCTATATTATCTTATTTACGATCACTTTTAATCATGTCTACAGCCAAGAAGACTAAATTTTATGTGAGCTGTTGAGCTGTTGCTTATAGTGAACTTGAACGGTGTTACAACATTTTTTTTAGCGTTAATGAACGAGAACATTCGGCCTACTGGCTTGGAGAACGAGTAGGGGTCAACTTATATTGAAAAAGACAATAACTAAAATAATCGGAGCCAAACGGTTCGAGCTGGTACGTTCGCTGCTAATTACTTGAGACAACTAACCACTAAGGATAGTAAAATAGATGCAATTTTGTTACAATCTAAGGTGCTTTAGATTGTAACAGATATAAAATAACGATTTGTATGTATTATCGTTAACCTCGTTTTACCTTTCGGTGTAGAGGCTGGTGCTTTATGTGCTTGCATCTGACGGTACAATGCTCAACTTGCCCCGGATTTGGGATACAAAGTTGGAGCGCGCCTTTTGTGCTTGCACAGCAATCATTGTGTGAAGTGTGTGTCATGTTGATGTGTTGACCTTGTTACTCTATCTCTTAGGTCTGTGGTTCTGAGTAGAGCACAGTTAATTTTGTACCCAACTGTGAATGGTCTCACCGAGCCCGATTCCAATCGCCAAACTACGGAAAAATTCCGGCCCCCGCGGGATTCGAACCGAGGACTTGCTTACTAGCAAGCCTAGCGCTACCCAACTGCGCTACGCGGCTTCTTTATAACGATTTGTAATTACTGATATTTCATTATCAATCGAGAACATTTAAATGCATAAAGTCATGCAAAAAATTGCTTAAAACTAGCACATAAATTGCTTCGCTTCTAGTAGGTCGCTTTATTCATAATTTTTCGCTTCATGCTGAGCATAGTCAAAATTAAATCGGAGCAATCTCTGTAAAACGCTGCTGAGAAAGGGGTACGAAAATATCACAATAAGCAGTAGTGCGAACCAAATAGTTCTGTTCGTGCAATTTAGAATAAATAAAATTCGCTGAGTGATTTTATTTTTACATTTTTCCAAATACCATTCCTTTATAATGGAGGGCTAATTACCCATGTACCTGTATACTCCCCACACAAACTAAATTAGATTCTGAAAAGTACACTGCGCTTTTGACGTGTAAAAGTTAGTTTTTTAGCCAGTCAGCAATGCTGATTTTACATAAATACTATCAGGACCAACCATACCTCTCAGCACCGGAATTACTCCTTGAACTTCTAGAGCATGTAAAAGGGCGAAGCCCAGGTGGTTACAATCGATACACCAACACTTGAACGAGAGTAGCCTAGAATTTCTCTAAACATGAGGTGAAACCTCTCAAATTTACGCATGAAAACTGGTCGCCGAGTACAGCTGGAACTACGACGCGGGTACCTGAAGGTCTCTGCAAGGAACATCGTAGGTACTGGCTTCGCCTGACTGCGATAATATCTCCGCCATGAAAAAGGCTAACGAAAAGCATAATTCGAGGACGAAATCACAGAGGAAAAGAATGCTTGTTAGAGCTCTACTCTCTGATAAAGCCTAAATACTACAAACTGCATGTCCACGCAGCACGTGGCATCTGGTTACGTGACGATAAAATGATTTCAAATTCCCTCATCGATACAGACAGACAGCAATGCTTCCCACACGAGTTTTGCTCACAATTTGAAGCTAGTCGAAACTTCGAAAAGGCCCCAAACTCTTCACACTCAACTTGCCATAACGTTATGTAAACCAGAAGTCCAATCGACGGAAGCGAGCGTCCATTTTAAGAACACGCGAGGAGTAAATGGTTGCAAACCTCGTATTTTAAAATACACTTCAACAGTGAGTAGATTGTTGAATATACAGTGTGTCTGCCGGCATACGCAACATGCGGAAATGCCAATGGTAGTTTACTAACGATCAACGTGGCGGGGATTTGTATCGCTTATTTACAGTGCCATTTAATGTTGATTTGCAACAAAAATTAAAAAGCTTTCTTGTGTTGCTTATGCGTCAGACATACTGTATAGAGTTCATTATTATATTTTATCTAATGTAAACTCTGCCACGCCGTCTTTTCTGATCATAGACGGTGCTGGTTTAATCAGTTCAATTCCCATTTCTATTGAATTAATTCAATTGCAATTGTGTTCTAAAAGTATTTTGCATGTGGTATTTGATTCAATTAAAGTTGTATAATGTATAATAATAATGAATAATTTTACATAACAATAAATATTATTATGAAATAATTATTAAATGAATGAAATCGTATAAAAATACTTGTGCGGGCGAACTGTTTGATAGATGCGATACTCAAGACTGAGCAACTGAAAATCTACTGCTCATAATATAATCCTCAAGATTTGGAATTCCTCTCTTTAAAATCCACATTAAAAACTAAAAAACATTTTTGACATAAGATTATAGAAGTAGTAATTAATTGTAAGTCGATGCTACATTTAGTGGACTTGGTTGCCACGTTTCTAAAATTGTGCTTATTTCAAATGAATTTCAAGAAAAGAACTCAGTCTACAAGCAAATCTGAACAGATCTGATTCATGGTTCTGTAGCAGAAAAGTTAATACTACAGCGCTGTTTCGCATATTTTTAAGTATCAATTAACGAGAAAAGCGCTGCAAAGAGAATACCTAAGAATCGAAACTAAAGTGATTTTTTTAATTTTTTATTTTTTCCTCTTCTGCTAAGTCACTTGTGCAGTTGCTAATGTGATTGAACTCACCTGTTATTTACGTAAGAGCAGTTACATCTAAATTATCGTGGATAAATAAAACCTTCGACCAATTGCGTTATTATAAACGCAACATTAATGTGAAAATACCCAGAACAGTCTGATGATGTGTCATGTGTGAGGTGTTGTTTTAAGCGTATACTTTTGTAAACTCGGATTAATCCCAATTTTTAGCAGGTCTTATAATTCTGTAAATCATAAACAAGTGCGTGCACCAATTCGTTAAATCTTTCCCCCATTTAGCAACATTAGCGGAAATTGATAAGTGTGATTTTTAGCCGCTGGAGTTAGGACATATACTGCGATGACTGTTTTTGTGTTATTTATGGAATAAAATTAAATTAATTAAATTAGGACGTATCACCACAATGCTCGGGTATTTTTATTGTGCTAACCTTGCCTGTAAGTATTTTAGGCTAATTAAAATGATATGTATTTATTACTTTTCAATTAAAATTGTTAATTGCCCCTTTCTATATTTTTATTGAACTGCAATAATAATTTAGGCTAGCTCCAGCAAAACGCAAAACTCCTCTTAGGTGGGTTCAGATCCGAGTTTTTGAAATTATTGTTGATTTAGAAAATTTCTCAGAATAGCTCACATGCGCGATTTTAGTACATTCGATCTACACGCTCCGATTATTCATAACGTCACAACTTGACAGAGAACGTCCGTCAGTGCAACAGCGGTAATTTGAATATTTAACAGTGAAATTCTGCGAGGAAACGTCAGGTAAATAGAATTAAACTCCCGCGTAGCAGCAACTGACTCGATTTTGTTTTAGCTGTGACGTCAAACGACGCTAGTTGTCTTTTGTTCTTGGCTTCTTGTGTGGGCATCAAGTTCTAGCAAAAAATCGCAATTTCTACTGACGCCATGCAAATTATTGAAACTGGGACAGTACTGGACGCTTCGAAATGCGATGAATCTCTTCAGAATGTGTATTCTTCAAGTTTACTAGTTTTCGCGGCTTTCAAACACTCAAACACATGCCAAAATCCTACCTCAGAATGCTGCCCGATTTTCGCTTCGGAGCCGGTACAGGTGACGCGCGCCGTTGATTTCTCCGCTTACAGTCGCTTCCCTGGCAGCAACTGTAGTCCGGAATGCTCGTGCAAACCCCTCTGACCTGTTGTAGTGGAGACCCCTAGCTTCTACAACTCAACTGGAATGGTATCGATGATCGAAAACTCCAGGTGTCCGCCGCCGAGGTTCAGCCGAGGTCGGTTTGGAAAATTTTATAATTTTTGTGTCGCAGAACTGCTGCCAACACTACCACAGCTGCCTGGTGATGGGTATAAATAACTGGCGTACTTTTTAACTTGTAAAAACACTTTTATATTCTTAAAACATAAATTTTATGGATTGGATTTTAATTTTGCCCCCAACTTGACAAATTTACAGCAATTGTTATTCTCTCTTCAAAAAACAGCATCGAGTTGCTAGGTAACAGCGATCTGATAGTGTTTATAGGAAATTAGTTTTAGTTATAATTTAACATAAACGGAATAAAATTTGATAACATTTTTCTAAAATCTAAAAATTGCTTAAATCTAAAAATTGTATTTCTTATATCTAAACATTGTCCTTGCTCGTTACACAACGTTTTTATAATCACTACTCTGCTATAACACTTATTTTTAAAATGCGCTGGACTTGAGTTCAATGTTACACACGTCACTGTTTGTTCTTCAATTCAGTTGCCCTCGTTCTCTCTTGCTCTTTGCAATTTCTATTTTCTCTTGCTTCGATTTCATTTACCTTTCAGCTTGCTTGCTTTTCACTTGTCCTTACTTTTATTAATAACTACGCTCATTCAGTATGCACATAATCAACCTTTTGTGTTATTTAATTTCATTTGGTCTGGCTTTAAATATGCTCAAACCTATCATATTACTTATATTATTTTCTTCAAAATTCAAATTTAAACCCCTCTGAAATCTGCCTTACCTATGCTTGCCTTTATCCCTCTAATTATGCTTCTTGCATCTCATTACCAATGCATTTAATAACTTCAACTAGTTTAGATTGGAATTAAACAAAATATTCCTACTCTGTGCTGTAATTGACTTTGTACAATATTTCTCACTGCATACAGAGCTAAATTGTGAGCTTAAAACCATCTCAATACATGGCAAGATCTTTGATTGAGTTATGGAAAAGTATCTGACAGTGTAGCCTACATGGTGTGCGGTTGGATCTACACGTGATGTTGGAGTCCCAGGTGGAGCAGCAAGGTGGTTTTACGGTTTTAAATCATTAATGGACACCATTCACACAGTTCACGTACTTTTGTTCACACTTACCATTAAACTAATCTTACTAGTGGTTCGAGCCCCACGTTGGGCGCTAATATTTAGGTTCGGGGTTCGGGTCGAGCAGCGAAGGCAAATTAACATTTTTAACTGGCAGCGTTCGAGCACTTTTATCCACTTACACCGCTAACTGAACTAACTCAACTTAGTAAAGGTTTGAGGCGATGTACTTTAAGGGCTCCTAGAGCAAACTAGGGAGAGTCATTTTCTCACAGTTCCTTAGTGCATCCGCTAAAATGCCACACAAACCGATAAATATCAATCAGACTTCTGCTCCTCCAGTTTGATTTTTATTTTGGGAATGTATTTATTCGCAAGATAACTATTTACTGAAGAATGCAGACTTTAGTTATAATGATATCCTGATCACGCGAACATATTTTGTTAGTATGTGTAACTGTAAAAATAAAACGTAAAACTGTTTCGTGTAAATCGGGTAGAAATTTAACGCTTTGCATTATGCTAGTGTTTAAGATGTAGCTTCTTTTTCCAATAACTGAATATTCGCACTGCGCACGCCACTGGGTTAAGATTAATTTGTTGGGGATATATTCTCATGGGCATCGAATCATTCTTAATGCGTACGTGGGTGTTCACACCTTCCTGAGGTTTGCGAATTAATATCTCATAAATAAATCCGTTTTGACAAGCCCGAAACCGCTGAAAAATGTCCGCGTCATTGTTTTGCAGGAAACGCTGTCCGCATTTCAGCGCCTACATTTGAAAATGTTGGTGGATAGGATTGATTATCATTATTTATTCAGGCAGAATGCAATCCATTAACATGAATAGGTCACGGAGTAAGTTGACTGCAGTAAGTAACATTAATTGGAGAAGCGTGTTTTCAACTAATTCTGCTTTATTCGGTGAAATAGGCTGGCACTAAGTCTTTATTAAACTGTATTTAAAACGTCTTTCCCAAATGGAACTCGACATAATATTTTGAAGTTTGGTTTATAGTTGAAGTAAACTTGTTTAAAGGAAATTGTTGGTTTTCACATTTGTAAACCGACAATCCTGGGAATGTTAAGAAATTGAAAGCTTTCTCTGAAAAGCGCCAATTCAATACTCGCGAACTAGCTATTAGTTTCGGATTAGTAAGCTCGAATATGAATCGCTTTTTCCTATTTTTGCCGGAGATAACCCAGAAATGGCATATCTTGGTCAAGGAAACTCAGAAAATCAATGGCGAATGTATTAGTGCCGTGGTGTTTTCCTTTTATAGTCGTTTCGGCACTCGTGTTTATGTATTAAACAAGTTTGCTCCACTTTTATGCTAGTTACAAATAGCCGACTTCTTAATTTACTCATGTAACGTAATTTAGCCATTATTGCTTTAGTAGGTTTTTATGTTCCAGTTTTATTTGACTCTATAATGAAATCTATTGATTTTACATGCTTAGGGGTAGATAACTTTTTTTAAATTTTTGCTACCTTCCAGGTGAGATGTGGACGTATATAAGTTTTGCGTGTAGTGTAGTCACATTGATTTTGGGATAGATCGTCCCTTATGCATACATACATTTACAGGCTGGCGTCTTACCAAAAAATCTGTACCGCCTCTTCAGTATCAAGGTTGTGGATCAGGAATACGGAACCGGGAGGGGGGGGGGGCGATTAGAGGCCCATTTTAAGTGACATGGGTCACACACAACAGCCAAATTACATAGCCAAGCATGTAAACAAGAATACGCAAGTATTACTACATTTAGCAGCACGTGTTCGGGATGATAGTACTTACAGGGGGATTTGCAGCCCCCGCGGTGGGTGCACTGCCGATATAATATACCTGTGATAACGGATTTATCTCCAACTCATGTTACTTGTGTCAGTGTGAATTGCAACGGCGCGACGGTAGCCGTTCTCGTATAAGATCAACTTCACAAGACATTTGTGGAAACGAGTACCCCATGTTATCCAGGTGCACTCTTGGATCACTGATACTAATTGATTATCGGGTCAAGGATTAGCGGTTATCTCGCTAGATGTCCGCTATTCCTAGGTAAGATTGTGCACTGTACAAACAACAACAATAAAATAATGAAGAACGACCCAAACAAGAAAGTTGTCTACAATGAATGCAATAATATCAACAATAAAACAATGTCCAACTCAGCTGCACCATCGAACTACATTGCAAATCTGCAGACCTTATTGTATCATCCTTTCTATTAATCCACGTAATTACCACATGTAACACTTCAAAAATCACATAATAGCTCTCGCATTGGAATGCCACCCTCTCTGGTATCAAATATTACATTCAACCGCGAACATGTTCGGTTGGATAGAAATATTTAGAACGTAATATATTTAAACTGTTAAGCTTAGAATAATGAAAATACTAACAAATGAGAGACTGCAATATTTACAAATACAAGATAAAAGGGTGCTAAAGCAAATACTACAATAGTAGTGTTGTTAGTTTACCTCATAGACCAATCTTCAGAGGAGAGCGACGTTAATTGCATCCCTACGTCGAATGGTCACCCGGCTCAGTACCGAATGCGGAACAAGTAGACAAAGCCAGGCATTAAGAGAAACGAAATGCACTGCAAAATTAAATTATTAATAAGAGACTCCGTGTAGTTGTTAAATATTCAAAAATGCTTTTTACCAACGTCCTGTATCACCACAAAAGACTGTCTAGTTTCGCTTATATTCATATTAAAATAAAGAGGAAATTGCGTGTCGTGCAGTTGCCTACTCCAGGTTCCATACATGCGATCGGCGAGGGTTGAAACGGATGTGTTAGTCCCCTGGAAATTCTTATTTCTACCCTATTGTACACGTCTGTCACTTTCAGAAGGTGCCGTTTTGGGGTGACGTTTTTGTTCCTGGTTTGAAAACCACTGGCTAATCGATCAAACGGAATCTTTTATTGAAAATGAACTTTAGTTTGTGAAATCTGGTGGTTAACTGTACAAATTAAATAAATTAATGCAATGGTAATTTATATTTAGTTGTATTCAGAACCAGGTTTTGTTCGAAAAGGCTTTGATGAATTAACTTAATGAAAATGAAAAGGATCTTAGTAGTTCCTTTATAACATCGTAAAAATAGTAAATTATAATTATACTATCATTCAAATTATAGCTTTTGCGTGATTGTGCATTCCCAGGATTGAAAGTAAATTAATAATCGTTCTATAATAACATGTGCGTAAATGAACATGAAATCAAGCTTGGCTTCGAAAATTGAAGCATATGTGGATTATTAATTCACATTGTGTTGATATTCTAGAATGAAATACATTCATAACCTAAACTATTGCATAACTGTCACCGACTGTCATGTCAACATTTTATTTGAAAATTAACATTAATTGAGCACTTCATCACGGCTTTACATCACTTCCGAATGATGGCATTCTGTAGAGGCTTTCATCCGCATTTTTTTATTTTTAAAAACC